>KZ559501.1:0-375999 GCA_002850765.1 Aspergillus taichungensis | reverse complement strand
TTTTTTCATTCGTTTTGTTTTCTTTTCTTCCATTTTTTTATTCCATTTTTTGTTATTTTATGATCGTATGGTTTGATATACTAGGATGTTTTGTTCGGGTCAGGTCGGAATCAGGTAACTAAGCACTGTGCCCGTATGTAGGCTATCTATCTTAGGGAGTATCTTTCTATCTAGATATTCACCTGAGTCTACGGTCTGAATATACAGTAGCCGGATACATACAGTGAAGTGAAGAAGAGGACGCTAAATTGTGTTACCTACCTACCTACCTACCTATTCACTTACAAGACCATCCACCTAGGTATACACCTATAATGTACAGAATATAGACAAGGTAGCATCGGACTTACGAGTCATGAGTTCATCTGTGGTTTTTTATTATAGATTAGAGGCGGTTCAGAGAATATTGGTCGTCGGACTTAAGAGATAGATTGCTGAAGCAAACATCAGAGATTCTATACTTGACTGATATTTATAGTAGCTGAATGATCGTCTTCAAGAGGTGAAACTCTATCTTCATTCCTAGTGAGTATTGTAGCTAGAGTAGTGCATTGTGCAAGAATATTCTAGCTTAACTTGATATTTTAATTAATTCATAGAAAGAATTATATAGAATAAGAATCTCTGATCGGGGTCCCCTGACATCTACTCTAGATTCAGTTTAATCGAGTTTAATACTCTCGGTACAAGCTGTATGTACATAGTACCTATTGAATACCACTCACCAACCTGGTAAAGATCCATTTAGAACCGTATAATCCCTTAAAACTATCATCCCACCCATTCCCCATCCCCCTAACTAGTACTATCTACAGATCATCTATCAAAGGATCAGATCATGAAAAACCGCCTCAAAGCACTCATCTCCCTCGGGGAACAAACAACCAAACCCCATCAAAGACCGACCCGCGCGTTCAAATCCCGCCGGCGACCTCCCGACCAGCCCGGCCCGTAGGAATCAGCGAAGTGGATCTCCACATGTGGGGCGCGAAAGGATGTACTGGCCTTGATTCAGCTAGCCCATCGTCTGCTTTCCTTCTACGCGCTTATTGGATTAGTGATGCGCTAGTGGTGTGGGGGTACCTAGTGGCTGGGTTTGGGATGACGGGGGCGAGGTTCCGTGGTGTTGGGTCTGTCTGTCTTGTTAGGATGGGGGGAGGTGTTTTTCTTATTTACCTGTCTGCCGATGGATAGTAGGTGGGTGTGTGATTTGTATAGGCGATGTTTCGGATAGATTGCTGGTGGGCTGGCTGGCTGGCTGGTGGGATGTGGGCATTACTACCGGACTAGAGCCCCTTGTTGATATATAAAGTGAATAGATCCAAGCTGCTTCTCCAATTCGATGATATTATATACTGCTAACTAATCTTAGTTGTCAAGTGTTAGGAGGCTCTTTAGAATAATCAGGGTAAATAGTGATTAATCTGACCCTGATCTTACTCATGCTAGATCTAAGTAGATAAAGCATGAGTATCTTGATATCAAGAATAGTTAAAACAGTCAACTTTTACTATTTTTTCTATACCGCAGTCAGGTATGAATAGAGTGTCTACCCTGACTGTTAACTAGCGGTCAGGTTAAGACAGAGGTCCTTAGCCTGGTCTACCCTGGCCATTGCCTACTCTAGGTGGAATGTCAGGAGCTAATACAGCGAGGTTTAAGTTCAGGATTGGAACAGGCCTACTCGGGTAGCGTCAAGCAGTAGAGGTAGGTTAGAGGGTATCCCCGGCGCCCCTACTAATGATGCCGACAAAGGAGCGAGCTGTGTTGGCCGGGATGGGAATACGTATGGAATTCTAAAGCCTCATGCAATTAGAAACCATCTCGGCGGTAGCCTGGCTGTCAAGAGACGACCAGAAGTGAGTATGATTGAATGAATAACGATATTAACGATCAGTTAACTAGTTAACTAGGAATTTGATCGCTGAGTAATGACATTTGGAATTTTGAATCAACAACTTGTCGGGCTTGTAGTAGAGCGTGTTGAGAGGCGGTGGTAGAATTCTTTAAACCACGCTGTACATTTTCTGACCCACGTTCTACTGTAACCCCCAACTTGTCACCTGTTGGAAACAGAACAAACTGCCACAACCCCTTTCACTCGTCCGAAATGAAGGACGGGATTCTCAGCTAGGCAGAAAAGAGGTCTGTAAAATTGCCATTCAGTTGTCGAGAATCTGCAATTTCGCATAGTCATTCGAGAAAACAGCATGAACTAGCCGTTTCTCTTCGTACTCTACTTTCATATTAGTTGAGTCAACGGTGGAGAAGGCGGGATATAAACAGACCAAATGTCGGGTGAGAAGTCGTGCAATCGACAATGATCCAATCTTGGATCATACCATCCACTCGCCAAGAGTGATAACGGCCATTCTCGTGAAAGCGCTCGATATGCTCTTCCATCCGGTCTTGCTCCCGGACAATCTCCACCACCAATTTCTGGCCAGGAATCCAAAAGTCGACTCGACCGCCTTTGGTCCTAGACCATTCGGTATAGACTGGCACCCCTCTACCGGCTATTTTGTTAAAACGACGATAAAATTCACTCTGGTATTGCCATTCCACTGGTTTTGGCTGTGCAACCACTTGATAATATTTTCCCTTGGGCTGAGTGTCTCGATTGGCGAGCTGTAAAACTCTCGTAATATGGCAATGACCAGTTGTCGTAAATTTTGGAAATCAGGGGGTAGACTCTTCTCTCGTTTTGCGATGTAATAGAGAATTGCATTATACTCGATTTTATCTCCGTTTCCGGGATCCTTCCGAGACACTGACGGCCGAAGGGCCCGAGTAGGGCCGGTCAGCTCGCATCAGCAATGTGGTCATGGGTATGCAATGGTCTTGGGTACTTGGTATAGGGGTGAGAGAGCGGTGATACTAGCAGGTCGCCTAAGCCTCTCTACACAGGGCCAAAACTGTGTCCACCCTCAAACATTTCCGTGAATCCATCACAAGGACAGCAGACGGTAAGGGTCCCGGCTGTGAAAAGAAAATTGCACTTCCCAGACATGATTCGCAGGACTGGAAGCTTCGATGGCGTGGTTGAAACCGACGTGACGGTGGTGGTAGACTGACTGGTATCCATAGTACATGGCATTAGACTCCCAACGATTATCTCTCACATTTGAAGATCAGAACGAAAATGAAAAAGGAAAGTGTATAGACAACACTGGTGGATCTGGGAAGGATGTGGAGAGTAGAGTTCCTTACATTAGTGGGTGCCTTGAGATGATTGGATAGTGTGAAACAAGCGAGTGGACCCATTGAGTCATGATGACCCCATCAAGCAGCTCATATCACGTGATGATCTACGTCTCCGCTCGCTTGATACCAAGAGAAAGATTTTGGTGGGTTACGTTCGCAAATTAGGTTAGTATAGGCTCATTTGAAGAGTCAATGTGCGCTATTACATTGCTGGAGAACACTGATTAAACTTGTCTCGATAGGAGAGCCCCCAAATACTTGTATATTAATATCCACGGAATTAACATGCTGTAGTTACAACGAAACAAAACATACTAAAACAGACCTACAATACTAGATGTGACCTTATCCAGTACTTCCGCACGAAAAGCTTTGGCTTTGGGGGTTGTCGTGTATGGCCTTGCCGGAGGTATACAGCCCTAAGCCGCACTGTATCTGTTAGAAGCTCTCATCCACGCAAATACCAGGGATCTGGGTTGACAAACCAAGATAATCCCACAGCAAAGACATATCACATTGACCAAGGTTAGAGCCGTCTTGCTGAAGGACGAAAACCACCGGTTATAATTCATATACAGCCAGAAAACCCCCGGGATTCCCAGACAGAACCAACTGGCGAACAGCGCCGTCTGCCAGAAAGTCAGCACGCTTTACCCGAGCAGCGTCAATAAGCAATGCACTAACCATCAAGCTAAGAAGATTATTGAACACCGGGATTGCCTCGGCGATAATCCACGAGACAATCCACAGAGACAACCCGATCGCCACCCACGAGCCGACGGCGACGAAATCGCGCTTCTGCATGCGGTTGGTGCCGGCGAAGACGCGCACGTAGATAGACTTGCATGCGATGTGGCCTGTGAGGACGCCCGCGATGATGATCTGCTCATGATCATTAGGTTTCTGTTCCTTGTCTGGATGGCATTTTGACAACTCACTGTCGGTAGGGCGATGCCGTAGGCTACCTTTGAGACGACGGGCCCGGCGGCTCCCAGTGCCGGGGAGGGCACGTCGTCCCCGACATAGTAGTATATGACAACGGCGGCAATGAGGTACAATGATATGTCGAGTGACTGGGTCAAGGCAAGCGCTTTGGTGAAGTCTTTGGGGTCTTTGAGCTCGGCCATGATGTTGAAGAAGGCGTTGTGGCTGGCTGGGCTGTGTCAGGCTTTGGTCTCTTCGCTTCTCCTCTTAGGCCTTGTTCACATGTGAGCTTACCAAATGCAAACACGACGTTCGACGCTGACGTGAAGCCTGTTATAAGGTTCGTATCCACGGTGGGCCCAACTTTGGGGGGCGTATTCTGTACACCGACCGCAATCATCGTCACGAGAACCGCGCAGAAGATACTGGCAAACGCTGAAAAGAATAAGCCAACAGCGTAAATAATATAACTCTTCAGAATGCGCCAAAAAGATACATACATGCCATCGACAGCCAAGACATATTTTTCAACGTCCGTGGCAAAGAGAGCAGCATAGACACCACTAGCCCCACGACCCCGAAAACAATCGAGCACGTAGCATGACCGGTAATGGTATTCATGGCCGCAATGAACGTAACGATATGACTGGCCATGATGAATATCAGGAACAGCAGCTGCGCGCCGAAGAACAGCTCGCGCCCGAAACCGCCCATCAGCACTTCACCTGCATCCGCCATGCTAGAGATGTGAGGGTACCTCAGTTTGAATTGTCCGATCACGTAACCGGTGTACGAGCATAAGACGCCCAGTCCGATAAGAATAATGACGGCTGGGGCGAGCCCAACACCGGCTACGGCTGCTGGCAACGCGAGGATTCCTAGCGAGATGGTCGTGGCGACCATAAGCAGGCCGCACTGCCTGTGTGTCCGGGCTAGGGTCAGTGCGGGTGAGTGAGCGGGACATAGGGATGCGCATACCACCATTTTAAAACCTTGTATTTGATTTCGGCGTTGTGCTCGTCTCCGAAGGCGTCGTCGCGATAGGGTATGGCGCTGGCGGTTTGCACGTCTGGGTCTAGCGCATCGGTGTCTCCTGGTTGCGATTTTTCTTCCCCGACCGCCTCCATGTCGTGGGGTCGGTTTTCAATCTCGGGGTTCATTATAAGTGTTCTATGGCTGTTAATATGGCAGTATCAAAGGTCATCACGGTCGTTGAGCAGAAGACGAAAAAAAGATCGTAGTGGAAATCGACAAAGACATTTTCTCTAGATGGCGACAGCCCTGTCCCAAGTACTAGCACGAGCGCACCCAGAAACACATGGCATTGACTGCCAAACCCTCAACCTAAGCAAGGACTGAACAGACCGCTATCCACAACAGGTGTCATGATCGGACTGATGGGTGTGAAAGAGCAAGGGGTTCTGGCTAGTGGGAAAGCTCTGCAGCGGTTGTTATAGATTGCATCTTTTTGACTGTCAACTGAGAGACTGAGTGATCGAACGGGTTCTCAGTATTATAATACAGCGATCTTCATAAGCTGGGTTGCATATCAGACGCTATATACCAGAGTCTGCCTGTCTGACTTGAGCGATGTCGAGAGATGTATCCAGATTTTACCTAAATACCATCAAAGAAACTGGACGAAAAAGGAAATTCCAGAACAAACCACCATGCAGAACGGCCCGGAAAGCGAGAGAAAGCGAGATCTTCAGCGGATATTGCTCGTCCACGGGGTCCAACTGAGCACTTATCTGAAGTGACTTGGCGTAGACTCGCCTCCTCGTGGGCTCTGATCGCGACAGAGCCACCCCATCCCAGGAATGGTATAAATCAACATGCATTCTGAGGTTACAATAAGATTACTTCATTCGTACGAGAACTATACTAAGCCACCGTTGGAAGCACCGTCAAGACCAACCAGGCGATGGGATTGACATCGCACACCGCTGGTTGTGTCGCCAAAATCTCCGAGTCAATCAATATAAGACGAAGGTACAATTGTAGAGCCTCCTTGCGTCCGACACGGTCTTCTTGAAAAGTTAGTTACTTTGTTGATGACTTGTCTACTCCGTGGACAGAATTTGAGCAAGACTTGGGGTTGATGCTGTATGCCTTTGATTCTTGACTGTCGGTTGTCGCCGATATCCAGTCAGAGATATAGACGGATCACGACCATCAACCAAGGTAAGCGTGTGACAGTGTTCAAAACCATCTTCTATGGTCTTACTCTCATGCCTAAAAGTTGACAGATATCTGACTTTGTTGTTATAAGCGGTAGCCTACTCTATCTCACAAAAGTTTGGTCAAACTCTCAGCCAAAGCGATCATAAGGACGACTCAAAGTGAAGATATCTTTCCAGTGAGGATTGTTTGTACTGCGATTCACCTGTCTTGATCCAGACGCTGAATTCACATGTAGATCGTCCAGTGTGCTGTGGCTGTATATGCACAACAATATGCATATATCTACTAGCTGTCCAGAGAGAAGCTCGTGCCGTCGTGCCAGCGTAAATCTATTGGGCGCGAATCTAGCATCTCTATCAGTCTGTTCAGTCATTCATCGAAAAAGGAAACATACTAGGGAACAAAGTTAAGTCAAACCGGGACTGGAGTAAAGATTGGCTTTACCTGCCCAGTACTTATAAACTGGGGTGCTGAATAGAGCGATATTCACTTGAATGTATAGTTTACATTGTTCTACTAGTGAATATAGATCCTTCTATTCTGGTAGACTAAGACCATTTCTATAGATAGTTTAGGATGGTACTGCTTTATATATTGATAGTTGAATCACCGCAGTTTATCATGTTTATCTGACAGATATAATATACTATTACACTGAAGGACCTCGTCATCCCATCTAACTTCTCAGAACAATCTAATTCAATATACTATCTAGAAAGTATTGCGAATAATCCCAACGTTCTCATAACCTGGTCCCCATGTTAACATGAACCGCCTTGACCTGACTATAGGCCTCAAGACCAGCCTCACCCAACTCTCGCCCAATACCACTCTGCTTGACACCCCCAAACGGCACCCGAGGATCACAATCCTGACTACTATTAACCCACACCATACCGGACTCAATCTCCGCCGCCACACGATGCGCGCGCTCCAAGTCCCGCGTGAACACAGCAGCGCCCAGGCCATACGTGGTGTCATTCGCACGATGGATCGCTTCCTCCTCCGTCGCAAACGGCAGGATAACAACCACTGGGCCAAATACCTCCTCACGGACGATGCGCATCTCGTCCGTCGCGTTGACAAACACCGTCGGACGCACATAGTACCCATTCTTGTTACCCTCCTTCGAAGGAACGTGCGCCCCTCCACCAGTAACGCACGTAGCGCCCTCGTCCTTCGCCATCTGAATATACGAGAGAATGCGCTCGTACTGCGCCCGCGTCACCTGCGGGCCCTGGAACGTCGACGCATCCCACTGATCGCCAACAGGGGCGCTCTCCACAGCCTTGACGAACGAGTCCAGAAAGCGCTCGAAGATACTCTCGTGGACGAAGACGCGAGACGTCGCCGTGCAGATCTGGCCCTGGTTAGACATGATGCCTGAATGCGACCACTTGACAGCCTGCTCAAGGTCCGCGTCCGGAAACACCAGTAGAGGTGACTTCCCGCCTGTCTCCAGAGTAATGTTCTTGAGTGTTCCTGCTGCCATCTTCATGATCTCCCGCGCTGTCATCGTGGACCCCGTAAAAGCCACCTTGTCAACCAGCGCGTGCGACGCAAGCGTAGCGCCTGCTTCGCGCCCGTACCCGTTCACGATGTTGACCACGCCGGGCGGGAATCCTGCCTCAATAATCAGTTCCCCGAGAACCAAGACGCTCAGAGGCGTCTGCTCCGCGGGCTTCAAAACGACCGTGTTCCCGCAGGCGAGCGCAGGACCCAGCTTCCATGTTGCCATCGACAGGGGATAGTTCCAGGGGATGATCTGGCCCACCACGCCCACCGGCCGGCGCAGCGTGTAGGCGAATTTCGCGGGCGTCGTGCTGATCGTTTGGCCGAAGGTCTTGTCGGCCCAGCCGCTGTAGTAGCGGATTGTGGTGATAGCTTCGGTGAGGTCTTCGTCTAGCGCGACATGGTATGGTTTTCCTGGTTGCTGTGAGTGAGTGCGTGTTGTTGTTTGTTGTTGAATGGTTACGCACCATTGTCCCATGCATCGATCGATGCGAATAATTTTCTTTTCTCCTCGATGAGATTGGCGAGCTTGATCATCATTTGACCGCGGTCTGTCGCAGGGAGCTGTTTCCAGGAGGGGTGGGATAGTGCCGTCTTGGCTGCGTGGACGGCGCGGTCGACATCTTCAGCGCTGGCGGCGTGGACGGTGGCAATTGGTTCGTCCGTTCTGCAGAGCGTTAGAAATTGGCTCTTTTAAGCAGGCTGATAGAGATAAGGTTATACTCACGCGGGGTCCAGTGAAGTGATGGTCTGGCCACTTGAGGGGACGAATTCGTTGTTGATGAAGAGGCCGGTGGGCTGCCGGTAGCGGTGCCCATTGGGGGTGACAAGGTCCACAAAGAGATTGGCCATGATTTATCTTTCAAGGGTTAAATTAACTATACAGTCACGCTGATCATAATAGTTATGTGTATCGTCGTCGAATATATCTGGAGGGGCTCACTCTCTGCCCCGCGTTTAGTCGGCGCACCATTCCAGGAAGGTGGTCCCGCTAACCCTAACTGATAACAGCAGACTCGTCCATGGAGAAGGCGGTTCCGCAGGGTGGAGGATGTCGGAGTAAACCTACCACCGGTGATATATAAAATGAAGTATATACTCTTGGTTGTTTTGTTTCAAGAAAGCTTTACATTACTATACACTTGAAACCACTTGTCCATCAGATCTATCCCTCCTATCCACCCACCCACCAAAACCAAAGCCCGACAAAATGGCAGACCTCACCGGTATAATGGTAGCCCTGATCACTCCTTTCACAGACGACAAAATCAAGATCGACTCAAGCCGCCTCCAAGCACACATCGAGCACCTCATCAAAAGCGGCGTTCACGGGCTCGTCCCAGGCGGCAGCACAGGCGAGTTCACAACGATGAGCCTCCCCGAGCGCAAGCAGCTCACCGAGCTATGCGTTAAGTTTGCCGCAGGCCGCGTGCCCGTCATCGCCGGCACAGGCAGCACCTCAACCGCCGAGGCCGTCGAGCTAGGCGTGCACGCGGCGCAGGCCGGCGCCGCGGCGCTGATGGTCGTGCCGCCGTTCTACGACCCCGTCAACCTGGAGCAGCTGAGGGAGCTCATGGCTGAGATACACGGCGCGTCCAAGCTACCCATTGTCTATTACAATATCCCCTCTGCGACGGGGCTGGTGCTTAGTCCGGCCGAGATTGCCGGTCTGTCTGACGTGGGGGTCAAGTACCTCAAGGATACGTCGGGTAATGCGCCTGCATTGACGGAGCTGATTTTTGGTCTGTCGGATAAAATCACCGCCTTCAATGGCTGGGATACCCTCACCTTTTATGGTCTGGCTGCCGGGGCGAGGGGAGGCGTCTGGGGCGCTGCGAACATTATCCCTGAGCTGGCGGTTGAGCTTTGGGATGCCGTTTCCGTAAAGGGAGATCTTAAACGAGGACGCGAGCTTTGGGCAAAGGCCTGGCCGGTTTGCAAGTTTCTCGAGTCGCACAACTATGCTGCTGCTGTGAAGACGGGTGTGGAACTCAGGGGTCAGTCGACTGGGGGTTTGCGCAAGCCTTTTGCTTTGCTTAGTGGGGATCTGCAGGATGAGTTGAAGCGTTTGTTACAGGATGCCGGGGTTAAGAATATTTGATTGGTTGTTCTCAAGACAATGTCACTGTCTGAGACTGAACAGAAAACTTATGAGTCATACTTGGTAGCACATTGTATAGTATCGATCGAAGGTCGTTAGAATGCCGTATCTCGTAATACGTAAATATGCGGAAGCGGCGGAGAGATGGGGTGGCAATATGAGAATAAACAAGGCTCGACATGAAAAGACAAGGACTGCGACAAGCTTCAGCAAAGCATAGGCCATGATTGCGCTTGTCTCGTGATATCAATCCACGTCGGGACAGGCTCCCCACGGCCAGTAGCCAAGTGTTGGTCTTGTTTGCGCCACAGCTCGGTCATGACGTCCTTGGCCGTTCGGAAAGCAGCAAACCCGCACTTGGAGTCCGCTTCATTGAGCCATTGCATAATGTCTTCACGTTGTGGTTCTGTGATGGCTTCGCAACCTGCGATGAACGCCGGCCAAGCGGTTCCCGGGCCTGTAAGTTTCTCATGCGGCAGTGCGGTATTGAATTGGTTCAATGATGATATCACCTTGTTCACCTCGCCCCCCAAAACCACGGGATGAACCTGGCGGATGCGGCGGTAGAAGAAGATCACCAATGCTGCGCTCAGTGCTTGGAACATATGCCGTGTTGCCGTCGACGTGTCGGTGTCTTCTATTCGCCCACCCCGCGATCGGCCAAGGCTTAAGGAGCAGATCATGTTCTCTAGGAGCATACTGCGTCTATGTAGGGTCTCCCATGCTTCAACATTGATCCCCTTGCATGACCTTTGTGCGATACAGAAAGATTCCATGACATTTGCGAGCCTCGTGGTCTGCGACACTAAGCTCAACCATGTCTCCGGAATACCGTAGATCTGTTTATACAAGGTCTCCGGAAAGCTTCTCGAATCTTGCAAATGGATGTCATAAAAACCGGTTTCACGGTCCTTGGGTTCATCAATGTTGAGATCGCAGTCCGGGTTCCGAGACTCGAGGCGCAGGAAGTCGTCTAGCCGGGTATTCCACTCGCTTGTGGCCGCCACATTACCACCGGGACGACGAAGTCGGAAATTAGAATCGAGGCTCTCTAAGAAAGAACTAGATGGGCTGTAGTCGTGTAATACGTAAGTGCTTTCGCCTACAATCCGTAGCCATGTGTAGACATGGTGCAGAAGTCGGGCTTTCTGAGAAATTCTATGCTTTGACAGGCCCCGAAGGCGGAGAAGTCGCTCTGCATCGACGAGGAAACATCGGGCATATGTTTGTTGGCCCGATATAACCTGTTCAAATCAGCAACGTTCCGTACTTAGCCATGCGGAAAGTGAGGCACCGACCGCATATTCGATCAGGGCGCAGAGGGCCATTAGCTGATCTTTATACTTGGTCTTTTTCGGTTCTTCGGTTTCATTCTTTAGCGACATCTTCATATGGTCTTTAGCTTCCTCAAACGCTTGGGCCGCCACGTTTTGCCAATGATAAACAGACCGCTCCAAACTGGTGCTGGGGTTTAGGGCGAGATGCGTCGCAGAACATGCCATGACCGCATAGAGGTTGGCCAGACGGGCAAGATTTATGTCTTGTGCCTCGAGGATAGTCAGGTCGCCGAAAGTGGCTAGGGCACCTGGAATGTTGAGCATTTTCCACGGTGATTTCTGTCCGAGAGGCATCGCTACCATCTGTGGAACTACGATATCTTGAAAATGCTTTAATAAGAAGGGCACGTCCGCCATGATATCCAACTGTTCTGATCCGGCACCCATAGCATCGTGGGTTGACACCAGACCCTGGAAAGCGTCTTGGTTACATCCTGCCAAGACCAGAGCGCCAGACCTGAACGCGTTTTCTGAAGTCAGATCCCAAGAATCTCCATAGCCGCCTAGGTCAACATCGAACGGAGGCTGTAAAGAGGGGCCCAGTTGCTCGGGACTGAACCCCAATATATCAGACCAACGGAGGAAATCGTCCATAATTTCCTGAGAATCTAGCATTGAAAATGCGGGCCCGGAGGTAGATGTATTACCAACATCAGTACTGCCTGGAGGGATGGGTGCAGCTAGAGGCATTGGAGCCACGGGGGATTCCTGATTCACCTCCTGAGCAGCAGGTCGAGCAGAGACACAATCTCCCGACGACTGAGATGAAGTAAAATCCAGAACTGAGAATGGACCAACAATGATCTCATCCTCTGAAGATCGTGTTGGGTCTCGTGATCTGAGGTCGATTTCGGCCAAGGAGGCATCTATCGAGCCTGATACCAGATCCGCTCCTAGCGAGTTGGTCATCGACAGCCTAGAACGCTCTGTCATATAAGACAGAAAGCAAAAGAGTCAGTCCGAGTACATAATTCAAACCACAGAGTTTAGGGGCGTATAGTCACCTGTATAAAGATGCCGACGAGTTCCATGATGGGTATCCTCGGCATCATTCTCACCATCGCCACTGGACCGCATCCAGCGCACTTTGCCCGGGAAACCTTCACAGCGTAGGCCCAGGGTGCGACAAGAGCGACAGGAGGGTCTTTTTTGGTCACATCTCACGTGGCGACGTCTACACGTTGAACAGGCTCCCAAAGCGTGGGATCGACGCGGGCCAAGCGAGGCCGATGAGGAGCGCGTCATCTGGCCATTGATGATGTGCACGATGGTCAGAGTAATGGAATCGACAGATGTCTGAGTTACCGTATTATGTTAGTCCAATACGTAGTAACAATATGAAATCAATCGATTGAAAGGGAAATGAGAGTGTTGGAGATTGGACAACCCCGCTAAGACGGGCAGTTGGTCCCGCCGTGGATGTCAGCTGATCGGGATCTCCTTCCTAGTTAGGAACTAGCCCTAATTTGGTCTGGATATACAACATGGTAGGACGCTATTCTACAAGTGTATGTCTCTCAGGCTGTATCAAATCGAAAATCGATCATCCAAAAACAAATCCATGCTAGACAGCAGATGATGATTGTTATGAAGAGGGCGATCACTTCAATTTATCGTAATGGGGACTCGGCACTGATAAGTTTGGTCATGATTGAACGAGCCCAAGCCTTAATAGAGAGTGAAAGGTCACGTACGAAATCTCAAAGCAATGTTCTATTTTCTGTAGTCTGGTATTTATGCTTTTGCTTGTGTTGTAATACTATTGACATCATTTCTTGAAATTAAAGATATAAAACATCAATGTGCTGCGACAAATGCTACGCATTGGCTACAGTGATTCAGAGCAATCCTAGTCGAGTCGCTTCCAGACGAAGAGTGACAGGAATCTCTTCTTGTAAAGATCTTCCATTTGGGGTCCAACCCAACAACAAACGGGCCCGTTGGGAGTTCTGCACGGCGTTGGTTCCCCACAGGATCCCCGCATGTCCTGACAGGGCATCCGCCTCTTCATGGCTGATCTCCTTGACCGTTGAACAATCAGTCAATGCAAGCTTGTATGCCTCCTTTGCAATGTTTTGTGCAATGTCTTTAAAGCTCTGCAAAAGTCAGTCATGTCGTGCCTATACAAAGTATTGCGATACCCACTAACCATGGCGTCAACACCGGCAAAGTATAAGCCATTCCTATTCCACAAATTGCCATCCCCATCACAAGCGGCCGCTCGCTGAACCAGCTTCAAAAATAAGCCACTGATATCGAATATATGAACATTACTCCACGTGGCTTCTCCACGCCCGACCCGCACTGTTGTGCGCGTCTGGGCTGCAACCCGCGCGAGTTCGGGGATCTGCACGCTTCGTTGTTTGGTCGGACCTCTACCTTGGCCGTATATAATTGGAGGGAAAACCAGGGCTGTTTTAGAGCCGGCGAAGTTGAGAATGAAATCATCGACCACTCGTTTTGCGGAGTTCTGGTGAATGATCTGGCGGACCTCGTCGGCGCCATCGAGATCGCTGAAGGTCTTGTCGGTTCCTTCTCCGTACCTGCCGCTGACTATGTCGGAAATAGAGAGGACGCTTGCACCTGATACCTGAATCCAGTATGCTGAGGTCGTGAGCATTTCAGCTTTTCTTACTGGGATCAGCCAAAGCTTAGTTCATACCTGGTTTGCCGCGAGCGATGGCCTCGACGCTTTTGATATGGCTGGAACTGGCAGCATCTGGACCAAATTAGCAAGAATAATGTCGAAGAATATGGTTTACTTACGGATAACCACGTCCGCTTGACTAGCTTCTTGTTCTAATAGGGCTGCCGAGTCAAGATCACCCAGGACAACACGCACATCGGGATATTCTTTTGATATAGCAGTTGCTTTGTCGCCATCGCGCATCAATATGCTGCAAGTATACTCTGGGTGTGTTGACTCTAGCAGGTGAAGAATATCTCCGCCAATGTAACCCGAGGCACCTGTGCTACAATATTGAAGAAGGATCAGTACATTGTTGCTAAATACAGGGTAGAGAAAACGAACAGAAAGATTCGCGTCATTGTGCTTGTCAATATTCAAGCGTTATGTCCTGATAAGAAAGATTATTTGTCTATGTTAATCTCTTCTCATTGAGGGACATGTGGTGCTGTTATTTAAGATCTTTGCAGGTTCCACACACAAGGCAAGTCATTCCGATCTTGGAGGAGAAGCGGGATTAACACAATAGGGAACTCTTTCCGGGTGTTGGACTTGGATGATCAAGAAATGGCAGTTTAAACAGTTGACCTGGTCATTTGTTGCGAGTGTTGGATAATTAGTTATGGTCACTACTATATAATGGTTTCAAGACACCTAATCGGCATATTGTCCAACGCACTACTTGTTACCGCAATATCATTACTCTAAACTGAGATCTCCATTCCCGCTTCAAAAAATTAACGTCTTTGCAATGGCCCATCGTGGCGAGTCGCTTCACAAGGACGTGGCATGTATCGCCGACCTCAAGGCGCTGGGAAGTAGCCGGCTCCCCAAGATGGTGCGAGGTTTGACACCTACGCAACGCATTACCACTTCACTACTGACAAGCCCAGACTACTATAACGAAGGCTCCATGGATCTGATAACGTGCAGTCCACCCCTTTTCAACAGCCTGCCATGCTTTTCTCTAAAAACGTGTACTTGACCAGTCTTCATGAGAACGAAGCCGTTTTCGACCGCTACAAGATCCGCCCCAGGGTCCTGAAAAACGTCAGCCAAATCGACACGAGCACTCAAATACTGGAAACCAAGGTTTGCAACTATTCCCGCATTTCTTGATTCTGAATCTTTATACTAACTCAAGAACAGGTCGCACTTCCCTTCGGATTTAGTCCTGCTGCGTCTCAGAAACTCGCCCACCCGGACGGCGAGCTCGCTGCATCCCGCGCGGCCGCCAAATACGGAATCTGCATGGGTCTCTCGTCTTACTCAAACTACTCGCTGGAAGATGTGGCGGCCCAGGGCCTAGGTAATCCGTATGCGATGCAGATGTGTGTGTTGCGGGACCGGTCACTTTCGCTTCAGCTCCTAAAGCGCGCAGAGAGTATGTCTCACCTTCTTGCGGTATATGAGTCGCTATGTTGATTGTTTCTCTCAATTCCACAGAAGCAGGATACAAAGCCCTGTTTCTGTCCGTCGATGTCCCTGTCCTCGGGAAGCGCCTGAACGAGTACCGGAACAATTACGAGCTCCCCGAAAATATGGAGTGGCCGAATATTCTCAGTAATGGAGAAGACACATCAAATAGAACCGACTATGGCGAGTAGCTCTCCTTATCACACCAGCTGAGCCATACACTGATAATCCTAGATCCCAGTCTCGACTGGGAGACCACCATACCATGGCTGCGAAAACACACTTCGCTCCAGATTTGGTTGAAAGGAAGTAAGTCGTAACCAATCAAATCATGACACGAAAATCATCCCGGATATTAAGCTGTCGAGTTATAGTCAGCTGTCCCGAAGACATAGAGCTCGCCATCCAACACGGCGTCGACGGCGTCATCATATCCAATCATGGCGGCCGCCAATTAGACGGCATCCCCGCGACGCTGGACGCTCTAAGAGAGTGTGCTCCACTTGCCCGCGGACGTATCTCGCTTGCGATTGACGGTGGTATTCGGCGCGGCTCGGATATCTTCAAAGCGCTGGCCTTGGGAGCCGACTATTGCTTTCTGGGCAGGATTCCTATTTGGGGCCTTGCTGTGAGATACAGATCTGATCTTCTGTAAGTGCGTTGTGCTAATGGGGAGAAGTATAATGGGCAGCAGGGCGTGGAATTAGCGATTGAAATTCTGCGCCAGGAATTGAGAATTACGATGGCGCTGGCAGGGTTAGTTTTGTTCCTTGTTTGGCGTGGTGGAGAACTAAGCTGATGATGGTTGTTTAGGTGTCGGACTGTTGGCGAAATTCAGAGATCTTATCTGTCTATCTTGCATCCAGATGGTAAACTGTGCAAGTTGTGAAAGCCGGTCTTGTGTTAGTTGGGTTATTGTCTATCAACAAGCTGTGGTTGATACTTGACAAAGTTTACTGGGTTTGTTGTTTCAACTTACAAAAGTTCAAGTAGCGCGTCTAAGACATACAATACGTAGGGTATATGGACCATAGAATACGCGAAGAGACACATATGGATTGCAACCTGATCTGAAAGAAGACTAAGGTTCTCGACACAACCATTCGGCGTGAAATAAATTAGTTTCCACCATCGCCTTTGCAAGTCTGATGCATTCTCCAAGCAGAGATATCAGGCCGAAAGGAACTGTATGTCGAGAGTCTTGATACCGTCTCTTAATCTGATGCACGAGAGGCCTCCTTCAAGCGAATATTGATCCGCGGAAACGCTGTTCATTCAGCTCCATCATCCATGAAGAGGCCCCTATATCCGTGGGGAGTATGTCAGAATAGTCTTGGTCGTTTAACCGCAATGCTATCGACCTCGAATACTCCATTCCTCTTTTCGGCACACTTGGCGCAGCGTATGTAGAACATATTGCCTGGCAGGTGGCCAAGGTCTTGGTATGCTGGGTTGGCCCCGACGAACTCAGTGTGATCCCAGTCAACACAACTATCACAATACGCGGATTCGCAGGAATTGCAACAATAGAGAAGTCCACCAGAGGCTGAAGCCGGCCGGCGACATCGGGTACAGTAATGGTGGGGGCAGCGAATTCTGTTCCTGTCGATGTGATAAACGGCATCGACTCGATCGAGACATCCCTCATGGAAGGCTCGGGGACATAGATCGCACACACAAGGGCTGTACCCTTTGCAAAGAAAGCATGTCTAGAGATCATCAGCCTTAGACCATGATGCTTTTGATGTTGTACTTACCAGTTCGTTGGACATGATTCTTTTATGCTTTCCCTGGGTCACTTTGCCAGCGATTGTCCGCTTGTCGCTGTTTATGTTTTCCCTCAAGACTTCCCACTCGTCAACGTAAGTTATTCTATGCTTTCCAATGCGACGGTCGGCTCGACTGAGTGTCGAAGACGAGTGATGATCCCACGCCAATGATGTCGACGTAGTGTCGATGACAGCACCGTTGAAGATGTTCGTTTTGACGCCTTCGGCCCTCTTCAGCCACTCTTTCTCCTCAACAGAGGAAGTCGGCCTTCCCGGACTGTCGTGTCCCTTCGAATGACTGCCCGTACATTTCTGCACGACTGATTTCCAATCACATGCGCTGACGTCGGCAACAGTGAGTTCTTCTGAAAAATCCAGTCCGTCACATACCAACGGAACTGAGCTCTCAGTTGGAGACAGCGGAACACCGAGCGCTCGATCCTCAACGACCCTATCGGCAAGGTATGCCTTTTTCAGCAAACGACGACTCATTTGCTCTTCCACGGTACCTTTCGCGTGGAGTCTGAAAATATCGACTGCTCGGGTCTGGCCTATCCGGTGAACTCTTGCTTCAGCTTGTCTCATTATTTGCGGGTTCCAGTCTTCGTCGAGGAACACAACGACTGAGGACCCAACGAGGTTGAGACCTTCGCCACCTGCCCTTATTGCAAGCAAGAAGACCATGTATCTTATGTCATTGTTCAGCAAATGAACAGACAGTCTTCGCTTAACGCTAGATGTTGAGCCATCGAGTCTGGCATATTCAAAACTCGTCTGGCTCCTGAGCACTTGCAACATGTCCTCGCAAAGGTTCAAAGCTTGGTCAAAGTTTGAAAATATAATCATCTTTCTCCCTTCGGACAGATAATTTCGGACGAGCTTTTCCAGGACAACGAACTTTCCAGATACAGCAACCAAGTTTCGTCCGGATGGATCCTCCTCGGGGATGGCCGCGCGTAGCATGTACGGGTGAATGGAACACTGTCGTATGTCAAGTTAATACTCTGTGGGAGCAAAAGCAAAAGGGATAACGTACTTTTCGTAGTTCCATAAGCGTGTTGGCCTGGATTTTGTACTTCTTTTTTTCTTTGACCGGCAGAATTCGGATCGTCGACTGCGACAAGGTATCATCGTTGTTCCACAATGTTTCTTGCCAATTTGACACGGTGCTGTAGTCCCCTGATGGAGTGCTGACGCCATCTTCATTCACAGGTTGGTCGACACCTGTAAGAATTCCCATGTACCACGAATATTGCATGCGTGAAAGCGGCACGGACAAAATTGTTTCTCTCATAGGCGGAATATCGAGTCCTACCTCGCGAGAGTCCTTCAGTCGACGGATCATAACAAGCTTCAAAAATTTTTTGACGTGGTCAAGAAAGTCTGTGTCAATCTGTCCTTCGTTTAGAATGAAAGAGTCCTCAAAAAGTCTAGCTGTTTCGGGAAAGAAAACTCCTGGGTACAGCCAGTGGAAAATCGACCATAACTCTTTCAGATCATTCTGGATGGGCGTGCTGTGCGGATATCATTGTCAGCTGATATACTTGAAGCAAAGCCTGTATGGACGTTTGACCCACCCCGAGAGAACTAACTTGAATTCAGCTCTTATCTTCTCCAGCTTCTGGGTTCTTCTTGACTGGTCGTTTTTGATACGATGGCCCTCATCGAGGACCACGTATCTCCAAACAAACACCCTCATAAACCACAGTATGTCTGTGATTAGCGAATCGTAGGTGGTGACGACAACGTCAATGTCATTTGCTCGTGAATGACCTTCCTTCCTCTGCTTTTGTTTGAGAATTTGTCTTCTAGTACCCGCCTTGTCGTTGGGGGAGCCGTGGTAGACTACAGCTCTCAGCCCAGGAGTCCATTTGGCAATTTCCGAAACCCAAGTCTCCACAACACTAAGTGGACAAACCACAAGAAATGGTGCGGTGTTGTCACTGTACAAGTCTCCGTTCTCCTTGATGTGCTGGAAGAGGGCTAGGGTCTGTATGGTTTTCCCCAGGCCCATCTCATCACCCAGTATGCCCCCGATCCCGTTCTCCCTCAAATAGAGGAGAAAAGACAACCCGTCGAGTTGGTATGGCTTTAATTGACCACGTAGTCTGACACAAAAGTTAGCAAAGTATCAACTATAAGCGATTTTTGCTACAATATACCCTTCAGGCTGCGAGTCAAGCCTCTCATACACTGGACTTCCAGAACGGACAATGCCTTCCATATTGTCGAGCCCTTTCTGGCCCAAAAGTGGTTGAACTATTCTCCAAATTTGTTCGAAGAAGCAATCTTGACGATGTTCAATTTCATCCAGCACATCAGAATGAAATGTCAAAGTATCCGTATCATTTTTGCACTGTAGGCGCGGCTCGGTGGAGGAAGGCGACGAGCTCCCATCGCGAGGTTCGAACGAGCTTAGACCTTTTTCATTTTTTTTAGCTCCATTCAAACCGCATTGATCTTTTTTCCAGAAGTGAACTGTACCTTGTGATCCATGCGACCAGCATGGTGAAGTTGGATCGGAGGAGAAAGAAGATCTGGGGGTCCTCAAAGCACTGCTAATAGGAGAAGACAGAGTATCTGATTCAGTATGAAAGCTAGGAGGTGCATACTGTGATGGTGGGGTGTCTGCTCTATCTTTGAGGCCGGGAGGCTCCTCTCGCAACGCTTTGTTGGCCATACTGGATAGGATAACACCAAGTATGGGTCTGATGATTGACGTGCAAATGCAAGCTAGATGTTTCCCGAGTAGGTAGGATGAAGCACGATGAAAGAACAACAGAATGAAAAGACAGATGGCTCTTATAAGTGGCCCATGCTTGACATGATCCATCCTGCTGATCAAACTTGATCCAGTGCACCGATATTATCACCGCCATTATAGTGATAGATATTCAAGAGTGTTTTGATAGATTCAAAATTCTTTGAGCTGTGTAGCTATATAAAGATACTATGAGACCAATTAGGCTCAGCTTGGGAGACCTAGGGTTTTGATTATCAAGTTTCACTCACTGTATAAATGATGAACTGACATGTTTGTGAGGAACAAGCTTGCTATCACGAACATAAAGAGAAGTGATAATGAGCTGTGAATAGTAGAAAAGAGATGTTGTGAATACTAGGCAACAATTATCTAAGATCATGAGACAGATAGTGACTGGGGACAGAGTAAGGAGATGTGAGAATAGATGAAGATATAGATGAAGCTAGAATGGAAGTTATTTCAGAGATGAAACCATACAGGCCTATGGAGTATGAGATAACGTGCAGATAACAGATATTCAGACAAGGCACAGCGGAGATAATGCTTGCTTGGGGATGTTTTGGATTTTGCTGTCACTTCACTGATTAGGGCTTTTCTTAACAGCAGACTGTCACTGGAACAACCAGAAACATACAAAGGCCAGTCTACCCCACAAAACCTAAATTTAGATATACAATCACTGCATATTGACTCCAGTTCCTTCAGTTGTCAAACTGTTTTTATTACTTGAAAGCCTAAATCTTCGTATATACTTGACAAGAAACAACTTAAACCTTGATCCTCCGGCTCAACATCTCGGTTCCAGCAGACTTTTCAAAGTCAATATCCTTAGCATCTCCTCTGCGACCTAGAGCCCTCCGAATAATCCAATCCTTACTATTGACCTGTTCTTCAACGTCTCCATCTTGCAGAACAGGGATTCGAATACTTCCCTCCAACCTTCTCAACATCACGCTATCTTCCGGCCTAGAAAAATACACAAGACTATAGCGAGTCGAATCGGCTTGGTCTCCTGGTGGTGACACCACTCGGTGGATATTTGAACGTAAGAGACCATTTGTAAACTTTACCATTGCGTCTCCCAAGTTGATGATGGCGTGTCCGGGCAATGGCCGCACATACAGCCATTCTGCATGTTCGCCCGGTGGGAGAACTTGCAGCCCCCCAATGCGGTTGAAGAGGATAGTCACACTGCCAAAATCAGTGTGCTCACCCATTGCTGTGCGGCGGTCATCTATAGGCTGAGGTGGTGCCTTGACAAATCGGATCTGGTCACCACTAGGTGCGGTCAAACGGTGTAGGTTTGCCAGCGTGGAGTCTGGAAGACCCAGGTTGGTGTTGAGCAGGTTAAGGATGAGGGTGACTATCGAATGGGAGGACCTCATAAACAATTCCAGCAGTCTACGTTTCTGGAGAAGAACGTCTGGAGCAGGGAGTGTATCCATAATTCCTAGAATATCGTCCTTCGAGACCTACAATTTGTTAGTGTGGTGTTCATGCCACTCGATAAACATCCGTACATTGTAGAACTCATTACGATCCAAATTCCCCTGACGGTCAACCACCGCTGCGCCTTGTGACTTATACCCAAAGTAGGATTTTTGGCCGCTGAAATCGTACTTTTGTTTCTCTTCGAGGTCGAGAGAGAACAGATCCTTGCCGGTCTGAAACAGCTTGTCCGCAGCATCCAGGAGATCATTCCCACAACTCGGCTCTTGCAAATCCAAGTAGAAGAAACCGATTTCCTCAGACGCCTCTATCAGTCGTTTGGTTTCCGTTTCATCTTGGGTTAGGAGCTTTGAGAGAGACAGACGAAGAAGGGGTGCGGTTGGAACGGTCGAGGGGAAGGGAGGTAGCCCGTTGAAGTTGTCATGTTTAGACTCCATGTTGGATTCTGCAAGACTGAAGCCGACTGAATAAAATCTGATAGTGTCATTGCCCAGGAGACGTGGTTTAGCCTCCGCGATCGTTAGTACGGCCCTTCTAGATATAGAGTTGCTTCGAGTGCGGGGAAAGTCAGAGCCGAGGATAAAGCCAACTCGACAACGCCCGAGTTGCTCACACCGTGTGCATTGTTACGTTAGCGATGGCATGAAAATACTCAGAATATAGCTCTCCTGACTTTATCCGCAAGTCATGAAATCCTTAAATACTGTCGGCTTGCCAGCAACGTAGGATTTTGTATTCGTCTGTTTTTTTTTGTTTTTGTTACTATACAACAGATCCTTTGGGAGCCTTCAAAATCGGAAATTAGCTTAGAACAAATCATCTGAAAGATTGCAATGGATAGCACATGCCATATCCCGTTGATACCTTAGAACCATAGGCCCACAAATCAGGTGGATCGATGATGTTGTCCCAGGCCATAGATGCGGCATCCCGAAACGGAATGGTGCAATGATGCCTTATCAGTCACGATAAGAAACTTCCAACATTTTCTCACCTTCCAAAGCGACACCGATTTCAACTACGATAACCACAACCAATTTCACCAGATTAAAAAACAATGAGCACCACCCACACCTTCTTATAACAACGACGCGCAACCACCTCCACACCATCCAACCACCATGACAACGATCCCCAAACCACACATCGGCCAGGAGCTGCTCTCCCGCGCGCACGCCCCCGACACAGCCGAACAACTCTTCACAGAGCGCATAAAACACAAGCCCCTCTACCTCCGACCAACATCTCCCACCCCAGCCGACAACCGCAACCGCCGGCGTCTGCACCGTCTCCGCAAGAAAGAATACTTCCTCCGCAAACAGAAGCCCAAGCCGCTCTCCGCGCGCCAGAAACGCGCCTCCGGCCTCTACGACCTTCCCAAGGAAGAATGCAAATACGCGGTCTTCAAAGAACTCCATAAGCTGTGGGTGGAGTATATGCATGAAATTCTCGATGTGAAGGATCGGCCTGGCCAATTTGCGGTGACTCCGTTGTCGCATGGGAGTAAACTGGCGTCTGCGGATTTCCACGGTGCCGAGGTGGAGGTTGTACGCAGTCGGTGCGCGGGCCGGGTGAGTACCAAGGGTATTGTGGTTAGGGATACGATGTTTACGTTTGTGGTTGTTACGGAGAAGGATGAGGTGAAAAGTGAGTGTACTTGTCTGGAGGTTTGGGTGGGATGAGTGTCGCTAATGTGGATTCTGTATTAGCTGTGCCGAAAGAGCATACTGTCTTTCGGTTTTGCGTTCCTTTGCCGGAGCCCAAAGACGAGAAGACCTCGGAAACCAGCGGTGATCCAAGCGTGGGCAAGAATCTGGTCTTCGAGCTCCACGGAAGTCAGTTTGAGAACCGCCCGGTTGACAGGGCCAACAAAAAGTTCAAGTGGAGAAATGTGGATTATCTCTAGTTGGGTTCCCACAAGCTCAAATGTCGCCTGCAAAAGTCCATCGAGGAAAAGGGAATCCCGACCAATGCTGGTCATCTTATCGGGAGACGATCTCTTCGGAACGAGATTGGTGGCATTACCATGCCCTTTGAAGGACAAATGCGGATAGGCAGAAGATGCATTGTTTGGGGTGATATCTAGGTTGCACCAAATCTAGATGTCTAGTCTCGCGAATCTGTATCCATGGACTACAGATAGACCTCTGCGGTACACTACCCTGTTATGTGGCAGGTGTTGCAGCGTATGCTACTTGTCAAGTCCAAGCGCTCCATCCATCTAACCTGGCTACAACCATTGTTGAAAATGACAGGGGCACTAGCAAAGCCCGCGATCCATATACAACAAACTTGTGCTAACAGTTTTACCACTATGATGCCTTATCGGGTATCATTTTACTACCACCATTAGGATTTGTATGGCATTCAATTACAGCAAGCAAATTTGTAATTTTCATCTGTAATGGCCAGCGAGAATAACCCCATTCCCTTTTCGAGCGAACGCGTGTAACACAGCGAACTCATTTTCTTTCAAGTGCCGATATGATTGCAAGGATCTCGACAGTCACATTGGCACTGCCAACCAGCAAGTAAAGCAGAGTAGAGCTGTAGAAACATGACGTTCTCATCTGCTTTCCGGCGAAGATGCACCGGGACGCTGTAAGAGGAACCTGGCGTCGAGACAGTAAGGCCCAAGTACGTACTCCAGTAACCCATCTAGAGTACAATCCGGAGTTGGGCGAAGTACCGACGAGATCGAATCTTTGGGTCGTCACCACCGGCTCCTATGAACCATGGCGATCTTTCGCCATCGCGGCGCAGCATAGAGACGACTGGCACAACGATTATGCCAGGATCATGAACTCTTCTCACATTCCAGCCCATTCGATGCTGAACGTCCTAACATCATCTGCTTCTCGCGACTCAAGGTCCGAGGTAGTCTCGTCCGCTCCTCCAATAAGGAAGCCTTTTTTCACGCCCGTACCAAGTCGCCCGCCGGCAATGATCTCCATCAGATCCAGCTCTTCATGCCACCCCGTCGACACAACCAAGAAGTGCGAGTGGAAACGCAGCGGGTCACCCGGGTACGCGAGGTACTGACATCCGAACCGGAGACCTGGGGAAAGGAAATAGCCTTCTGAGTGGAGATGAGCGAACAGAGGATAGGAGGAAGGCACGGCCGGAAGAGGTAGCTTATGCTGGGCGGATGGCTCGAGAGGAAGGAGCGAGTGGGATGTAGCGGGCGTGATTCCCATGGCATGCGAGGCAATAGCGGTTGAGGGACGCCGTGAAGAGGATTGATCAGGCCCCTGCTGCTGTTGCTGTTTCCGGTCTCCTGCAAAGAGGCCGACGACCGCCTCATCATCCTTGGTGGTACTGTCCGTTGCAGGTGTCTCCGGTGGTGGTGGCGGCTGAGAGGCCTTCTTCTTCGCAGCTTGTGCAGCCTTCTTCTCTTCTATTTTCTTGAGGGCTTCTTCCCTTTGCTGTTCTTTTCGGCTAGCCTGCATCTGCATGACCTGGGTGCCCTGGGCCTGCAGTTCCTGCAAATATCTCTGCCGGTCTGCCTCCATGAGGGCCTTCATCCCATCGGTTTGGACGTTTACCTCATCTACGATGCATGCTACACCTTTCTCCACCAGAAGACGGGCCTCTTCCGCCATCAGCTCCAGCGGCAAACCCAGGAAGACATTCTGCTGGGGGATTTGCGGCAGAGTGCCGCTTAGGACACCGCAGATGTGATGCTCCCGTCGTAAATACGTGACTGCATCGATGGAGAAGATAAAGTAACTACCCGCAGTATAGGAGATTGGAATAGGGAGATTAGGTTCGGCATTCATTTTTGTCTAACGGAAAGTAAAAGATATTTTAGAAAAAGGGACCACTGTTGCGAAGACACCGTCATTAGCATATAATCCAGACATGGTCTAAGCAGAAACCAAGTAGCAAAATGGTAGTCCGAATCATTTTAAAGATACATTTCTCAGTCACATGTGCTCGTATTGTGAGATATAATAATTGAGCTTCAGGGGATTGACAGATTATAGTATTTGAATAATCATGTAAAGGACACAACATGCATATCTTGAAAGAAAAGATGAGGACTCACCATCAGGTTAAGGGGTTATAATCGAGTTGAGAAAACCCTGATAATTGACCTGCAAAATCAGAGCTACTTGTCGTCGTCCAAGATGTGGGTGTTGAAGTGAAAGAGAAGAAAATTTGGTGGGAGAAAGCTCTTTTATGGTGCTGGGAGGTTGGGGCTATTCCTCTTCGGGCGTGCCCACTGCGGGCCCGCTGAAAGTTCGCCTATTATGTATACAATCTTGGTATTCAGGCTGCACATTACACGCTCTACAGTGAGGGTCGTGCTGTCTGATATTTTGAAAAGTGTCTGAATTTGTCAATACCCAAATTTGTGATCATGTAGTCTCCAAGTTTATTGTTCAAACCTCTATAATCAAGCAAATGTACGGAGTACTTCTATGAGTATCATATCATGTGACCATTATCAGACAAATGGAAGGCGGTGAATGCCGCATAGAGCGAGCCCCATTGCTATGGTGAAGGACTCTGACCTTGTCTGATACCGTGAACTCATTCCAGTACCAACTACAACAATTTCACCATGAACTTCTTTCTATTGATGTTCCTGGTGTTCTTCGCACCTCTTCTATTGTTCATAGGTGAGAATGATACTATATACATGGGCCGTGTCGTGGCCCGTATCCGCATAGGTTCGCTGACAATTCGCAGGGTGGCTTGCTGCTTCGTCTTGTTTAGGAGGTCGTCTTCGCTCCCGACTCCCAGGATTCTCATTGAGACCTAGTACCGATGCCTATGGGAGGAACTATCTTCGAACAATGGCCAATTCTGGGCCCGCCATGTCCGAACAGATCGAATTAGAGAATATGCTGGCAGAATCGGATCACGAGGAATGATCCATCAGCCTGTGTTTCCGCCGACTACTCTTCGATGATAGATCGTTCGATCAGAACTCCAGATCGGCCTTTTTGGGCATCCCACCGGAAGTGGCCCCGTCCTGAGCTTCTTTATCTCCTTCTGCCGGTGGTAAACTGAACGGTTTGATCTCGAATTTCCTCCGACTAAGAGTAAAGGCCCAGTCTTGTCCAATGTTCTGGTCACTGCCGCCGCCTCGTTCATGCAATACTGGTAGTCGATGGGTTTTCAACATCCCCTGTGGGGGCTCTTCATGAGACGTCGCAGCACCGGAAGCCCCAAGAGCGTCGGCGGAATGCGGGAACGGACAAAGCTCAATGACCCCATCACTGATTATTTCTATCCATCGCACGAGCCCGGATGATCGGCTGAAGAGAGACAAAGGAATTGTGACCATTGCTGTGATCCGGGTGGTAGGCGCACTCAAAAGGGCTTTCAGGGAATGGAGGAATGGGAGGAGGATATCAGGTTGGCTGGTTTCTGGGGGATATAACGTGGGGTTCAGAAGAGAAGGGATGATAATGCGGTGCGCCGTATTGGGCGGGCTTTGGGAGATGACTTGTTGCAACCTTTTGAGTATGGAGGTGAAGAGCGGTTCGTTTGACGGCACGAGTGGGATATAATTGATGTTTGCGATTGAGGGATGTGTGAGGCGTTTTGTCAGGTCGAAGGAATGGCAAAATGCCGGTTGGACCCCGTCCGTCATCGTTTGGTCTCCTGAGGTTGCCGCTGGAGCTACGCCTGTCAGTGTTTGGGTTCCTCGAACGCGCCGGTTCCGTCTCGTCGGGGAAGACCAACCTCGGGATCCTGCGACACCAGCACCAAACTCGCCCAGACGCTCATATCGCCAGGCAATCTTCATGCGATCTCCTTTGCGTCTATCAGACTTTTTCTCGTCCCCGGCATCAGCTGGTCCTAACAAGCCCGGGAGACTTCTGCCCCATTGTTCAGGCATGCCAATGACGTGGATTTTTTGATCCTGCACCACACCTTCAGCAGCATAGTACCGAAGTAACGCGCCCGCAAAGTCCGTAGTTCCATTTTCTTCGATGAGAAGCATCTTCCCGATTGGAAGGCCCCCATGACCCGCTAGCAAATTGTCCAACGATAGCGACCCCGTCGAAGTAGTCGGGCGTCCATCATCGGGCGAGGGTCGGATTCCTGGGTTCGATTCTGGCGGCGCTGAGGCTTGTTCCGGCTGGGCAGTAGTAGTATTCGGAGCTGGAGCTCGATCTGCACCAGCCGACAGCCCTATGTTCCTTTTGCGAAAGGACATAATGCAAATAACGGGTATCTGGTAGTGTTCGTTGTAACTGCGATCATAGAATCTTAAGTTCTTTTTTTCTGCGCGGCCGGATGTGATTTGCTGCGGGGCAGTAGGTGAAGGCGGAGCTCGGGCCTAAAAGCGGCGGTGCACTAAAAGTCTAGCAAAAAAAGTTGCGGGCAGCCAAACGACCTTCCCAATTTCTCCAAATTCCGCCATTCTTACCGCGACACAACCGCTTCTTGTCGCGCAATCATACAACGATCATACAGCGCATCCGTCAAAGTGCAAAACTTTAAAAACTCAGATATCGATACTGGTCGATTTGACACTCGCGAACATGTCGGATCCGCTCCTCTTCGAAGACACCTTCACGATCACCGGGATCAACGCGCAGAAATATGACCGTGTCTCCCGCCTGACGTGCACCTCCTCCGACGCCTTGACGTCCTTCACTCTCGATGTCAACACGGAGCTGTATCCGTGCGCGATTGGCGAGTCGGTCTCTATGGCGCTTGCGTCGACTCTGTCTCTGGATGGCAAGGAGGACACGGGCTCGAAGGGCTGGAGGGAGGTCGGAATGGGCGAACAGACTCTGGCCAACGACTATGACTATGTTTGCCACGGCAAGGTCTACCGATTCGAAGAGGGTGCGGGCGAGGGAAACATGTAAGTTTTTCAACCCTTTACACCCTGGTAGGGGGCGGTCATTAATTGAGGAATTGTACAGGGCGGTTTTCATCTCCTTCGGTGGTCTGTTGCTCTACCTCGAGGGCCCCTATAAGAAGCTGGCACCTTTGAGGATCGACTACGTGTATCTGCTCCTGAAGAAATAATTACAATCTCAACCGTTCACTTTTTTCTTTTGTCGCGATATGGATAGGTCGCCTGGTTTGGTTTGAATTGGCTCCACGGATCGCCAAAGAGAAGAAGAAAAAGCCGGTTTGCATTTCTGGGAATATTAATATTGCAGCGTTGGCGTTAGATTTGGTGACTGGGTATATCAGATAGAATATATCAGATGTTGTATTCTGCAGAGTTTGAAAATACGTCTATTGCTTGCTATCGGATGCATTGGTACCCTCAAAATGAGAGGCAGTAGGAAATTCCAAACGGCGATGTATTCTGGAGATGATGTCCAGAAAGTTGGGCTCGTTCTCGGGAGTCAGGATTCCGTGTCGGAGGAAAAAGTCGATCAGAACAACAGAACAGTTCGGCTTAAACTCTCCATTTGCCAATGCCGCTTTGACTTCGTCGACGGTCATCAGGTAAAACTGCTCCACCTCGGAATCGCAAGGCTTCGGAACAACATCGGCGCTCAATTTGATATCGTAGACATATTCCACCTCAGGCTGCAACAGGTCGGTCTCACCCCCTGCTTGAGCACCCCGCACGTAGAAATAAGTGACACACCCCACAGCCGTGGAGTTCTTCCGCACGACATCCTCAGGAAGCGATGCCTCCTCCATAGCCTCGCGGACGAGGCATTCACCTGGGTGTTCATCCGTGCTCATCCCACCCGCCACCGAGTTGTCGAGCATCCCAGGATAAGTCTGCTTCGTCTTCGACCGTCTAGGAACCCAGATCCGCAACCCGTTGTCGTCGTTGACATAGCACGTGGAATGGACGCCGTAGGACACGACGCCGAAAAGCGGCGTTGCGGAGCGTTCCATCTCCAGGAGGAACTTGCCGCCTGGGGCGTAGACAGGGTATTTCTCGTTGCGCCAGCCTCGCAGGATCTCGAATGTATCCTGCTTCACGGCCTGAGCGAGAGTCTCAGCTATCAGTTCACTGCGTTGCTCCGGTGTCGCATCAGGATCAGTCATGAGCGTGACGGTCCGGTTGTCGGCATCGATCGCCCAGGAGTTCGCTGGCAGCTCAAGCTTCTTGACAACGGAGTTAAGGATATATCCTAGGTTTGCATCACATCCATTGACTCTAAAGGCATGGTAGTTGCGCATATGAGCCGTGTAGAACGCGGGGTCGTCCGCGTAATACGGGAATCTACAGAAGGTAAGAAGTTTGCATCGCTAGGATATCAGGATGAGAAGCACCTGTCGCATTCTTTAACGAGATCAAGGTTCGATTTACCCATGGCGTCGAGGGAACAACAAGCACACAAAGCAATGGCTTGCAATAAGATAACCAAATGCGGACCGCGATAAACATTGCCGGCGATCAAGATTCCCGACGAGGGGCAGCGGATGCTAGCCTTATCGATAAGGCATCCACCGGCATCCGCTTGGTCGGTCTATTTCGTCACCGTCACCGTGCGCCTTTCATGGCGGGAAAAAAACCAGTCAATTCTAGAAAGAGCTCTGTAATTCTCTGGAAACAAGGCATACAGATCGTCGCTAATAGATTTCTGGACCTCTTATTCTCTACACACAAACCAATTCACCTCTCACCCCTCGCCTACGTACCACATTGCGATTGAGACTCCTACTACCCCTCCGCAGATCATGTTCTCCGTCATCGTCCCAGGCCGACCATGTCTAACAGACATCGTCGCAGTTGACGGGCAGCCCAACGGCCAAGCAACCAAATTCGCCTTCACCTTCCCTCTCTACCCAGCCTTCAGTGAGCTCGTCGTCTTCCTCCTCCCCGGAACGGTCCTCCCCCCAGACACCGCAGCAGCCGTGTACATCCAGCTACCAGACGTGAACGCACCGCCCACGGGGCCCGAATTCCGCTTCATCGGCGCATTAGCCAACGAGAAGCCCTCGTCGATATTCAGCGTGCGCCCGCCGCGCCCCAACAATACCGGTGTCCAGGACGACGATGCGATGCAAGACGAGAACCCCGCGGGCGGCCCGCCCGGCGCCGTGGTGACACTGGGCATCTCCCTCGAGCCTGTGCAGAACGTCGCACCGCAGCTGGCTGCCCTGGAGGCGGAGAAAGCTAGCGCCGGGGCGTCGAAGCAGCTCGTGCGACAGACGAGACCGCAGCAGCAGATGACAACCAAGGTGCTGGCGCAGCGGATTATTGGTAATGCGTTTAACTTCCTGGCGAGCTTTGCGACTGCGGATAAGGGCGAGGATGTCGTGCCGTTGAAGAGCTTCCGGGACTGGTGGACGAAGTTTGAGCGCAAGGTGGATTTAGATCCGAGCTTTTTGGAACGTGAGGATCCGTCGCAGTCGGGTTGAGTGATTTTGAGTTTGCACGGGCTGAGTTCGGGGTAATTGGTGCTGTATTTTGGGTACTTGGTTTCTTTTGGTCTCTTTTTCTCAGCGTGAGACATTTTCGTCCGTCGGTGATGTATATTGTCTACAATGTTTTGCATATGCTGGTCTTAATCCACAGCATGGGTGCTATGGATCACAATGCGGTTGATCAAAAGATCGCTATTTATACATCTCTCTAGAGGTTTCTTGTCTAGATAAAGGTATCTAAATCCGCCCAATCATGATCTATGTCAAGCAATCTATTTACTGACGTCTAATAGAAAATCTAAAAAGGTGGCCATGATTGCGATGCCATCGTGTTCGTTCGCAGCCCTAGTCAGAGCTTCTTCGCCTATCTCCTTGGAGAAGACGCTGCTTGCCATTCTGAGACCGATAATCTCTGTCGCCATATCTGCTCTAAACTCGGGATGTCCTTGTACCGTAATGTAATGACCGGGCAAATACATCCCTTGGATCGCACATTGTGGCGACGAACCGAGGCAGATGGCATTCGGGGGGCAGTCGAAGACGATGTCCTGATGCATCTGCTGGATGCGCTGCAGAAGGAAAAGCGTTAGCAATGATTCGACAATAAGAGCCCTTTGTGGGATCAGGCAATCCGCAGGAGAAGCGAGATAAAAGACAACCTACCAGTTTCTCTTTGCCAAAAACTTCCTTGCCCTGGTCACTCAAATCCATGTCACACACGGCGATCTCCCACCCCACGCCACTTTTCCCGACTTTCATCCCAGACGCACGCGCAATGATTTGATGCCCGAAACAGATACCCAGTATCTTGACACGGTCATGCTCGATCGCCTTTCTCGTGTATTCCACAAGCTTGATAATCCAGGGATGATTGTCGTAGGAGTTGTGTTCTAGAAACATAGACTTAGTATGACAGGCCAGATTTGCCACACGGCACCTTGACAAGCAAGTATACAGACAAACTATATCTTGCCTATCGACCAGAACCTCATGGAAGGGTTAGTAAACTTACTAGACCCAGTCAGAAGAATGGCATCTACATCCTCCAAATTGGGATACTCCTGTTTGGTCACCACATCCCACCGCGAGATATCAAATCCGGACGTCGGGTCCAGCCTGTCCGGCTGTCTCAGGGCCTCTGCGCTCTCGCGCAGCAGAAGCGAGAAGACCCCATAGTAGCCATTATACTTGGCATCGAGACTGCCAGCTGGCTTGTCGCACTCCAAGACGGCAATTCGGAGCGGGGGACGCATGGCGATAGCGGGATTAAAGGCGATGTTGATCGTCCGAAGGGGCAAACCAGGGGAACTAGTAAGGTACGATGACCTCACATAGACTTAGTCAGCTTGTTCCACGTGCGGTGCCTTTTTCATTTATTGATTTTTACATGTTATACAGGATTAGATAGAATCGCTTATTTGATTTCATTGCTCATCATCAAACTCATGCCCGCCAAAATATGGTTACGACTGTTCATGTTCGTCTTGGAGTAACATATACGGTTGATCTTATGGTGGCAAAATCGGGATATGTAGATGCCGCCGGTGAAATTCTATATCCCCATCAGATTCGATGGTGTTGAATGATTTACCATTACAAGATGTACTGATATAGAGTCATGCCGCCATTACCGAGCTAACATCAATGGATCTGTGTCAATATAGCTGTATTTGGATCTCTTCAAGGAAGCAAGGATCGGCCTCTTACAAATGATCTGATGATTGAAAGGCCTTCTCCTACGCAATGTATAAGTTTGGCTGCCTCCATTGTGAAGCTGCCAGGGCTAAGACAGGCTGGCTTTCCTGAGGCTACCGCACCTAACACTATCTTCCCCCTTTGACTCTGGCCTCCAGAGCCGTACGTCGATGTCTTGTTTTGCCATGTAAAGCTAAACATACCTTGCCGCCATCAAAAATATGTATCAGGCGGAGGTGGAAAGGCTTTCCTTTTGTAAGATTCGTTAATAGGCATGATTTTCCACGCCTATTACATTTGATTTCCTTCTTTGGAATAGAGCTGAGGCGATAATAAGCTCATTTCGCTCTAGTTCGGCTATCGTCCGCGGTATTGTAGAATAGAGCAGAGGCTGAGGTAATAAGGGCTTCGCCCATCTGGCTCTGCAGGGTTTCATGAGCTTATGAGATCTTCCTTTCTTCTCGTCTCCTCTTCTTCCTCTTCTTCTATCTCAACCATCTCGTTCTTCTTCCACAGTGAGCATATCCTCTCCTTCGCCTGCGGGCGTTCCTCCACTGCAGAAGCAGTTGCAAATAGCTTCACTGCTTTCCTTCTCGGGACATGCAACACAGTTCGCCGGGGAGTGCCTTGCAGCCTAATTTCACTCGCTCACCTGCGTTGGTCGCAAGTGCCCCACGGCCTGATTCAGTTCGCTCACTGCGCCATTCAAAGGATTTCATAAGGTATAAGGCCAACCGCACGTGATTTTATAGATGACTCGTCCACCAAGACGCTTTGTCGCCGGCCCCCACCCACGAAGCCCCTGTGGCCCATCCCCTGGGCATCCCCGTGGACGACCTGCCCCCCCTGCCTCCATTGCGTGCGAGCCGCCGCACGCGGCGAGGCAGGGGTGGCTTGCGCCACAAACACGGGGCACCTGTGCCTCCGGGTGCATAATACTTCTGCTTTCGTGGGGCTTTGCCAATAAACTGCGGTATAGGTTGTGGAGGAGCACCGCCGCCTTGCGGAGGAGGTGTTCCGGGCGGCCGGTAGGGTTGCCTCCGCGTCCCCACAGTGGCTGGCCCGGCGTCGTCAGGCGCTGGCTGCCGCTGGCGAGGCTTCGAGACAGGGGAGAGGGTTGCATTATCCTCGAGTATATCACAGGGCCCATTGAGGTTATAAGTCCAATTCTGACTCACCGGCCGGATGGGCAATGTATGAAGCGAACAATAGCCCTTTTCGAAAACCTCGGTCAAGTGTGCCGAATTGAGACGAACAAATCATGCGGATTCCACGTCCACTTTGCCCCAGTTGATGGCTGGGGTATAGATACACTGAAAGCTCTCAGCCGCGCAATCTTGTTTTTTTGAGCCAGCATTCGAAGTACTCCTTCCAATGGAGAGGCGTGGAAATGAATATGCAAGAAGCAAGTGTATCGATATTCCCCGCGCAAGTAAGAAGTCTGGGATGGAGCTATTCCAGCGTATAGACCAATGCACACACCCTGTGCACATTGCCGACCTACTCAACGATGGAGGGAATTGTTACTACGTTTGGAATCATCTGAATCTGTACTATGGAAGAATTCAGACAGTTGAGTTCCGGCGAGGACCTGGAGTTCGTACAATGGGCCCATGCATTGCATGGATAGAATATATTATCTGGTTTGCCCAGGCGGCATCGGGGGTCAGTACTGCCAAGCTTCTGGGGCAGAAAGATAACGTCGCAGGTATTTGGAAATTCATCACAGAAAATTCACCTGCGGCAGACACTGACATTTTACGTCCACTATGTCACGGCAAATCTGGGTCACTGGACACGCGCCTTGTCCAAGATCTCGCCCCCGGAGAGCAGGAGAAGTTAGCGAGGAAGCAGGCAGAGGCCGAGAAGAAGAACTTCATTTTGATGAAGATGAGACTCCTATTTACAGATTTATGGTGACATTCCATGTCCACCGCCAATAAAAGTCTCAAATAGTGTATTAAGAGTGTGGCTCTGTATGGAAGTTTACTCTCGTGGGCGATGAGCGTTTCACGTACTGTCCAACGAGGACTGATTTGAGTAAAGATGATGGAACTTTATAGCTTATTGTTCGTTTCTTAGAATACGATTTTCCAGCTCTTTCCAGCCTATGCAGCATATATCCAGGACTAATCTAGATGATTTTTCATCTTCTTAGATGTAAGTGATAGTATGATGAGGGCAATCAAGTCGGAAATACAATAACTCGGGCCATCAAGCCTTCAAGTCCCGACGGCCTACCTTCAATCAAACATTCCTAAGGCTTTGGTTTTCCCTCAGAAGCGACATGTCGGAATCCCAAATAAACACAAACCCCGGAACCTCCGAGTGGTCATCCCGCCATGCCATACAGCCGTCAACTCGAAACATTTTAATCATTTAAGTTTCCAGCCGGTCGAGCTCTTCCTGTGATCCAAGTTTGCAAACGACCCCATCGATTGGGTTCTCCACCCCCATTTGAATCGCCGCCGGAAAGTCTCCCCAATATAAGATATCGTGGCCAAAAATTATGGCGTGGGGGAGTTCTGGCTTTTCCGAACGCTTGAGAATCTCCATTAGGATCTCCGGGTTTGCCAGAGTGCCGTTTAAGAAGAACCATTTCTCTCGAAAGGGGCGGTCCTCTTTTCTGACCAAAAGTGGTACGGTCCCGTCCCACGCCATCAATTTTCTCGCCATCAGCAAAGGGGGTGGAAGGTTGCGGCGAGGAATATTCTCAGTCATCCTTATATTTGGACCTTGTAGATGATTAATTATCAGAATTGGGGGCATAAGTGGTTCTTACGGAGACGATCCAAGTGTTCTGGACGATGGTAAGTCGATGGCTATGGAAGATGGGGATGTAGACTTTCGGCAATGATGTATATACGTACCTTAAGAAGACGTCACTTCGCTATTTTCGGCCAGCCTGACACATGGCAGATCGCGAGTGACGAGATGGTCGACGCCACTGAATCTTATCAAAAACACAAAGACGATTCCAAATATTGATATCTAACCATGCTAGCGTTAATGTATGATTGGAGGGTTCATCGTCAGGTACAAAGACAGATTATTCTAAGGTATCTATGTACTACAGCAATGTCGTCTCCAATCGATTGGGTGGATATGTACGTAGCAGCATATTCAAACTAGACGACGGACTATTTCTTCCATCTTCAGTTGGCTTTCACATAGATCTATATCGTGATCAGACACCGTACGACAACCAGAAAATCAAGAGCTGTTGCATATCCGGCCTCAGCACGGGCCACGGATTGCCTGCGCCCAGCAAGGAGTTGGTAGGCTACAAGATACAAAACATAGCTAGCTCAGTGGCTGTACGATAGAGCCTGAGAAGGGGATTAAAGAAAAATGAACTCTTGACAATTGGACGTGATGACAGGGATCCCATATTGCGGTAGAGACAGGCATCCTGCATGAGTCAGGGGGTTTTGTACATGGATATGGACGGATATACTCTGTACGATGATGGAAAGGTCCGTGCGGGGTCTAAACCACAGCCAAGCAATGACTATCCGCCGCACATACCACGTCCCTGATTCTATACTAGGGGCATTGATGTGGGTTGTGGCCACTGTTCATATGGGTCTATCAAACATGATCACTTTGGACCGTCTGTGCACCCTTACCATGAGATAATCTTGAAATTTGTAATGGTAACGACAAGAAAAATCTGAAGATCAAGGCAGTGTCTACGCTACTACCAAAGTTGGAGCCGGGCATTCATGCACGATGTGGGGAGCGGATGTATTCCTGCTAGAAAAAGACCATCTGCGGTTGGATGACCTTAGTATCCGTTAGCCATGGCGACACCCTCCGAGGTCGGTAAGAAACCCCGCAGTTAGTCCACTTGACTGGGTGTAGTATAGTTAGTACGGGCAGTCCATCCACCACAGAGCGGGGTAGCTGATCTATAGCTGAGGTAGACCGACTTTGAGATCGGATGTGGCAATAATACTCCTGATCTGAAGAGAGAAAAAACTGCTCGGTACGTTCCATGGGACAGTGATGCATGCAAGCATCAAACAGGAAAACAGATGCATCGATAGATGTAATTGGTTCTGTTTGGCTGAGCGGAATTCTCGAGGTAAAAAGAGCCTATCAGGGTGTGGAGAACCTCAGGCCCCATCGAGTCATTTTTTACAGCCTGCATGAGTGGGGCCCAGTCATCTGCTGGTGTTGGATATTTAATCAAATCAAAATTCAACAAGCACGTTAATGGGGACCATCCCTTCTTGTTTTTTTTTTCTTATCAGAAGCCCTGGAGGAATTAAAAATCCAAATCTAAGACAAAGGTCCAAGTGGGAGGTTTAAAAACTCTTCACCCTCCAGAGATCTAGAGAAAAAAAATCTTCCTCTCCGGAATCCGTCTTCTATCTACGTAAATAAAGAATCCAGGGAAAATTTGGTGACGACGTCAATTATAGGATTGATCAACGTCTTTTGACACGGTCCTGTGAAGATCACTGAATGATGGCGAGGGACTCAAAACTGCCATCGGAGCTGAACGAGTCCACTCCACTACTTCAGCCACCTCCCTACTCGGAGACTGATCATGGTTTCCAATCAAGTTCATATTCGACGATACCCGCAGCAGAAGAAGATGCGACATTCCCCACTCTAACACAAGTCGACTCGGTCCCAGCTGGTTTGGAGATCGAGCCAAACCTGGAGAGAATCCCGTCGATAGAAGCGGTCCGAAAGACGACAGCAGACGCTGAAGGTGGCCAATCGGGGACGGACAAGAATTATGCGTCGCGATTCATTAACGTATCGCCCATGAGGTTCTGGTTAATCTTCTCGGGCATCCTCATAGGATACATCATTGGGTTCTTCGACTCCACCCTCATGGCGTCGAGTCACCCAGTCATCACATCGCACTTCCACGCCTCCAACTCCGCGTCGTGGCTGTCGACGGCCTTCCTCCTGACGTCCACGGCCTTCCTCCCACTGTTTGGGCGGATCTCGGACACGCTCGGTCGCAAGCCCGTCTATCTCTTCGCAATTGCCGTCTTCTTTGTGACGACCGCCTGGTGCGCCATGGCGCAAAGCATCGGCAGCTTCATCGCAGCGCGCGCATTCTGCGGCCTCGGCGCAGGCGGCGTCTTCTCCATGGGCATGATTCTCTCCAGCGACTTAGTGCGTCTCGAATACCGTGGCGTCTATCAGTCCTACATCAACCTCTGTCTGGGCATCGGCGGCTGCCTGGGCCTCGCCTTCGGCGGGTTCCTATGCGACCAGGTAGGATGGAGAGGTGCGTTCTACGTGCAGCTACCCTTCATCTTCATTTACTTCTTAGTGGCGGCGTGGACAACGCCCGGCGACCTTGGCGTCAAGCACGCTCGCGTCGAACGCATGACTATCAAGCAGCTGCTTCGCAGCATTGACATCGTGGGCTCAGTGATGCTCGTTCTAGGCGTGACGGCCCTGATCATGGGCCTCAACCTGGGCGGTAATGTCTTCAGCTGGACCCATCCCCTGGTCATCTCGTCCTTGATCTTATCAATCGTCCTAGCTGTCATCTTCGTGCGCTACGAGCGCCACGTCGAACGCGCTGTCATGCCCATCTCGCTGCTCTCGAAGAACCCACGCGCCAGCATCATCTTCGGGAACTTCTTCGGCTCCATCTCCATCAACACCATGATCTTCAACGCCCCGCTGTACTTCCAAGCCGTCAAACTGGCTACCCCGACCGATTCAGGCCTCAGACTAGTGGCGTCCACCCTCGCCGTGACAGCATCCAGCGTGTCCACGGGATTCCTCATCACCTGGACCAAGCGTCTCAAGCCGACCGTCATGGTGGGTGATGTGCTACTCTTTCTGGGCGGCTGTGCAGCAGCCTCAATGGGAATAGGCACCTCCGACGAAGTCGCCATGGTGTGCGTGTCGCTCTCGAGTCTAGGCCAGGGGTTCGCGTTCCCAACACTGATGGTATCTATCTTGGCTACGAGCGAGCAAGACGAGCAGGCTGTCGCCACGACGACTCTCGGCCTGTGGAGGAACTTGGGGTCGGTCATGGGCGTGTCGCTGAGTAGCTGGATTTTCCAGAACACGCTGCTGTACCAACTCGAGGAGGTTGTGACCGGTCCAGACAAAGACGGAGTCATCACCCTCGTTCGTAAATCGGTCCAGGCCATTATGAACCTCGACCCGATGCACCAGCAGCAAGGTACGTTTCCCGGATTTTTTCATATCGAGACAGTATAGCTTACAAAGTCTAGTGATCGGGGCATATGCCACCGCTCTCCGGGCTACTTTCTTTTTCGCCGCTGTTTGCGGAGCAATCACGCTCATGTTCCACTTGCGGCTTCAACTGCCCCGTCTGGGGGGTAAATGCTGAGCGTGGACCGGTTCGATTCTGTGTTTTGCATGTAAGTCCCTCCGTGTATGTGGTAGCGTGCCATCGTGCTGGGTAGGGAACAGATTGGAGATAAAATGAGCGCAAATTATATAGTAATGATGTAAATGTTACTGGTTGTTCTAGCATACAATAAATAAAAATGCACAAGACTGAATTTATATTTTACGTGAAAGTTGTGAGTAGATTTAGTTTGGCTGAAACTGGGTTCGATTGTCAAGGGAGGATAGCTGATGCTGCTAATATTAAAATGACATGATCAGGAAAGCATGAAGAAACATGTCAGATACAATCTTAATCTGGGGATCTACAAATAGAGAAGAAAAAAGCACAATGCTCCTTCACTGTGCTTAAATCCAGCATTGAATAAAAACCATGCACTATACATATACTACGTAGAGCAGTATTCAAGATAAACTTAGCCCTATCCCAAGCACTAAACAAAATTTGCCTGTCATGAGTGGGGCCTTCAATGCACTAATCCAATTCACGTGTTTCGTATCCACGGCTCTGCATTTTTTTCCCAGTCGCCCATCCATGGGTATTGTCTTGTTTATCCTACTAATACAGTTTATTCTACTAATACTACCTACCTATTCTACTGATATTTCGAAATACTTTTTCTAACTATATCTCTTTTACCGAGAATTGATAATTGAAAATGCCCAGCGGTATACCAGGCCCCCACCCAGGGACACCCAACAAGAAACGCAAACGCGAAGAAGACCTCTCTGAAAACCCATACACGCGTAAATCCCGCGCCCGAACGGCCCGGCTCACGGGACATGACCGCACCATGGACAATGCCCGCAATGCGGACCGCCAGGCTGTGAACCGCCGATTGCGGAAACTGAAGGCGAGCGGAGAGTATCTCGCTGCGGATGAAGCTGCTAAGAAGCGCATGCTGAGTGATGCTGTTAAGAGGGAGATTGAGTATAGGTGAGTGAGTGGCTTTTGGTGTTGACGGATGTACTGGTTTTGTACTGATCGGGTGAGACAGAAACTCGATTGGCCGGTCTGCTACGGCTATTGCGGAGAAGATTGGATATCGCGATAGCCCCAGCACTGTCCGGAATCAACAGATCGGCAAGGATAAGCTTGTTGAGAAGGATCCGGATGATATGGTTCCTGTGGTTTTGACATGCAAGCAGTGCGCTGGGAGTGCTAAAGATTTGGTGTCTGAATGTGCGCCTGCTAATGGCAAGCCTGATGGCAAGCCTGATGGCAAGCCTGATGGCAAGCCTGATGACAAGCATGATGACAAGCCTGATGACAAGCCTGATGACAAGCATGATGACAAGCATGATGGTGAGCCCAAGCCATCGCGGCCCGCAGACACCACAAAAAAGCCAGACCAGCCTGCGCCTACCGCTGAGAAAGCCGAAAGTGTCCCAACTAAGCTCGACCAGCGCAACGAGGACACTCAACAACCTTGGAGCTGGGACAGCTGGTCGATGTTTTGGAAGACGGCTGTTACCCCCATTGTCAATAAGGCGAAACGGTTTAGTCGGGTCGGAGCTGTGGCTTCGGAATGATGCTATGAAACTTGACGTGTTGTTTTCTTGAGCCGTGTCTGTTTGAATTGGTCCAAAAGTTTTGTTGTCGTTTATTGCGTTAGAGGATGGCAAACGGTCTAGAATTTGCTGTTTTGGATAGACTTTGATTATGGGGTTTGGGTTATTGCATGGGTTCTAGCCCTAGTAGGTGAAGGCTGTCAAATGTTGTCTGAATGATGTATACGAAAAGCATATTGGAGATTTTACAAGGTTCTATTGAAGCTCTTATATATGTCTATTTTAATGAATAATGTTTCTTTTTCTCTATAGTCTCATTCGTCTAGGGGGTTCGAGCATTTACCTAATCTAGGTGTAGGAGTGTTGAAACCAGCTCTGGAAAATCAAATACGATCATAACCAACTATACTAGTGCAACAATCAGTTCTGGGGACTGTCAAGCGCCTAGTCATTCATCCATTGGACAGGGGATATTGGTCGTGATTGCCTTAAAACATTAGTTGGGCGCTTCCTTGACCTTTCAAGATGGTTGATGGCGGTTTCCCCGCTCGTCATGAGCCTTTATAATCCAGGTTCACCCTGCGCCTACCTGGCCAGAGTCGACAGATTCATCTCAAACACCACAGGTTTCTATTTCTACCATACTACATAGCTATACCTTACATCAAGTATGATATCCGTCCCGTGAACCCTATATGGTACTAGGCCAGGCGTTAACCATGAGATAGCCTTCCCGAAACAATGGCCACGTACCTATCTTTGCCAGCATTCCAAGAGCTCATTGAGTTTGTCGAGAGAGACTCCGTCTATGAGGACTCGGTAAAGGCATTAGCAGTCTCAATGCTCAGTTACCACTTCCCCATTGTCAATGGCTGGATCATTGCGCCGGAGCAAAACCGAAACGATCGCTTCGCCGATTTCATCGTTCTTCGGGTGCAACGACGTTTTCCAGGAGACAGGAGTGTGATTGATCATACTGTGGCCGAGGCAAAGAAGGGATCGGACAATTTAGACGCTGCTATGGAACAGATCGAAAATGCCCTTGAGCATGCAAACACGGAATTCGGACGGTGCTGGGCGATCGTCTTCCACGGCCTGGATATTCTATTCTATGAATACCACAAGTATCTTCCCGCGAACTCTCGACTCATTCCAACCGGCCCCCCTTCTCAGCCACACACGAACAGGTTCCATGTGCGGACTGATAGCCTTTCAGTTCAGGAAATGTTGACACATATGCTTCAACATGAGACCCCGAATCCTCGCTGAAAGTGACGCGCCATATCGAACCAACGAACCGATTCATGGGACGGGGGATTGGGAAGGACGCAATTAAAATTGTCATAGATTTTATTGTCAAATATTACTATAGCCACTAAGTCACTAATCAAACCCGTACGCAAGACCAGAAAATATGTCATTAAAAAATATTGCATAACTGACATCCTCTGGAGGGGGCGGACCGAGGCTTCGGATTAACCATAATTCTGGCCGGCGAGAAGCTGGTTTAGAATCTCGTAGTCGGAAATCCGTAGTTTTGCCGCCATGGACTACCTTGCATGCTTTCAGCTCTCGCTTTTCACGGTAGGCTTGATGTATCCCGCCTGTCTCAAGAACAGTACAGGGTCTGTTCGCTTGGCATTCAGGACAGATATACCTATCAATGTCAGAAGGCAAACCGGTGGACAGGTCTGCACACCCCATATGCGACCAGCTATAGCAGATCGAGCAGTGAACTCCGAAGTGACTTGATGAATTCCGAATTCCGCAACACGGTATCGAGAGGGAGAAGTTTTGTAGCCTGAGGCCATCGAATTGGGGGATGGAATGATAATACCATTTTTCAACTAGAATAGATGCTTGTGCCATTGAAATCAGGTCCTTCGGCGTGGATGCTTTAAGTATCATGTCGAAAAGTTCCGTGGGTATTGAAATGCCCCAGCGCTCACCGGACTTCAATGAAAGTCCGTTCAAGGGATTTGACGTGAATATATATGCCAATATCCTGAACCCAGGGGAGCAACACAGTGCGGAAGTATTGGTAACAAGGGGAATGGGAGGGGAGCAGATTATGTCGCCATCGCAGATCTCAAAAAGTGCGATATGCCGTATTGATATAGCAATCCCACGAAGAACCTCCGGGGATTTTGTACTGCGAGATACAAAGCACCTTGCCTTTGTAGCCACGGTGCTGATTTCATCGGTTTTGCAGTAAACAATCAGATATCTGTGAAACCAGAAGATGTCGTCGGTTGGCGCTTTCCATCGTGGGAGGGAGGAAAATGTGATCGGCAAGTCTTCAGTATCCGTATCCCTAATCTCAAAGTCCCATGCCGCGATACGTAGTATTCCAATAGCAAGCGTAGAGAAAATAGAGAATGAGTGTTCCCATGTAGAGGTGTCATCGAGATAGAATCTCCACGTGAAAACAAAATCCGTAAAGAGCTGAAATTGTAGCTCATTCAACCGCGCGGGGATCCTGGACTTTATTTTGAAGGATTTCAATAGATGTTGCATGTCGGTTTCATCATTTGCATGAATCAGTGGGGAATCATTCGGCTTAAAAGCTACTACCACATCATCAAGGAGGGTGTCTAAAGTATCGAGTGGCGTCTCTTGGACACTGGCCAGCGTCGCCCTCTGGGCTCTCGGGTATAGACCTCCATTCACCTTTTTCCACCGAGTGACTATAAAATGACCAGCATCTTTATCAACGGTATAGACATAATCAAGTTGAAAATGAAGCGGTGTCGGAAACGGGACAGCCTCCCATTTGGAATCGTCAGATTTTGAAAGGATCTGTTGGATAGTTCTCAGAGTTGTTGGCGAATCTGGGGATGAAGATTGTCCACGGGGAGGGTGGAACCAACGGTACCATTTCCCTACAACTGTGTCAACAAATAGTGTTCGGTTAGTTACAGGAGGTCCATACCATCAACATGAAGATTCCAAAGTCCCCTGGTCACCATAGCGTTGAAGATACCGACGAGTCAGCGCGCGGGTGAAGGAAGAAAGAAAATGACGTGCATACAGTTGACAGCGTCGTTGTCCAGGGGTCTCACATGATTGCCAAGAGATTCATAACATTACTAAGCAGTGTTACAAGGTCATGTGAAGTCTCAGGTGTCCATATCGGATCCTAGTCCAGTCATTTGCCAGGCCGGCTTCGCTGTAAGTAACCTAATAATTGGTAGTAGTATTTAGCACTCGACACTTTTTCCATTGGTAAGTAACCCTATATCCAGTGCATTACCATCTCATCTATGAAATAAGCGATAAATTACAGCGTCAGGCTGCTTCTGAGCTTGTCTCTCAATTGTTAGGTTTGCAAAAAGGCAGATTTGAAACATACTTTGTTGCTCAACGAGGAAATCCCCATACGTCTTCTAGCGCAATGTGAAGCTGACTACATGTATGTGAAAGATTCTCGATTTTGGATGAACTTAGTGGTTACACAAGTCTCGACTGACCCAAAGAATGTTCATATAACTGACTGTTATGATTTCGCGCTCTTATATCGACAGTCCTCTATATTTAGCGCAATTCAGGCTTATCACTCGACCCAGGCAGGAAAAGGACAGTTCTTGCGCTAGCGTTATGGTCAAAAATCGATACACGTGGTCGTAATCTAATCTGCGGTAGAACTGCTTCTACGGTCATTAATATGATATATCCCAGCAAAGTTGAACCGTTATATCCTTCTTGACATGGCCTCTGCTGGCGATGGCAATACTCTGGCACCCGTGGGTGTGGGTATTGCAGTTGGAACCCCATATGTTATGGACATTGAAGCCGCCGGAGTACAGGCGGGATCAGATCTAGTTCCATTTCCGGACAAACTAACCACGGGAAATGATGCAGAACAGGAGAGCCTCTCAGGTGCCAGCGGCATACTAACTCTGGGTAATGCCCCGTTGAGTGTGCCGCATGGTTCAAAGGGTGGGAGCAAAGCCCGTGCCAGGAAACCAAAGCGAGTACGCACGGGCTGTTTAACATGTCGGGAGCGCCATCTGAAATGCGATGAAGCTCTGCATCGATGCCACAACTGCCGGAAGGCGGGTCGAATCTGCCGACGCGGGGTTCGTCTTAACTTCATAGATACTCAAACTGCCGCCCCCCCTCATTATATCAAGCCGCCTCTATGGAACCCTGTTTCCATCCGTGATGAGTCGAGGCTCATAGCGTCGGAGTATGTCGGGGGCTTTGAGAGATATCCTACTCCGGAGGAGGAAAACCCGCCGGGTGGGGATCTTCATAGCTTCGCCTTTTTCGGCGGACCAGTTGCGTTGAACACGACTAATCAATCTGTGTATGGAACGGTTCAGTCTTTGGAGAGCTTAGAATTGGCATTCCAGGGCAATTCGCACGCTACGACACCGTCCAATGACCATAATCAAAACTCTACACTCGACCCTTTCCGGTCAGCGAGTCAAAAGGCAATAAATGCCGTCGATCACACATGTCTTCAAAACCCTGAAGAGATCCTCCTCCTGCAAGCTTTTATTGAAGAAGTAGGACCGTGGATGGACTCGATGAACGCCGTAAACTATGTAAGTCACGCGACCAATACGATGCAGATTTTCCAAATTCTGACTGTCATACCTAGTTTTCACATATCTTGCCATACTATGCGCTGGAAGAGCCGATGTTATTACAAACCATTATGGCTTGTGCGGCGCGACATCTATCCAGGGTCGATTCTTCATATGGCGAAGAACAAGCCTTGCATTTCCACGATACGGTCTATAAAGATCTGCTTGGCTCACTACAGGACCCAACACGTGATTCGGCCCTGTGTGCCACAACGGCAGTGATCCTCAGTGTCTATGAAGCGATGTTTTCTGGATCAAAGATGTTCATGTACGGCATGGATCATATCGCTGGAGCCAGAGCTCTGATCAAGGAATGCCATTGGGATGCGAAAACACAGGGTCTGGGCGGAGCCTGCTTCTGGCTGAATGTTGGGATGGAACTCCTCGACTGTCTGCACTCTAAATGGATAATGTCTTGGGATCCAGACTTGTGGGGTGTTGACATGAACATGCACCAGGCTCGGCCTAGTATTGCTGGTAATGAGGAAATGTGGGCTCATCGCATGGTCTATCTTTGCGCCAAAGTGTCGAATCTCAGATCTTCTTCACTTCAAGTTCAAGCTGTTGAGTACCCAAGTAATGAACTGGAACTTAACCATCAATACCAGGAATGGTGCACTTACAACGAATGGTGCAATCAGTGGGCGCAGTTTGCACCACGGTCCATGATGCCTATTGCTTACTTCTGCCCGTGGCAGGCCAATTCAAATTCAGCTTTCCCAAAAATTTGGTACGCTCTAACCGACAAGGCAACCTACTACGCGCTGACCTTATGTAGGCTCGTCAAGCATCCTGCCATCATCGCCCGATTATTCTACCACACTGCAAGAATACTCCTTTCCAAATCTCACCCCTTGGAGTCGGAATTCAGTCCCGAGATGCAGAGTATGCAGCAAAGTCACGCACATGATATTGGCGGGATTGTAGCTCACATCCGAGATCGGTATGTCTTCTGAACCTACATACCTGCCGGATATTGACCAGCTTGTTCAGAGGAATCGCCGGTCTGGCCACACGTTTTCTAGCCCTTGCCGCAGAGTCGTTCAGAACCAGAGAAACGCAGGAAGAAACTCTGAAAATCTTAGACGACATTGCCACTAGAACGGGCTATTCAACAGAATCTATCAAACACGACTTACAAGAGGTCTGGGGCTGGAAATCAGCTGGCTGTTCCAGCATTGAATCCCCATCTACCTACGCAGCCCCGAATTTCACGAGTTCTGATTCCTTTGGGTCCGTATACACGCAGCTAAAAATGCCACCGGGGATCGTTAATCCTATCATGGCTTGCGCTGATTTTTCAATGGACAATCATCCGTATCAGGGATATTATGTCGCGCCGCATGGATTCAGCCAGCACCCGTGCTAATTTTGAAATATTTATCTGGTTATAAGTATCTTCAACATATTTTCTTTGATTTAAGTTCTTTTGCGACAATTGCTATTACTTTGCGCTTGTTTTACCATACTTGAAACTATTTGCCCTCTTGTCTAGGGTGCTTAGAGTATATACCCCGACACATATTCAGCAAACTTGAGCCTTCAGAGCAAATTCAATCTTTTCTGATTTTCGAAATTACGTAGTCGTATCTACATCATCTTGAATCAAACAATGTAAAGATGCAAGTAGAATACCCTTTTCTATAGTTATGATGATTATTCATGCAGTGGTTTCAATCCGTGCCGCAAATGCAGCCACCAGAGATGCCAAGACCGAAACACTCCACAGCATTCCTCTCGTTCCGCTCGACATCCACCAATACAATCAGCAGCATCCACCCTAATCAAACCACCAAGGACCATGCAAAACCCTGGATAGAGAGACACTGCAAGTCTACACAATTAAAATACTTGCACTTGACGCTGGCTATTCGAGCTTGAAATAAGCAATGTCATCCACACCCAAACCGCCAACACCGGTCTACATTTTGCGCGGTCACGCAGCCCCCATCCACGCCCTGCATGTCTTCCACGACAATCTCCGTCTGATCTCAGCAGACGCGAATGGCTGGGTAGTAGTATGGGATCTAGTTTCGAAGCGACCAGTGGTAGCGTGGAAGGCGCACGATGGCGCTGTATTAGAGGCCAAGGCGTCTAGTTCTTCTTCCGGCTTTGGCAAGGCGACCGAGGTATACACGTACGATTCTCCCCACATACTATCGTGTCTAGTTTTAGAGAAAATGATAAGTACTAAACACTGCTGCAGACACGGTCGAGACCACAAACTCCGCGTATGGCGCTTCCGCGCGCAGGACGAAGAGATCCTGCAAAAAGTCCTCCCCGTCGATCGCGCAGTAGACGGCGGCGACGGCGGGGAGTCAACCGGCACAGGTGCCCAGCCATGGATGGTGCACTCGCTGCCTGTGAATGCGCTGAACTTCTGCGCGTTCTCGTTGCTGTTTCTTGCTGGTGATAGTGATGCCTCCGCTGACATGGTAGTGGCAGAAGAAGGTCAGGCGCAGGAAGAGGCTACGCCGCTATCATCGTCGGCGTTGATAGCAGCGCCGAACGCGCTCGATTCCGGTGCTCTTGATATCTTCCAGCTTCCACTTGAGCGGCGCGTGTGCACTATCCCTGCTGATCCGGCTGTGAAGACCGGGATGGTGATGGCCGCGAAGCTGTTCCTTCGGGGCGCTGGAGAGCTCTATGTCGCGGCTGGGTACGAGGACGGGCGGGTTGCTGTTTTCGCGCAGCGTGGGGAGCTTAGTGCGAAGGTTGTGCGGGAGGGTGGTGGTGGGCCGTGGGAATGGGAGAAGATCTACGCTTGTCGGCCTCATAGCCAGCCTGTTCTTGCGATCGATGTCTTTGCTGCTGATGGGTACTTTGTCAGCTCGTCTGCCGATGCGCTTCTGGTTAAGCACCCTGTGCCGCAGCTTGTGTCTTTGCGGGGCCATCAGGGCTCCGTGGAGGATACTCCCTTGAAAAATGTGAATACTAAGCATGCGGGGCAGCAGGGGGTGCGGATTCGCTCTGATGGGAAGATATTTGCGACTGCGGGGTGGGATTCTAGAGTCCGCGTTTACTCTTGCAGAAGCATGAAGGAATTGGCCGTGTTGAAATGGCATAAGGAGGGGTGTTACGTTGTTGCGTTTGCAGATGTCCCTTCTGCGATTGATGCTTCTACTGGGCAATCGTTCACAGAGCAAGCAAAGGACGACGAATCAGCCGCTGAGACCCAGCTGACACAAGGGGGCTCCTCTCTGGCAACACTACAACGGCAGAGAAATGAAAAGGTCCAGAACACACATTGGCTGGCTGCTGGCTCGAAAGACGGCAAGATCTCATTGTGGGATATCTATTGAGGATTGTTCCTCGAACGCGACATGCTATGTACATTTTCCTGTCTCTCTCCTTTTTACTCTTTTTTTCTCCTCTTCTTCTCAAAACACGGAACTACGCAAGATTGAACTCGCTTGCTCCGCCCATGTGCTCCCTCATCTTCGCCCGCATCTTCTGGGCGGCCGTCGGCGCGTCCGTTGCGGGCCCACGAGCGCCATCATCATCATCGGCCTTCCTCTTCGTCCCGCCGCCACTTCTCTTCGCCTTGAAGTCCTTCTTTGTGTCTTCTTGGGCTTGGCGCAGACCGGGTACATTGACCTTGCTGGGACGATCACGCAAGGCAAAAGCCTTGGCCAAATGACCGAGATGCAGCTCTTTGATGTTGAACATGTGACGCTCGTTCGCGATATGCGTGGCATACGCGCGAATGTGCGACTGGTATGCGCGGCGCGCCATTTCTAGGTTCTGCGGGTTGTCTAGGGCCCAGCGCTCGGCGTCCATCTGCCAATCTGTCGCCTTGACTTCCCAGTTCTTGCCTCCCGATTGGACATTTCCGCCGAAGCCGCGCTGGAGGATGTCGTTTGCGCCGTGTCGAGTCAGTGCTTTGCCCCCGTCGCGGTAGCTGCGTTTCAGGATGTCGACGTAGTTCTCTTCGCAACCGGGTTGGAGGAAGAGAAGCGCTCGCCCGTCTCGTCCTAGACGCGCTGTACGTCCGATTCGGTGCAGATGATCTTCGGCGCTGAAAGCCGGGTCGTATTCGATGACTAGGTCGACGTTGGGGAGATCAAGACCACGCGACGCCACGTCCGTACAGATCAGCACGGAGGGTTCGCGGTTCTTGGCGTATGAGCCGAGCGTGGAGGTTCGGACGTGCTGGGGAAGGGAGCCGTGCAGCCTGTAGAGCGTAACGGGGTTGGAAGGATTGGAGAAATCGGTGGCGGGCGCGACTGTTCCGTTGGCGGACGCTTCTGTGGCTTTTTGTTTTTCTTCGGCGTCGCTCTCTTCCTTGTCGGAGCTCTTTTCTTCCTCCTTTGGTCTCGAAAATAGCTTGAAATGGAAATCGACCGAGTCGGCACAAGAGACGAAGACGATAGCCTTCATCACTGACCCCTTTCTCATGAATGTGCGTTTTAAGAAACCTGTAAGAGAGACGAGCCGCAACTTCGACGGAACAATAGCGTAGGACTGCTTGAGCTGCGCGGGTACCCTGAACGCATCCTCATCCTTGTCTCCATCCCCAGACTCTTCATCCTCGTCCTCCGGATCGGCCTTGATGTGGATCGCGTCCTTCAGACTGATCTCTCCCAGCTTCTGCACATTCATCTTCAGCGTAGCCGAGCAAAGAATCGTCGCCCTCTTCGCCGGAACCCCCGGAATCCGACTCGGTCGCTGCCGCGCATCCAGCTTCTGAATAATCCCCTGCAGCTCCTGCTCGAACCCCAACTCCATAAGACGATCACCCTCATCGAGCACCAACCACCGCACATTACTGACGTCCAGCGCAACCGTATTCTCCAAATGATCCGCCAGCCGACCTGGCGTCGCAACCAGAATATTCAGCCCCTTGCGCAACCGCGCCTTCTCCGACTTCTTCTTCTCCCCACCAATTACCGTCCCCGCCACAATCCAATGCGCACACCGCAACAGGCCCTCCAGCACGACTGAAATCTGCTTACACAGCTCGCGCGTCGGCGCCAGCACGATCGCAAACAGTCCACTATCCCGATGCACCCCGTCCCCTCCCTCTCCCTGCCCAGCATTCCCCTCCCGCGCAGACCGCGACAGTGCCATGATCCGCTGCACCAGCGGCAGCAGATACGCCAGCGTCTTACCGGACCCCGTCTCCGCCTGTATGAACGCATCGCTCTCCTCCTTCAACAGCTGCCCAATCGACGCCTTCTGAATCGCCGTCGGCGCCTTCAACTCGAGCTTCGTCAGCAGATGCGCCGCCAGGGTCGGGGTCAGGCCCAGGTTGGTGAACGTATCGAGCCCATCGATCAAAGGCGCATTGGTGGGCTTCGCGTCGTGCTCGGCCGCTCCATTTTTGTTCTCCGCGTGCTCGTTCTCATTCTGCGGCTCCGGATTCGACGTGAACAGCGACGATTGGAATGTGTCGGTGCTGTGGTACTTCTTGGCCCCGCTGCTTCCGCCGCCGCCTCCGCCGCCGCCGCCATCCGTGCGCTGTCGCTTCTGCGGCCGTGATAAGGGAAGAGGAACGTGATTCGGGTTGCGCGGTGGCCGTTTCTCGGGTCTATCGCCGCCTTCTTCGCCGGGTCCTTTCGTCAGTCGGTCTTTGGCGGCTTTCTTTGCGCTGAGGCGGTCGCGCCAGGTTCCGCCTTTGATTTTTTTCTCCGGTTTCGTGTAGTTGAGATTATCTCCGATGGAGAAATTCAGGAGCAGGCCGTCGTCCGCCATGGTTGTATGAACCCTGTTTGGCTGACTTGGTGGCTGTGTTGGGGTTGCGAAAGTCTGGGTCTGTTGCGTTTTCTTCGGCGAGGAAGAAAGACGCTCGGACGCTCGGACGCCCGCTGGGAAATTTTCTCGGCCCGATCTGCTCCCGAGCCCTCACCTTTTGCCCTACTTTCCTGATTGAGAGGGCTTATGGTATTTCATGGATGGTTGGAATTCTACTAACGTGTTTGATTGTGTGATTGGCAAGAATATTCTTGATGTTAAGATCTATATGTCAACTCCTTGTTGGAAGGAAATCTAATCATGGAGTATATTAAGTTCCTGGATACATGTGTGGTCACAGAGATGGTACAAATGTCATTTATCAGATAGCGTCAGGGTATAGGTATTTCCAATTTCCATGCTGGAAAAGGCCACGGAGAGTATATTAAGTGCGAGGCTGAAGGGTGAGGTTGTCGATCAGTCGCACCGGTACCTTCCCCTCTCCCAGACCCGTGTCTTCTCCGGCCCTCGACTCCTCGACCGGTGCCATCTTAACTGCACCGCTGAGAATGGCTCCCTTGGCGGGGTCAACCACTTCCACCTCGTCCAGCGTGTCCGGATCAGCCAGGGAGATATAGTCGACATCGTACAGAGCCCGCTCGGCAGGCGACAGAGCCTTTTGCTCGGAGAGTACTCGGCCGGTTACGCGAGTGGCCGCGCCAAGGATATCGGCTCGCGTGACCTTACCCGCATGGTAGGCGGATTCGGCAGCCTTCAGGGCCTCGTACAGGACCAGGCCGACCGACCGTCGCCGCGACCCCAAGTACACGTTCCGTGAGCTCATGGCGAGTCCGTCGTGTTCGCGAACGGTATCCCCAATGCGGATCTCGGTCCCGACATGGAAATCCTTTACCATGCGCTTGATGACCACGGTCTGCTGGACGTCCTTCTGGCCAAAGTAGGCACGGTCGGCCATCACGATGTTAAAAAGCTTCATGCACACGGTTGCGACACCTCGGAAGAAAACTGGTCGTGAAGCGCCCTCTAGCCGGTGGGATAGCGGAGAAATCGTCACAAATGAGCCGTCCCCGTCCGGTTCGGATGACGGCGGCAGAGTCGGGTACATGACCTTGGAGGTCGGAGCCAAGATAGCCGTGACACGGCCCGTGTTGCCATCCTGGCTGGCGAGCTCCTTGTTCAACTCCTCCAGCTTGGCCACGTCGCTGTCCCAGGTGCGTGGGTAGCTGGACAAGTCCTCATTGACGCCAAACTGGGTCGGATTGACGTAGATACTGACGATAACGTCCGTGTTCTCGGCAGCGGCTTGACGCACTAGCGACAGATGTCCTTCATGCAGGGCTCCCATTGTAGGTACGAAACCGAGGGTGCGACGGGAGAGCCGGAGATCATTGCGGAATTGTCGGAGAGGAGGCACCTCCCGAAAGACTTGAAAGGAGTGCGACGGAGTGGCCATGGTGGAAGAGTACCGGAGAAATGAGACGGCGGCTGTCAATTACAACCCAAAAACTGTCAGACCCGGCCCACGGAGAGAACAGGGGGTAAAATATAGGAGAGACCTTACTGAAAACCGACCTTCGCCAGGAGAACATTGTGGGCGTCGTCGTCGAGCTCTCGATCACGAATGGTTTTTGGGTCAAATTGTCCCGCTGTGGAGCGTCCCGGATATCAGTACCACATTTGGCGAGAGACCGAGGACCCCAGCCAGCGTGAATACAAGGCTCTGGAGGGCCGAGCGAATGTGAAATGTCTCGGAGGGGCGCGAACGCCGTTCTGCATGGTGTTGACCCAGCGGAGTAATTTGTGATCTTTAAGCGTGCTGATGGCTGCGGCGTGGTTCTCGTCCTAAGCTGGTGGAGTCATAGTGGACTGACCTGCGCCTTGTGTTCCGGGGCCTTGCCTGTTCCCGTTAGTGTGTGTCGGGGAGATCATTCGGGGGGCGGTTTAATGTATGACATAATTGCCTGATGTCTTGAAAAAAGTACGGAGTGACACTGTCTGCGATGATGCTGTGTAGCGTGTGGTACTGAGACAGTTGACAGTTGTAGATGTCTAGAGGCCATCTATCAGCAGTACATTGGAGACAAGAGTGAGCGTCATGATAAGATGTCAATAAGTATATCTACTGGTCTATAGGAGATTTCTTGTTCTTGTTGAGGAGCGGGGCGGTTATTCACGGTGAGTCAGCCATGTATAATTACATAACCGCAGCACAACTCGACCGATGTTCGTTGGATCCGCATGACCGCGGCCACGTGACCGGCGCCCGAGGTCTCTCTGGGGTAAAACCGGGGATGATCGTTGCTTTTTGTTGGGAATCGTGGCCAGTGAGAGACGCCGTGACGAACCGGGACTTTCCCGCCAGTGTCCAGGATTCGCCGCACCTCACTCTGCAGCGGTTTCACTCGCGGACGGTCTTCTGTTGCTTCCCCCCTTCGTTGTGCTCGATAATTCATGGCCAGTCGGCTGTTTCAACCGCGTTTCCGTTCGTGTTGTGCCTGAAAATCGATTCGATCCATCAATCTGCCAGATCGAACGGTGAGCTGGACAGATCACGGTGACAGATCACTTGGACCTGCGAACCTTGCCGTCTTCTACATTCGCCAACCCGTGGCCATGGCATCGGACAAGAGCCCAATGGGCCAGTCGGCCCCAGATCTCGAAATCGTCGGCGATAGGCTCACGATTCACCCCAGCGCGGTCACCGGTGGCCACGAAGAAAAGGAGCCGCAAGATAGCCAAATCACCGAGCGGAATTTGGTCCACCACATGGCGCGCTTTCGCGAGAACCCCTTCCACTTCCTCCGCGAAGTCAGTCTACACATGTCCGGCACGGGGTGGCGGGCCTACGACGATGTGATCGGCCAGCCCATCTTCTACTCGGGCTTTTCGGAACGGATGAAGTCGCTGATCCTGAATAGTCCGTTGTTGCAGAATAAGGTCAAGGAGCTGGCGGAAGTGCGATTGCGCGTGGAAGACAAGGAGGGACTGTTAGATGTGCAGGCGGGCCCGCTCGAGAAGAAGCGCGCGCATCGTCGGACCGAGATCGAACGGAATTTGAACGAGGTGGTGGATTCGATGCTGGACAATATGATCTGCAAGATGGAGAGCAAGCGGTTCATCCGTGGCGCGTACTATCTCTGTACGCAGCTGCTGACCCGTGCTTATAACCAGGGAATCCATGTGTCGAGTGAGGAGGTGCTCCGTCTGCGGTCGGTGGCCGAAGAAGCGGCCAAGAAGAAGCGGTCGATTGTCTTTTTGCCCTGTCACAAGTCTCATGTGGATTACGTCTCGCTGCAGCTGATCTGTTACCGTCTGGGGATCGGTCTTCCGGTGGTTGTGGCGGGCGATAATCTGAACATTCCTATGCTGGGCTCGTTCTTACAACATGCAGGTATGGTCCAGAGCGCTCCCCGTCTTGACCAATGCTCATAGATACAGGTGCCATGTGGATTCGCCGAAGCTTCGGCAACGACCCGCTCTACAATACGGTCGTGCAGTCGTATATCGATACCATGTTGCAGCAGGGTTTCAACTTTGAGTGTTTCATCGAGGGCGGACGGTCGAGGACCGGAAAACTTCTGGCGCCGAAATTTGGTATTCTAAGCTTCGTCTTGGACAGTTTACTTTCCGGCCGCGTCGAGGATACAATCATCTGCCCTGTTAGCACGCAGTATGACAAGGTTATCGAAACGGAGTATGTCTCTGAGCCAAGGATATGTTTGTGGCCCTACTAATGTCGCGCAGGTCATATATTAGCGAGCTACTTGGTCAACCCAAACGAAAGGAAAACCTGTCCGACTTCCTCTCGTCCTCTTCGGTCCTCTCTTTGAAATTAGGTCGAGTGGATGTCCGTTTCCACGAGCCGTGGAGCCTTCGCGAGTTCATCGGTCAGCAACTCACGCGGCTCCCTGACCATATAAGTGGACAGCCCCTGAGCTATACGGACCGGGGACGTGTCTTGCGGACCCTGGGTTATCGTGTCCTCTCCGACATCAATGACGCTTCGGTGATGATGCCCACCGCACTGGTGGGAACGGTCCTGCTTACTCTGCGTGGGCGCGGTGTCGGCAAGGGAGAACTGGTGCGCCGCGTGGAATGGCTCTGTGAGCGTGTCCGGGCCAAGGGAGGTCGAGTCGCGCATTTCTACCGGTACCCCACCGAGGTGGTCATCGACCGGGCGCTGGAGGTGATGGGACCGCAGCTTGTTGGGGAGATCAATGGTCTCGCGGAGCGGACCTACTACGCAGTGGACCGTTTCCAGCTTTCCTTCTACCGAAACATGACCATCCATCTCTTCATCACCGAGGCGTTGGTATCCTCGGCCATGTATACGAGGGTCAAACAAGGCGGTGGGCCGTCTAACCAAAGGATATCTTTTCCAGACCTTCTCAACCAGGTCTCCTTCCTCTCGCAGGTATGTTATTTCACCTCTTTACATAAGTCAACGGCTAACGTATCATAAGCTTTTCCGCGGCGAGTTCATCTTCCCGCCCGAAGGTCTGGCTACCAATTTGGAGAAAACACTCCAAGGACTAGAAAAAGACGATGTGATCACGATCACTAGGGACAGCTCGGGGGCCCCGCAGTTTGTAGAACTTAGCGAGGCTGAGCGTCGTTGTGGCCGCGAGAATTATGACTTCTACTGTTTCTTGACCTGGCCGTTCATTGAAGCTTCGTGGCTGGGCGCCGTGTCTCTTCTGGGACTGACGCCGCCCCGCAACGCTCCTCAAGATGTCTGGCTTGACTACAAGAAGGCCCAGGACAACGCACAACTTGTAAATTTTCCACACATATCTCTTCCTGAATCATTCGCTAATCGATCTCTCAGCTTGGCAAAACTCTCTACCACCAAGGCGACCTCTCATACTTCGAAGCCGTGAACAAAGAAGCCCTCAAGAACTCTTACCAGCGCTTCGTCGAAGAGGGCATTATCCTCGTGGCCAAGGGCAAGGAGAAGGGTTCGGTCGCTATGATGCGGCTGGCACCGGAGTGGATGCCACAGAGAGATCCGACGACAGACCGTCTGGTAGCCCGCGGGCGCCTGTGGGACTTTATTGAGCTCATCGCACAGTCCCGACGGGAAGGGTACGTCAACAATCTTATCCATCCAGTCCGTGTCCATACTAACGAACGTAGTAAAAATCGGCGAGACGGCGCGACGGTGTCCTCCCGCGTCCTCACCATGTCCGATCTTACCGGCCGGAAGATGTTTGCGAACACGAAGCGGCCTGAGCAGGCGGGAGATGTAGACGTATCGACTCGATCGATGCGGCGGAATGAGATTGAACCGAGTGCGAAGTTATGAGGCTGTCTTTTGGCGCGCTTCGTTTGGCGCGATCACTTTTACCCTTTTAATACCCGTTGTCTATTATTACTTGGCGTATATATCTGTACATATCTTTCGTGCTGATATTGTGTGCAAGCACGAGATGCAGTACCAAATCTTGCATAGTCTTAGTCAATTGTACATGGAATCAACTATTCAAACTTTGGAATTGTATGATCATATTTTATAGACTTGACCATCTTTGCATTATCGACTGTTAATATGACATAGTGTACATCTGGGACGTAGTAGGTAGTTTAGACAGCTGATTGGTGGATGTGGACCAACTTCGTCCTTCGCCCGAACCGACCTCCATGGACATTTTACATCTATCCCTAAACTGACCCTTGTCTGCCTTCCTTGATCTCTTCAATCCATAAGATGTCCTCTTTCGGGGCTTGCGACGAATGCTTCCGGCGAAAAAGAAAATGCCACCCAGCCCCCAACTCCATGCAATGCGTTCGCTGTCAGACTTCGTCTCTTCCATGCACCAGGACACGCCGTCCAGGGCGCATTGGACGACCGCCTACCACGGGAATATCCAATCAAGAAGGCACATTTAACATCTGGGAGTCATCAACTGGCGATACAATAGAGGAGAAACATCGCGCGCAACCGTCGTCGACGAACTCCAGCACTCCCAGCGAGGTCCACTCCGCGGAACTAGTCCAGTCAAACCACTGCCAGGAAATCCAGCCGCAGCTTTCCCTCCCAAAAGTAGACGACGCAACATTCTACGAGGCACTGGACGTTTGGATGTTCGGCTCTTCCTTCGCACGAGACTTCCACCGTGCGATTCATTACTGCCACCAGACTTCCCCTTGGCTGCTTCATGAGATGTTCATCACCATGGACACGTGTCTGGAGTGGGCACGCTTTAGCCGAACGACCTCGGAACGAGTGGATGTCGAGGGCGGCGCCCGGTCGCTGCAGAAGCTGCGCACCGTCGAAATCACTGGCGCCCAGGATGCCCTGGCCGTCCTGATGTTGGGTCAAGCGCTAGCGGCGTTTGATTTATTCGTCAGCTTTGCGGGTTCCATTTTCATCCTGAGATATTCGCTATCTCTGGTCAGACCGTGGTACCCCCAATTTGCACAGGTCCAGTTCTTGGACTCCGTCACTATTAGCCCCATATTTTGGGATATCGTGGACTGTTTGGCACACCGGCAAGTGCCGGTGATTCGGCCACAGCTGCGTGATGCGCCTGTTGTCGACCGCTTGGCTGGTCTGTGTGCGTCCTTGCTGCCTACACTCTATGACTTGTGTGTAATCGGCCATGATATGCGCAGAGATCCTGATCAAGCCTGGCGACTCGATAATGTCGAAGCTCAAATACTTCGGTGGACACCGGACTACAGGGCCCTCGAGTCTTTGGGCTGTAGCGAAATCGAAATCGTATCTATGCGCACCCAGGCAGTTATGTACAGACTCGCAAGCCTGCTACTCATCCACCGTCTACGCTACTTGCTAACCTGCCACAACAACACTGCCACGTCCCTCGCAAATGAGATCCTGGCCGAGCGAAATGCATTTTTCAGCAACCAGAGCAGTGACGTCACCCTTCAAAATGTCGGATTGCCGCTGTTTCTAGCAGTCTTGGAAGTGCCCCTGTCGATAGATGATATGTGGAGATCCTCTACTCGACTGCATGTGCGTCCTGTCTGCGTTGACCGATTGATCTCGTTCCATCGATACTTTTGGGAACAGAGGTTGTCTGGCTTTAATGGCTCGGTCTTTGAATTGATCGATCGTGGTCCTACATTTGTTGTTCTGCCTTGAACTTGCAGACCGCATTATCCTAGTACTAGGTGCCTGGCTAATTCAACCGTGCGGATAGATTCATCACGAAGTTTAAACTCTTCGCCATCACTTGGGTTCCTCATCAACACCCTATCTACTTAGCCATATCTTCCTGCAGCTGCCGCAACTTGACAAATTTCTCCGAAATCCCGTTTCGAATCCATTCCTGTATCCAGCTCGGATATGCCCTCACAAGCGCAGCCAGCCCGTACGAGCCAGGAACAACGACCTGCCCGCCATTACCAGACACGATTTGCCCAATCACAGCGGATGAGATATCGCGGGGTTCTAAGACTGGTTCTTTCCAATGGCTGCCGGCTTGCGCCAGCTTTTCAATCATCGGAGTTCGAACCCAGAGAGGATGGATAGCACTGGTCATCAATTAACCCCGTGGTCTTTGCTATAGAGAGAGCAGCTATGGCTGGTACACACCTTGTCCTCACTTTCTTCGAACCGTACTTATGCCTGATCTCTTGGGTAAGACCTTCATGGAAGGCCAGGGCCGACGCCTTTGAGCACGCATAGTCGACGCCCTCCACGAAGCTAACAAAGCTGGCTAAGCTCGCCACGGTGACGACGTGGCCGTGGTTTCTCTTGATCATACTAGGTAGAAATTCCCTAACTGTCCAGAAGTGCGAGAGTGTGTTCACTTCCATGGTGCGGCGAATATTCACGTCAGACTTGTCCAGGATGGTCCCGTCCGATGCTACCCCGGCATTGTTGATCAGGACAGTGGGATCACCGTGGTCCTTTCTGATCTGCTCTGCCACTTGTTTGAGGGCCGCTTGGGAGGTGATGTCCGTCTGATAGAAGAACACACGTGGGGCTTTGTGAGAGTTAGCCTGGTAAAGAAGCTCAACACGCGTGAGGCAACAACTTACGCAGAGGATAGTCCGGCTCCGCCACATCCAGAATCACAATCTTGACATTTTCTGGCGACAAATCCTTCACGATCTGTTTTCCGATACCACTGGCTCCTCCCGTGAGAGCTATCAGCTCTTTAGTCGGGTTCCACTGGTCAATTTCCAACCAGTTGTTCTGCGCGCGCCTCGTCAGATAGCTGTTGAGACCTTTCACGAGCCGAAAGGCTATGAAAAGTGCTAGACCTTTTTGTACACGGGAGTTAAGCAGCACTTTCTGAACTCCTTCTGGTAGCTCACGAAACAACGACTGTGCCGTGTCCAATAAGAGCTGGATTTGTTTGTTCGCCATGTCGAATTCCTGCCACACTGTGTGGTTTTTAGCGCCATAGTCGAAAAGTTCTTCTGGCCCTTTTTATATGCGACTGTCGGGGGTTTGCTAACGTCATTCCTCGGGACGTGAAATATATTTGCCTCAGCGATAATCCCTATGACTGCGCAATCTCGCATCAATTCCCCCAGGAGGAATTATTGCAACAAGTAATCGGTAAAGATACTAGACTGGAGGCGGAGGGTTTTAACCCGATCGGGGCAAAAGGGACCGCTGCAGATCTTACTGATCATTAGTCCCCACTGGACCTTTCCCTGTTTTGGTAAAAAGGGACCACTTGATCCAATCGCATTGTCAGCTGCGCATTATACTTTGAAAGGTGGGCCTGCAGATAGTGGACGTGGTTTGTGAGGAAAGCCTTTGGCAAACTTCACGGCTGACCAGTCTGCTAGTATATGTAAGGGGGAATAAAGATGGTTGCACGATATCCCAACCACGTCGCTCCGTGGCTTCAATCACTCAACACTTTGTCTTCACAAACACCTGCAGCCAACTCAACACAATTTGAACTTCATAAAACCCTGCAGCCAACTCAATGCATTTTGAACTTCACAAACACCGGCAGCCAAAATGACTGAATTACACCAGGCTCGCGAGGGAGAAAATCCACTTGACGTTCTCATTATCGGGGCAGGTATATCTGGAATCAACGCCGCCTATCACCTCCAGACAGAGATACCACACTATCGCTTTGCCATCCTAGAAGCCCGCGATAATATAGGTGGGACCTGGGATCTGTTTCGCTACCCCGGTATACGATCCGACTCGGATCTATACACATTCGGCTTCTCGTGGCACAGGTGGAATCGATCGAACCCCATCGCCGAAGGCCCTGATATCTTGGAATACCTCGACGATGCGGCGACCACTTATCGCCTCAAGGACTACATTCTCTTCAATCACCGCGTCTCGTCGCTGGAATGGGCCGACAATCAATGGAAGGCTCAAGTCCAACACGGCAGCGCCGACAAGAACTTCCGCACCCGATTCATCATCTTCGCGACGGGCTACTACGATTACCACCAGCCCCTGGCAACAGTCATTCCAGGCCTCGACCAGTTCAAGGGTCAGGTCGTTCACCCGCAATTTTGGCCCGAATCCCTCGACTACACCGACAAGCGCATCGTTGTCATAGGCAGCGGTGCGACGGCAGTAACACTTGTCCCAACGCTCGCCGAGCGCGCCAAACTCGTCACAATGCTTCAACGCAGTCCTACCTACATCGCCGCAGTGTCTAACCCCGCACAGAACACGTGGTGGGCGCGGCTATTTCCCAAGTCCTGCGTCTACTACATCCGTCGAGTATTCCAGCTCATTTTCGGTTGGCTTTTTTTCAACTACTGCCGTGCTTTCCCAGGCTCCGCACGAGCCCTCTTGGAGCGCCGAGCACGGTCCCAACTTCCAGCAGACATTCCCCTCGACCCGCACTTCAAGCCGCGCTACAATCCCTGGGAACAACGTCTCTGTGCCTCCCCGGACGGGGACTTTTTCAAGACCCTCGCTTCCCGCAAGGCAACCATCCAAACAGATACCATCTCCACGGTCGACGCCCACGGCATCCACCTTTCCAGCGGCACTTACATCCCCGCAGATATTATCGTAACCGCCACAGGCTTGAAGCTGCAAATCTGCGGCGGAATCCCCCTAACAGTCAACGGGAAACCGCTCGACATCCCCCAGAAATTCATGTGGAACGGCCTCATGCTGCAGGATCTGCCTAACGCGGTCCTATCCCTAGGATACGTCAACGCGTCGTGGACGCTAGGCGCTGACGCATGCATGCAGCTTACCTGTCGCATGTTGAAACTGCTCGAGAAGAGCGGACGCACCGCTGTCGTCCCTGTCTGTGACGGCGCGCAAAAGACGGATGGGGAACCGATGCTGAACCTGTCTTCGACGTATTTGGTCCGCGCGCAGAAGGACATGCCTAAGTCGGCTGCGGCGAGGCCTTGGGTGGCGCGGACGGACTATATCTCGGATATGCTTTTTGGGCGGTTTGGAGATGTTACTGCTGGGCTGAAGTTTCTATAAGTGATAACGTGTGTATTCATGGACGTGATGATATTGGCCAATCTATTACTGTTGAATGGATTGTTGTGGGGATTAGATCAATGCACCATTCGCATAGAGACCTGAACAGAATGCAGAAATGGAACAACGTCTTCTCAGGAGATAAAGCTACATCTTGTTCATGATAGCAGTGGTTGAAATCAGTCAAACCAGAGGCCACTGTCACCTAACTGCAATCTTGACTGAATGTGTACCTCCTTTATCATCGTGCCTATGCAGATATGGTCTTCACTACTCCTTCATTGTCATAAGTTCATTCGTTTCCCTTTCCCCAAGATATCAATAAATCGCTGTGTTAACTTACACCTTTCTACTGTACACACCATCCATTGCCGAATAGTAAAACATCTAGAATAAAGACAGCCGAGCAGAGTGAGAGAACAACATTATCTTGTCAAGGCTTTGGAAACTTCCACTGACCTTCACTAATTCACTAATTGCTGTCTCTGTGGCCAGGACAACACCCCTCCTCCCAAAAGAATCCATAGAAAATATGTTTTTACTGGCATTATCTACTCGACTTTCCCCTTCAAAAAGGCAACAAACAAAATACTCGGTTCGCTTCTATACAACCCGTACATCACCTCAACCCAGACCAGCAAACAACGAGGGACAAAGCAGAAAAAAGGAAAAGGCCAACCCACAATCAACGAATGGAAAACTAACATATTATATGTATAAACCAAGGTAACATATGGGGCAAAAGCAAAATACACTGACTAGCCAGTCTGCCCCTACGAAGCCTTCTCAACGGCCTCATGAACATCATCCGCATCCGCCTCCTTGATACTCTGGCGACGCACTTCTTCCGCATACTCGGGCTTGAGCTCACCGTATTTGTCAAAGCGGTGCGGCTCTTTGATAGAGTGGTGTACGACGTTGAAGACGTTGGTGGTCTTCTTGAAGATGTCGTCCATTTCTTCGAGTGAGCGGTAGCGCGTCTCCGGGTAGAAGAAATATACGATGGGGAAGATGACGGCGTTGCTTTGTTTGTTAGTATCTTCACCGTTTTGTTTTCCTGTCTCTTGAAAGAGGATTCTGGGATTGTGTGGAAAGAAAAAACATACATCACTGCGAAAATGACATAGGTTTTATACCCGATTGTCTTGAACGCGATGGGCGTGATCATTACGACGAGGAAGTTGAAGATCCAGTTTGCACTGCGAGTCCACCCATTTGTGAGTAACCTTGGATTTGAATGCAGGTAGATTCACGTAAGGGGTTTGGTTTGCGTACCTCGTTGACAACGCATTGGTCGGTGCGCGGATACGCAGAGGCACAATCTCGGCCGGATACAGCCACGTCATGCCTAGCCAGCCCAGTGCGAAGAAGCTGTTGAAGACGAATAGGAAGACGATTTGCGCGGGGGCTGCCTTCATGTTTTTCTCGGCTTGATGCAGCTGCTCGTAGCTGACTGCTAGGGCGACCATCGACAGGGACATTCCGGCTGCCTTTTGGTTCAGTTCACCATTAGCATGGTGTATTACTTTTGGTTTGGAGAAGCAACGGGAGGGGGAAGAGATGACGTACGCCGATCAGCATGAGTTTGCGACGACCAACCATTTCGATGATGAAGATCGGAATCAAGGATGCCAGGAAGTACTCGGTGCCGTTGCAGGCGGCGATCAGCTTGGGGTAGTTGTTTTCCGATAGGTTGATCTCGTCGAAGAGTTTGGGGGCCTGGGAAGTCAGCCTCTAGCCTCACAATAGTAGGTGGCAAGACAGGGAATGGGATGATGTGGTTGGCCATACATAGTAGGTAATGAGATTGATCCCCGAGATCTGCTGGAACATCTGACAGACATAGGCTAGAGCCACACGGTGGAATTCACGGTATTCGGTCATCTGGAAGAGACTGCGGTACGAGCCCTTGGACATCTCCTTGACAGTTTGCTGCACCGATCTGTATTCGTTCTGAATGAACGGGTCATCGCGGCTTTTCTCATTGAGAACCTCAAGAACCTCAATGGCTTCTTCGTCGCGGCCCTGCATCACGAGCCATCGCGGTGACTCGGGGAGATTTAGAATGGTACCGAAGATGATCAGGGCAAATACGATTTGAAACGCGAGCGGGAAACGCCAGGAAACTTCGTTTTCTCCAATCCATGCCATGCCTATCTGATTATAAGCCTTTGTTTCTTCCTTGCTTCATTTACGAACGCTGAATCCTGTTGGCTGGGAAGGGACTCACCATAATTCAACCAATAGCTAATGGTGATCCCCGCTGTGATCAGCATGCCTTCAACCATGACGAGCTTGCCGCGTGCATGGGCCTGCGCCGTCTCCGACTGCCACGTAGGTACAGTACTGGTGTTCATGCCATTCCCCCATCCGGTCACGATGCGGCCGACAATCCACTGGGGCAGATCGTACGCGCAGCACTGCAGCAGTGCGCCAATCGTCATGATAACCGATCCCCAGAAGATCGTCTTCCGGCGGCCCAGCGGGTTTCCGACAAAGATGGTGAACACAGCGCCCAGGAAGCAGCCCAGGTTATAGGCAGCCACTGCGATTCCTTGATATGTGTTGCGCGCGGTCTCCTCTGCCTCTGAAATGCCTGCCTCTTTTGGGTTTATTTTGGGGAAATATTTCACGAACGACGGGAGGTCGAGCAGACCGCCTGTTACGCCCTGGTCGTATCCGAAGAGCCTTGTTTAGCACATGTTAGTGGGCGCATCCTTGTGCTTTCCCGATGAGCAGGTAAGAAAGTAGGGGAAGATGTACAAGAAATCAAGACCGGCGATAAAACCGATGGCCCAGTTCAGGGTGTTGCCTCGCATGCCAAAGTAAAGGGGAATGCCGAACATTTTGGCGGAGGGGGTCACTTGTTCGTGACAGTAATGCTAACGAGTAGGGCAGGAAATGAGTGACAAAAAATCGACCCGATCGCGAAGAGCAGGCTGCGACCTTCAAATATGCAAGCGCCCCAGTCTCATGTTAGAAGAGGAACAACAGATCTTGCTCCATTGAGACAGCCCGGTCTGCGTTGATATTTTAGTGCAATCTGGGCGCAACACCGACACTGGGCTGGCAGTTAGGGCATCATGCGACAGAGGCAACCATCACGCCAATCAGACATGGCGAAGATGAATCCCCGCATAGTGTGATCAATTCCTGATTCAGTTAAACCGGGTTGATCGAGCATTAATATGCCTCAGGCTCTGGTCGTTCACTATCTGAGCGCCAGCAGGATGCACTACTAGAATCAAGCGTCGCGGTGGAGCACCAAGCATCGGTTGGCAACGCTTGATACGATTGGCACTCGAGGTGCGATTTTCATTGGGCTGCACTGCCATGGATGTCGTCCGCCGCCTTGGTTGGTCCAGCTGGTCCAGCTGGTCCAGTTGGCCAAGCTGACCCAAGAAGTCCGCGTGGAGACACACTGACAGCCTGTCTGGGGAGAAGGACCGTGAACCGCCGTATGGCGGTAGGGAGTACTCTCACAGGACATGCCGTGAATCGTGAGGATCACCACGGGCGCAAGAACGCCCGAGCTTCTCGAAGCCGAAGGATGCGAATGGTGGCATCAAAGGGTGACTACGGTACCAGCTGCATACGATCGCATCCAGGATTTCCCATCTCGGCACGCTGATCCCTATAACAAAAGCAAGTCAGGCTTCGCACCGTCAGCGCCCCCGCCATCGTTCCAAGTCTTTTTGTTCGGGATCTCCTAAATCGGTAGTGATCACGACGATTCCCAGCACTGCAGCAGCTGTAAGCACTCTTGACACACCCATCCGAGACGGTTATTCTTACACACGCAATCTCCCCCTGACATATCAATTTACCTTCGTCTCACTCAGCCATCCGTGTCGTTAAACAGACCGACCGAATTGATAGGGAAGAAAGAAAAAGCTTATACGGGGCCGCTCGCGGGCGGACGGTGAGCACTAAACCGGACTTATCCTAGTAAAGCCAGCCATTGCCGCCACTGATCGCCGCTCCAGGCTTATTCGAACGACGTGGTTCAGTGTGTCATCAAGGAGGCTGTACTCCGCAATACTCCGTGTGTTCATTTCCCAGTCTATCGTTCCCGTGCAAAAAGACCAAATGAATCATAATTCAATATAAAAATAGCCGATCAACCCCGACTCTCCGTGAATAGGGGGGTCATGTGTATATGCGGGCGTATGCAAAGCGTGGGCCGTAGCCCAAACCTAATACTCCTCTCTCTGCCCCCCCCCCAGCATTCTCCAGGTTATTTTCCCCCGCATACCTGGGATCGGGCCGGGCATATACACGCGAGTTGCGACATGTGCTCCACTCCTGTCTCGGCCCTATGTTCGAATTTGCTGTCATTCTGTGAGACTATTGATGAATGTAAGGTGTCTCTCATTGATTCTTTTGTTGTTGTATCTACTAGACGGACGTATTCTATCTGTGCGAACAGCGTACCTTTTTCTGTCATACTTTTTCTAGAAGGCAAATTTGACTCCATCCACTCAAGCCCAGGAATAGACCATGGAATAGTACCTATGATTTGAAAAACTCAAGTGTTTAAGAGGTAGTCCGTGAATAACCATTCCTACGTCATACCTTGAAATCTATCTGCAACAGACGACCGAATGGTGGTTATGCGGCGACTCGATTGGCTAGCCACTCTTGATTTACATATATATTGTTCTTTATTATCAAATGCAGTCATGCGATCAAGCTGAACCCCCGGCTTTAGTTTTACAAATTACTGCTGTGCGTTGGAATTGTTCCAACTTCTGCTTTTTAATTTTTTTTTCTCTCATAAACAAACATAGAAGGGGCAAGAATACAAAGAAAAAAAATCTCCAGCATCCTACCAAGAGCATCTACTATAGCACAGTGTCATGAATTTCGATCAATATACCCTGGAATAATCTTGTCATTTTTCACTATACAGCGATGTATACGCTGTTAGCTGGATCGGTCCTCTCACATGCATGACAAGGTCTACATGATTAATAATTGTATGACCGATTATATCGAATATCCATTATCTTCATACCTGATGAATGGGTGTTTTAGGAAGTGTTTTGGCTGCTGTCGAGAGGAGTCACCGGGAACAACCTTTAAAAGAAACAGCCCACATTTCTCTTGGGTATTCTTGAGAAGGTCTCTGTTTTGGTTCATCTCCAGCGTACAGTACATTATACACATGAAAACGGTCTTTATAATGTACAAGGCACAGGCAACGTGCCCTGTTAAACACATCTCTGTGGAGCCATGGCTAGGAAATTTCGTAAAGTGTCGGATCAATTGTTTGCAATTTGATTACTGATAATGTATTAATGATAGGCTTCCAAAAGCTTCGTTACAAATTTTTCACTTGTTCATTGCTTGTTTATAATATAGTTCACCAAGGTGGAATATCCAACATGGCTGACTGGTTGGCCTCAGGGATGATGCTTGTATCAATTGAGATTCCATATCGTGCTATACTCTAGAGCGTGAGATCTTGAGAACAAATAAAGTATTCATGGAGTTGATAAACGTCATGGAAATATAGATGTCGAGAAGAAACGGTTGTTGTGTAGAGAACGCAGTTTAACTCTATAGTCTCTGTTTTAACCAGGTAATCGACGAAGTGTTTAACTGAATCCATCTTTGCTTTCTTCATAAATATTTTGAGTCTCTTTTCTTGACTCAGGATGATAGCTGTATTTTCTATGCAACAGGTATTGAGTGATTGAATGCACTAATCCGTATAATCTTTTTCACCAGCCCAGTAGATTCTATCTCGAGACGAAGTGGCCTGATCCCTAGATAGCTACCCTGTCCCAGTAGATTACACAACGCAGTGCTCAAGAAGATATAGTATCTGTATAGTAGACGTGGAAATACTAGTAGAGCAGCCCAGCAATGGTGACGGTTCATCTTATGATCTCTACGGGGCTACTTTGGGACTTTGTAGTAGAAAGATATTACATCACATAGTACCAGCAGACCTTGGGTCAAACCAATAATCGACGTATAAAGATTATGCTAACCCTTACAGATAACTGAATAAATCCAGTGGCTATTCAAAGTGTTCAATCACGACAGAATACACAGCTATGCTGTGGTAGCAGTCCCCTTTCCAATTTATGCCTGGGCAATTCTCCTGCTATGAAAGAGAAAAGCTTGTCAGCACTTCTCGACATATTCCTGCCCATATATGCCCCTAAGGAAAGAGCGTACATCACCAAATAAGCAGGATGCTGAAGTAACATATTGATTAGAGAGAACACCCGCCCTCCTCCTCATTCCAGTCCTTGGTCAAACAGTCTGCCCCGGACGCTGGGTGACTGCATCCAACACCATCCAAGCAAGTGATGGGCTTGTCTTCCGAACCAGGCCTAGTTCCGGTCTTTCTGAGATAGCAGTACGGTTTGCCATGCTCAAAATGGTCCACTGAGATCTCGCCATCTCTTTCGTCATTGGTGGGATTGCATCTGGCGGCGCACTTATTGTTGATGCACGAGTACTTCTCGTCGATGGCCGAGACTAGGCGTTTTGTCGGTGGTTAGCTGTGGGTGATGAGTTTGGGGGTAGAGAGTCACTCACCCAGGCCTGCGACAAGGAAAAGGGTTGCGATCCCGGAAGTGAGCTTCATCTTGAGTGTTGTTGGCTTGCTGTTGAAGTGTTCAAAGACAAGTTTGGCTTCCGTATATGTGAAAATGAAATGGAATTGTGTTGAGCGATTGAAGACGGAGCCTCGCCAGGCTTTTTATATCCCGCTGGACGAGTTCAAGCAGGCTATCTATTTGAAGCCAAGGACCTAACATCATTGAATCCGTCATCAGAGCTCAAGCCAAGCAATTCATTGCTTCTGGCACTCTTCGAGTACTTCCTGATGTGGAATGGCTGAAGCTACAGTGGCTATGTATCTGAGCCGGGTGTACTCCACAATTTCCACCCAGGGAACCCAACCAACCATATGGATGAGGTCCATTCTAGTGAGATGGTATAGAGTAAATGTATACAATCTTGCATTTGTATTTGCGAGGCTGAGTCAGTAGCCAAGCCTTTTACCCAGCGGGGCTGGTTCCTCTGTTGGTGTGATCTCTCGTAGGAGATTTTCAAGTCCACGGACTTATCCTTTCTTAGCACCATTGACAAGTTGACGTCGGATCCGTAGACGACACGGTACTCACCGGCTTTATAGTGTGTTCCGCAACTTCTTTAGCTCCCCCGGCACTCCACTGGCCGATTGTTACCCCAGGTACAGATAGAGCATGGTATGCTTTGCCCCGGAGTATCTTCCTTCCCAAGCACTGCCAAGCAGAATGCAAGAATAGAATCTAAAGCACGGATCCTTTATATTACTGTCTCTCTTCCCCTCTGCCAAGGATTCCTCCAGTATGCCCATATCTTTGCTACCAAGTGACACAGAAAAGATGTTTGGAAGTGCTTCTTGTCCGCTAAACTGGTGCTTATACCATGCATTAGAAAGACAGTCCATCTTTGTCTCTGACATACCAAGCTGTCAGCATTGGCAAGAGTGGATGGTGATACATATCACAATATATGACTATGAAAAGAGTCTCGCAAGGTCGACGCTATCAGCACGAAGAATGATCGGCCGGGAGACTACTCGCTTACTGGGATTTGAGGGGCTGCCGGCATTGAAATACTGTCGCACGTACCTGAATCTTAAATTGATGGTCATACTGGCTCGATAGGCTAGTTGATATAGTTTGTCTTGGTTTCTTCGCGTGTTGAACTTATTGGTCCGTGTCATTGACCCACAGCGATGATCATGTTGGCATCTTTGGTAACGGACGTGATTATCCTGCTATAATCACGGAGCAAACCCCAGGTTGGCGTCAGCTTACAGTGGATTTGGTTAGTGATTATTGTAACACTTAAATTTTGGGATTCGGTGATGGCCGGATGAATGACTTGGGAGGATGGATTGATATGATCTGGTCACTGACCAATTCTATTGGAAATGGGGCGAAACCCGAATCTCAAATATAAATCGTGGCAGTGAACGCAATCAAGAAAAATATCTCATTTGCACACTGTCTGACTAGGTACTCAATCTGATTCGTACTCTTGCCCTGTGTTCTACAGCCCCATTCGTGGTTGTCGCCTGGCAAATTTATCATTTTCATTCGAGCGTTTGTTCACTGCATATTCGACGTAAGACAACCATTCATACTTACAGAACATTAGAAAGTCCGAACTCAAAAGCCTCCGCCGTACGACTTTGCCGAGACATTAAGTATGGGTATACTAACCAACTGTGTCGATTGAAGACACGAAGTACCAAGAGACTATTGAAAGCACTGAGAGTATGACATGCTGACGTTTTTGCTTTGGAGCCTAGCCCTAAATGGCATATGCTCATCTTTTCCTCGGTAATTTATGCGAGAAAGCATGGAAAGATATATGATTGATCTGATCTTGGAGCCCTAAGCACTAAGATACTTAGTTTCATCATGCATACTGTATACAGCAATGTTTGCTAACTTGGTTATCGTAATTCGACACCTTTCACTTTATATCAGTTTAGTTAGTGAACTGAGACTAGAAGTCCTATTGCGAATAATAAAAATATTACCACTCGGCTACAGAAGTATCATGGTACTTTCAGCTCTCGTTAGTAACTCTATACTCAGTACAACATATGCTAAGAATAAGGTTTATAAGGATCTAATCAGCCCTAGAGGGAGATATAGCACACGTATACAGAGCATCTTACGGTGTCAGTAGGGCGCTGGTATTATATAACAGCATAGTGAAATAAAAAGAAAAATAATTACAATCAACTTAAGATAAAAGAACAATCTCCAATTCTAGAGAGTAAAATCAAGTCCGGTAGAAGTCGGGGTAAACGATCAAGCATCGACCCCACACCGGCTATTCAAATGCCCGTCGGACAACCTCCGAGCACCATCAGAAACTGTTTCTTTTGACTCATACGTAGAAACCATTACTTGGGATTTACTTCTTTCGACTGACACACGTTCTCTGTCTTGTTGTTATATTGAAATCGAAATGAAGACCTACAGCATCGCCGCAATCCCCGCAGACGGCATCGGGCCCGAGGTCATCGAGGCGGGCATCGTAGTCCTCAAAGCCCTTGCCAAAGCCCTCAACACCTTCAACCTAGACTTCACAAACTACGACTGGAGTTCAGAGACATACAAGAAGACCGGGCAATACATACCAGATGGCGGACTCGAGGCGCTCAAAACCCACGACGCGATCCTCTTTGGCGCCGTCGGTGCTCCCGGTCTGTGGCATTCCATACCCCGCACATGCAATAAGAAATTTCAAAATGCAGGAAGAGAATCAGTATAAAAGATAACATCCACTAACAAATCAGACGTCCCCGACCACATCTCCCTCTGGGGCCTTCGCCTCGCCATCTGCCAACCCTTCCAGCAGTACGCCAACGTCCGCCCGACCAAAATCTTTCGCGGCACCGAATCGCCTCTGCGAAACTGCGCCCGGGGCGCGCTGGACTGGGTGATCGTGCGTGAGAACAGCGAAGGCGAGTACGCAGGACAAGGCGGCCGCTCGCACCGCGGACAGCCATGGGAGGTCGCGACCGAGACGGCTATCTTCTCGCGCCAGGGCGTCGAGCGCATCATGCGGTTTGCGTTTGAGACCGCGCGGAGCCGCCCCAGGAAGCTGCTGACGGTCGTTACGAAGAGTAATGCGCAGCGCAATGGGATGGTGCTGTGGGATGAGGTGGCGAAGGTCGTGGCGAGGGAGTTCCCTGATGTTACGGTGGATAAGATGCTTGTGGATGCTATGACGACAAGGATGGTGTTGAAGCCGGAGTCGATTGACACTGTTGTTGCTACGAATTTGGTATGTTTCTTTCTTTCTTTTTTCCCTGTTTAGTTCGGGCTTGGCTTTTGCAGTGTCCCTTGGGATTTGGGTTGGGGTTGGAGACATGGCTAACGAGGGTCTAGCACGCGGATATTCTATCTGATTTGGCAGCTGCGCTGGCCGGATCGATTGGCATTGCGCCTACATCGAACCTCGACCCTACTCGTGAGAACCCGAGCATGTTTGAGCCGATCCACGGCTCGGCGTTTGATATTACGGGGCAAGGCATCGCCAATCCTGTGGCGACATTCTGGACGGCAGCGGAGATGCTGGCTTGGCTGGGAGAGGAGGATGCGTCGAAGAAACTGCTGGACTGTGTGGAGAATGTTTGTGAGCGGGGGGTTCTCACGCGTGATTTGGGTGGCCAGGCGACTACAAAGGAGGTGACGGATGCTGTTGTTGCTGAGGTTGAAAAGTTGGGGGTGTGATAGTTAGCTATCTACTCTGGTGACTAACTTATCATGGTCTATCTACTTATCATTGATAAACCAGGTATTGTGGTAGTCAGGCTAAATGTACATCAATAGCTTCAATCATACTACTAGCGCAGGTAACCTGCAGGTTCCCCGCCCATAGTACTCTCAAGATCGTCAAACAAACCGTATCCGACATTGAAATTCCCCAACCATCATCAAACCCACCTATTTACCTCATCCCGACGCGTCTGCTAGTTCCCTAGCAGGCTGCATTAGCAGCAAGGATCGCCTATCTCCCACCAATAACCCCACGCTTTCAACACCCGAGGCCTAAACCCAGTAAGGCTGCCAGATCCTTGATTCAGCAGCCGCGCCAATAACTACACGTCTGTTCCTCTCTTATCAGGGTTCTTGCGGTTCGTGCTGCCTGTCCATTGACCCCAGCTTACTCTATTCAGTAGTGGATTATCGTATAGCTGGAGCTGTGTTATCTAAATGATGTATGCTGTCGTCTTGGCTAGATAAGGCTTGCTTCGACTCTCAGCTGGATATCTCAATAGATCGACTGGCTAAGATGATCGTGAACTTGGGGGAAGGAATATAATTATGGGGTGTCCGGCGCTCTGTGGTTTTGGGTGTGAAAGATTGACTGTCGGCGATATAGACGAAACACCTGAAAGAGGAAGACATAGGAGCTATGGCTGAGGTAGGTCTATTCCCATACCCTGCAAGATGGAATGGCTTCGCTGATGACAGAGTTCACAGCCTGAATATGACCCCTCCGTCCCCCAAGGCGGCGACCCAACGAAAGTCGACGTCAACACACAGTACGCTGGCTTCGAGTTCAACTATGTCTACATCCTGGCCTGTACCTTCGTCGTCTATCTGATTCTACCCGGAATCGGACTCTTGTACAGCGGTCTAGCAAGGCGCAAGTCGGCGCTCTCGCTGCTGTTCCAAGCGTTCATGATCCTAGCGGTGTACGTCTCCCCAAGCATATAAGGCCGCGACGTCGACTTATTCAAGTAGAACGACATTCCAGTGGCTATTCTGGGGTTACTCGCTCGCGTATTCCCGCGATGGAGGCCCATACATCGGCACGCTCAAAAACTTTGGTATGATGGACGTGCTAGTCGCCCCGTCCTCGGGATCGCCCGTACTCCCAGAGATCCTGTTCTGCCTGTATCAGCTGCTGTTCTGTGCCTGCACCGTTAGTCTTCCCTCCCCCGCATCAACGGCTCCTCTGACTGAAACCAGGTGATGATCGTTGTCGGCGGGGCCTTCGAGCGAGGCAACATTATCCCCTCTCTGATCTTCAGCTTCTGCTGGGCTACCATTGTCTACTGCCCCTTGGCGCGCTGGACCTGGAGCAGCCAAGGCTGGCTGTATAACCTGCCCGCGATCGACTTCGCCGGCGGAGGCCCCGTCCACATTGCCTCGGGGTGTTCTGCGCTGGCTTACGCGCTTATTCTGGGTAAACGGCGCCATGACGGCGAGGCCTCGCTGCGACGCCCGCATAACCCTACCCTTGTCTTCCTGGGGACGGTCTTCATCTGGACTGGGTGGCTGGGCTTCAACGTTAGTATCCATTTTCTTCCTTTCCACTCCACCCACACAACAGCGGACAGCCCCTTCCCTGTCTACGACGAGCGACACTAACAGAAACCAGGGCGGATCGACCCTTAACGCTAGCATGCGCGCCCTAATGGCAATCTTCAACACCAACACCGCATCCTGCATGGGCGTCCTGGGCTGGGTCCTCGTCGACATGATCCGCAACAAAGGCAAGTTCTCCGTCGTCGGGGCCTGCGAAGGCGCGATCGCCGGCCTGGTCGGCATCACGCCCGCCGCCGGCTGCGTGTCGATCTGGCTGGCAGTGGTGATCGGGTTCATCACCGGCACGGTATGCTCGCTGCTCCAGAACGTCAACGACTGGCTGCACATTGACGAGGGCATGGACGTGTTCAAGCTTCATGGGATCGGCGGCATCGTCGGTGCGTTCCTGACCGGGTTGTTCGCTACGGAGTCGATCTCGTTGCTGGACGGTGCGACCGTCGCCTCGGGCGCTATCGATGGTAACGGTCGCCAGGTGGGGTACCAGATTGTGGAGATCTGTGCGATCTCTGGGTACTCGTTTGCGGTGTCGTGTGTGTTGTTGCTGGTGCTGAAGTACATTCCTGGGATGAAGCTGCGGGTGGATGAGCAGGGGGAGATGGTGGGGCTGGATCGCGCGCAGTTTATCAATGAGCAGATTGGGGATTGGACTTTGGTGGATGGGATGGCGATGTCGTCGATCAAGCAGGAGCCGGGGTCGTCGTCTGAGGGTGTGGGGGTCAGGAAGGCGGATGCATGATCTTTATAGATCCTTCGTGTTTAGTCGTGATACTCTGTGGGTATCGTAGGGTCAATTTTAGCTGTCAATGCTTACAGTTCTATTGTTTATATTGTAATTCTCAATCTATTTTATCGATATCTACTTCTACATATACATACACGTAGAGATAGAGAGACATAGATACAGATACTGATTTATCCTACTTATTCCCGTACTGAACCCTGCATAAACAGACCCTGTCAGCATGAGTCAGTCCCACCTACAAGTAAATGAACATTTACCCTGGACCCACTTGAAATTGATTCCTGTAGCTCTCAAGCTTTATGTATCTCATTTTTACTAGTCAATAATAAAGCAGGTGTGCTGGTCTCCTTACGATCAGCTGCGGGCGAGACGGGCCTAGAGCCATGCCGCATACTCCCGTACTTGACCAGGCTCATCATAAGTTGGTTAGTTCTTATATAGTATATGGATACTGTCATTTCATCAGTGCTCCGTGCTAATCACCAACTGACAGCTTAGAACAGAGAAAGATCACCACGTGTGTCGCATCCTACAATAACAGGGCCACCACCTCATTTCAGAACCCCATCGCGCAAATAACCCGGGTCATCTCGACCAAACCCAGAACGGTAAGGCGGCGGACGGTGATGACGAATGCACCAGAGTCGACGCGGGCCATGATTGGATCGTCAGGCACGGCCGGACAGGGAGTGGTCGGAAACCCTGGAAACCCTGGGTCGAGCTTACGTCAATGCGACATTCCTCGTCCGTTGTCGGATTGGTGGGGACAGAGTCAATTGGTTTGAGATTTCATTAATCTATCCGGGATAATTATGATGGGTCGGTGGGCTGGTTAATTTTAGATTTCTTGATTTTGGTTTTTTGGTGGTTGAGGCATGGGACATACGACATACTCCGTACATACATGGACAGGACATGAGACATTGGAGGTGGATTCTGATCACGCGGACTTCAGTATCATGATCAACCTGTATAGCGTGATGTTATTTTAGAATGAGGTGACTGTGAAATGTAACTGTCTGAAACAAGATGAGCAAAACTTCGACAAGGAAAGTATAAAATAAAATCAAATAGAAAAGAAGAAAAAAAAGAAAACGTTACAGCCAGAGAGCACACTAACCACATCCGGCTAGCGTGCCCCGGGCGATCGGCAGTCGCGTCCTCAGGCCTATCTTTTCCTCTCGCTCTCTCTTATCGCCTCTTTTCTCTTCTTCTCTCCTCCCTTCCCTTACCCACCATTCCTCTCTCTCTCCCCTCTCCCCTCCCCTCCCCCTCCTCCGCCATTCCACACGTCCTCTCTTCTCGTCTCGACGACTCGTCGTCAAGTTCCTTCTTATCTTGCTCCGTCCGAGCAAGGGCCATTCGTTTATTACCCTCCCGATCCCCACCTCCCTAATACTAATAATCCACCCCCCTCCCCGCCTCCTTGCTATACGCCACGGGATCAAAACATTAAAAGCGTCACCTCTCGAATTGTCCCCTCCTGTCGCTTGCCAATACATCCGTTCGCTCTCGAGTTATACCCCAGGCCATGTTGATCGGAATCAACACGTGATTTGCAGCAAATAGTGAACCGTTAACCCCATGGGCAAATGTACGAGTTCTTCCCCATTTGGTCCCCAAGTCTCCCCGCGCTGATCCGTACCCAGGGAATTATGGTGTCGTCCTGGACGCAGGCTCGTCTGTAAGTATCGCGACTCTCGTCCCGGTTTCGAAGCTCATCGCCATCAGGGGACCCGAGCGCACGTATATCGATGGCTGAAGAACTCGACGGCGCGGAAAGCCGCCGATGACGACGACTTGCGGTCACTTCCGGAGATCAAGACCAAGTCGTCCTGGACTAAGAAAACCAATCCCGGTAGGTGTTGGAAACGTCCGGCATTTGGGCACGCCGCTCATTTCGTCTAGGGATATCGTCTTTCGCTAGCAGACCGGAAGAGGTGGGCCCTGAACACCTCGCCGACCTCCTCGACCATGCCCGCCAGATCGTCCCGCGCGAATCCCACAAAGAGACCCCGGTCTTTCTACTCGCCACCGCCGGAATGCGACTGTTGCCCGACCGCGAGCGCTCCCTGCTCCTCGATCAGATCTGTTCGTACACCCGCGCCAACTCCGACTTCTGGCTCCCCGATTGCGACGTGCATATTCAGGTCATTCCCGGCGTGACGGAGGGACTCTATGGGTGGGTGGCGTCGAATTATCTGCTGGGGGCGTTTGACGCCCCGGAGGCACACGAGCACGGGCACGGGCATCACACCTACGGGTTCCTCGACATGGGCGGCGCCTCGGCCCAGATTGCCTTCGCGCCCAATGCCACCGAAAGCGACAAGCACGCTAACGATTTGACGCTGATGCGGCTCCGCAATATTGATGGCTCGTCTCAGGAGCACCGGGTGTTTGTCACTTCCTGGCTCGAGTTTGGCGTGAACGAGGCCCGGCGCCGCTATATCGAGGGCCTCCAGGAGGCGAGCGCCGTCGACGCCGCGCGAGAGCTCCCCGATCCCTGTCTTCCGGCAGGGTTGCGCACCACGATGGACGGGAAGCCCTGGTCGTCCGACCTGGCTGGATCCCACCTCGTGGGCACCGGTCGGTTCGACGAATGCTTGCGACAGACCTACCCACTGCTTGACAAGGATGCGCCGTGCCTGGACCATCCGTGTCTGCTCCACGGCACACACGTCCCCGCGATCGACTTCGACGTGAATCACTTCATCGGTATCAGCGAGTACTGGCATACGACACACGACGTGTTTGAGATGGGTCACAAGGACAAAGCTTACGATTTCAATACGTACCAGGAACGGGTCCAAGAGTTTTGCACGCAGGACTGGGCCGCCATCGAGAGCGGGATGCAGCGCCACGAGTGGGGCAAGAAGTTGGACCAGGAAAAGGCGTATCAGATCTGTTTCAAGGCCTCCTGGGTCATCAACGTGCTCCACGATGGCATTGGCATTCCTCGCGTGGGGCTGGAGGATACGAAAGGCTCCCAGCACAACGGCACCGCGGAGCTTCTGTCGCAGACCAAGAGTAAAGGGTATCTCGACCCCTTCCAGCCCGTCAACAAGATTGATTCGACCGAGGTCAGTTGGACGTTGGGCAAGATGGTTCTATACGCCTCGTCGCAGGTACCCATCGATGCGGAAGATTCGCTGCCGGTTGGATTCGGCAGCAATGTGGCCGGGATTCCGGCCGACTTCCAATATCCGAGCGTGGAATTGATGTTGACCCCGGACACCCACGGCGAGAGCTGGCATGATGCCCTGCTCCACGGTCAATCCTCCCGTCGGGTTCCCGGATTTATCTTATTTCTGCTCATCATGCTTCTGGCGACCTTTTTCCTGTGCGGGCGCGGTCGACGTCTCCGGATCTACCACCGATGCAGCAACCTCTTCCGTCGCAGCCCGTCGCACCCGAACCACCCCAAAAAGCGGCGATTCCTCGGCGGCAAGCTCCCCTTTTTCGGTGCGCGGCCCCCATCTTACGAGCGCGTGCTCGAGGATGGACCCCAGGAGTTCGACTTGGGCAGTGGCGGGTCGAGTCCCAGCTCGCTCGACGGCCACAGCTCCGACGCGGAATCAGGGTTCGCCCCGCCGCGACGGGCCCAGAGCTGGGGCACCAACCACACGCCGAGCTTGAAATTCGGGTTGGACAATGGATCGACGGGGACTATCGGCCTCGGCATCTCAGCCGGGTCGGGGACGGCCATGGATCGGGCCGGTTTGGTGGTGCGGACAGAGAGCCGCGATCACCTGGCGCCGGTGGCCCTGGGGCCGACGATGAACGGTCGGCGTTCACGGACTGGCAGTCCCAGCCGAACGCAGACGCAGCATCGGTCTCCGAGCATGACGCCCCTGTCCCACGATTAATGTCCATCACGTTTCTATTGCATTTTGGAGTTGGTAATGCGTCAGTGGACGGGCCGATGGCGTCTGTTTCTTTCTGTTTGATATAATAATGACGTTCGCTCCTGCGAACTAGGATTAGCTTAATGATTTATGTATTATAGAAGTCAGCTAGTCTGACAATCACTATCTGAATTATATCTTTCCTCTTCGTAGCGGGGCATACTGTCCTCTGTGGTGACAGCGAGTCACTACTAAAAACCGTAAGTGTGCCTATTTGGGCATAGCTTGATATTTTTAACCAGTTGTTTTATCACATCTTTTATGACGATTCGATTATATAGTTTTCTTTCTGACAGGATTCTCAAAGCCTACACCCAAAACCAATCTAGACTGGACTCCACCTTCAAGGTCTAGACAGCACAGCTCCAAGCCATTTACATGGCCCGGAGGATTATTGATAAGAGTATAGTGATCTTTCTGATCGTTAAGTAGGACTCACGTTCCAGTACCCTGCGCTGGATCCCCGACCCATGAAGGGATCCAGGGAAATGCAGATGGACGAGCTGACCGGGCAAGCTACTTTGGAACGATGCTTTGAGCCTTGTAAGAATCTAGCCAAGGGCTCCTACGACTTGCTGCGCGGGAAAATTGCTTCTTGTATCAGATTCAGTGGTGGTTTTAGCTTGGAGCTGCTGCTTGAAACAGGGTGAGATAATGTCCTAGTGGACATAGCTTTATGTACAAGATCAATATTATACTTATTTGTCAGGTTGTCATGTGAACAGATAAAGTCCGCTACACTTAAAAGGTGTCATGACACTAGTCAGTGGGTTTGCTAGGTAATTTATCTTGTTCCTGCTTTGCAAAACATGGTGATTCCAATTGGCATGTCCTCAATTCCAAGGGGTATATGAACATAACAAAACAGGTGCATATGAACAGTGCGGAGAGACAAAGTCTCATTCATCCTTCGTTTACAAAATTCCCACCCTACTTCTTCTGAGTCGCAAGAAGCTGATTAGCCTGGGTCCGCAGATTCTCCGTGTCGATCCGAAAGCTCTTCTTATAATCATACGCCGCCGTGAGATGCTCTCTCTTGATCTTCAAATTGCTATTACGCCTCTCGGCCAGCATCTGCGCCATAATGAAGACGTTGCGGATTTCCCGGCCGCTCAGGATATACCGTCGAGACGCTTTCTTGGTCTCTTTCGCCCACTTGTGCAGGTCGTGGGAATCGTCGCACAGCCCCTGCTCGTCCAGTCGGTCGATCCACAACTTCCATATCTTGTACTCTTGGTCCGAGTTGGGCTCGCCGAAGTTCACGGCGTGGTGGATCCGCGAGAGGATGGCCGGGTCGAAGGCGACGACGCGGTTGGTGGTCATTATGAGGACTCCTTTGAAGTACTCGACTTCTCGGAGGAGGACTATTCAGTATTAGTGTGATGCTGTGTCTAGGAGGTATCATGGTTTAGTGCTCACCTGAGACAAGAGCGTTCTTGGTAACCAGGCTCTCGTTGGCACTTCCACGCGCATCGAGAAGGACATCGGCTTCGTCTCTGCGATATGTCAGCCACCCAGGCGACGATAATTCGGATATGGGTTTATCTACATGAGAAGTACGGCCTTCCACGCCTCCGCAAGCTCGAAAATATTCTTGAGGGTTCGTTCCGCCTGGGGTGCATTAAGCCCTATATCGCTCGTGCCAACCTTGAACAGGGGTCGACTGGACGATTTCGCTAGCGACTCCGCGTAGAGTGTCTTTCCCGTCCCGCTATGACCTACAAGGAGTCGGTTGGCTATCGTTTCTGTAAATTGCCTGCGCAAGTCTGATCACATACCGTGGAATAACAGAATCAAACTCTCCCCTTTGCCCCCGATCATGTCTGCAATCCGCTGGCCGCGTGGTTTCGCCATCACATGCCAGTGGTTGCTCACCATCGTGAAGATATGCCGTTGCTCGTTCTTGCTGACTTCGTCCGGCAGGACAAGGCCCTTTATCTCGCCTTCGAATTTCCCCTTCTCAGCGGGCTCGGTCCGTTCAATGTCGTTCAGGAAGAACTGGCCCCATTCCTTCCAGTTCAGGGCGAATCCAAAGAGCCTAGGTGGAAGGAGGAGATCGTTGTAGTTGAACGGACGGGTGACTTTGGCTTGAGTGTCGTCCCTCCAGCGCTTTGTCTCAATATCCAGACAGAGTTGACAGTGGCAGAAATTGGTGCTGCTAACTGGCTCGAACGTGTTCAAAACTCGACTACCGCCACCCTTCCGCATGTAGTTCACCGTGTCGAGAATGATATCTTCATCGATCTATTTCCATGAAAGTACACGTCATAGTCAGTACGGGCAACGCTCGCGGACCCAGCGTCATACGAACCTTCACGACCCTCGGTGGCACGGTTGGCCACAAACTTGTTCGATAGCCCATGGCCGTCATGGCTGCTTTCTCTCGATCCAATTGAAACGCCGGAATCCCTCCATAGAAATCTCCGGAATACCGATGCAGCCCTAAATGACGGTGACCCGGCGCGTATTGAAGAAAGTTTGCCCTTCGATCTTGATACACTGACGCCCCGCGAATTGCTTCCAGCCCTCTGTGTCCCTCTCTCTCATAGAAAGCGATTGGATAGCACCGAAGTTCCGCCGGGGGTTTATCGCCGGAGTACTCGGAGATCTTAAAATCATACATGGTGCGAACGATCTCCTCCCCGTTCCAATCCCACATCCAGGCGGTGATCACGAGCTCGTTCATCGAGTATCTTTTATCACTTGGATGCAGCGCCGTTTTCTTCGAGCCGTACGACGTATCATGCACCTGGAAGACCTGCAGATCTTGCGCTGCATTCCACGCCGCGACGACTAGGCTGCCGGGTTTGAACAGCGTCCACAGGAGGCTATACTGGATGCGAAAGCTCCACGGGTCATCCATCGGCTCTGGGATTCTCCATTGCACGGGATCGTGGATTTCATCCACCACCTGTAGCAGACACTGAAGACGTCCACGAGTGGTGGGATCGAGCGAAGCCGACTGTGCTTCAGTCTCCAGCTCGGCATGGTTGAAGATAAATGGTTTGAACGGCGAGCTCAGCGTCACCTGCGATCCCTGCCAGATGTTGTTGCCTGTGTGGCCGTTGTATCTGGCGATCACCTTTGCGATGCAGTCTCTCAGTTGTTTATCGAAAAGTACGATGTCCCAGGAGTCCCTGTTAGGCCCTCTCTCGATTGATGTGACCCGAAGCCAGTCGTGTGGTGACTCCGGCCGTGTCTTCGGGCTCGCGAAAGAATGCCATCTGGGGAGTGAACTTGGGAACGTATCGTCTAGTCCGCGATACACAATCCCGCTTTCGGGTTTGTTGGGGTCCTGGGGTGGCTTTGCTTTGCCTGTCGTGTCCGTCTTGGTCTTCGATGCTGTAGATTTCTCCTCGACGGCAAGGGTGGTTTCTGGTTGATCGGTCGTCATGCTGGGAAATCCGTTGGTAATTCTTGGTTGCGAGATGATTTGGCCGTGTTGAACTCTGCCTTGTCTATCCAGGTGAACAGAATTTACTAGCCAGGGGGGACAGAAATGTTGAGAGAAAAAATGAACGGGCTGTGATTCAGATATTCAGATGGCGCAAATCAAGAACGACAAGATACACACTTTGGCCGCCTATCTATACGGCACTCAAGACACTACCTAATGATAACGGCAGGCCCCCCCCCCCTCTAGAGTTTATTATACGAATCTCCGACACTGATTGTCAAATCTCATCGGGCGACATTGATGACCAGATAGCTATCATGCAGATAGGTTGCATCCTAGCTCTGCAAGGCTCTGCCTCGTAGCGCCCAGCTGACGTGGCGAGGCAAAGACGAGGCTCAGCAAGGACACCCCGGGATAAGTATAACCTATGGGGAGTGAGGATGAAACAAGGGTTCAATAGTCAAGGAAGTATCAAACTCGAATGATATTGTTTGCTTGCCATTTTTTGCGCACAAACCGTGTCACCCTTTGCCCTGCCACCATGCATGGAGGTCCATGCCACGAGGGCGCGTGAAGACCGCTGTGATAACCACCTATTTTGATGGAGTACACTTTTGATCGAGCACACCAAGGTTCGACAGTTTTTAGTAGGCCGACCTATCTTTTCCAAGAAGATCGCTCATCAAACTCAAACCTATCCAGTCAGCCAAGATGACAGTTCCAACTAAATATTCGCTCTCAACCGATGGCCAGATATACCATGACCTCTCCGGAGATATCGACGCCGAGCTCTTGAGGAAAGTTCAGGAGGCTGATCAGTCAGACCTGGAGACTCTGGTGCAAGGAATCCTGCAACTTGCCGCGCGAACGCAAAGCGATTTCCAGGTGTCCCGGAGTGCCTCCAGGAGCCGGAAAGCAGGCGCGAAAGTCCAAAGGCTAGCCAGCCGAGTCCACGATTTCATGCAGGTGTTCTCCGGGGTAGTTGAGGTTATCAAGGGCGCTGATTCCCAGGCTGGTCCTATCGCCTATGGCTCGTTTGTCTTGCTTTTGACAGTCGCCAAGAACAAGCAAATGCACGAGGACCTCGTTTCCGACGCACTGGAGACATTCCGGCGCTGGCTCTCAAGGCTGCGAATGGTTAGTCTTGCAGAGCAGCGGGATGAAGCTCTGCAAAAGCACATTCTTGGAATCTATATCAAGATAATAGACTTCGCGCAGCAAAGTATCAAATATTATTGCAGCTTGTCCGCTCGAAGGTTTGTCCGAGCTGTTTCGAGACCACCCCAACTTTACGCAAAGAAATATGCGGACGAAATCAAGGAGAGCATCGCGGATTTGATGCAGGGGCTACTTGTTCTCCAACATGCCAGAATCGTTGAGATGGGCCATACTATCCAGGCAACCAACCGTCATCTCTCAGACCGCCAGGCAGAACTCCATGGGAATCGCGTAGCGAAGGTCAAAAAGCTATTTGATGTTCCATCAACAGTCAGCGTCGAATATATGCTCCAACGAAGCAATGGAACGTTCAACGGCATGTTCGCCAGAGGCAAATCCAAAACGGGGACCGTGAGGAAGGCTCCACCCCTCGAGCAGGCCAGTTTAAGCACGGTCTCGCAACGCCCTGCATATAAAGGATGGGCGAACAGCGAGTCCTCTAATCTCCTTCTCCTCGAAGGCGATAACTACGACTTGTACGATGAGAGCCGACTCTGCTGGCTGTCACCCGTCACGGTTGAGTTTTATGAGAACATTAAGGAAGTCGAGGGGGTTCATGCCATTTTTCATTGCATTGACAGAACTCAACGGCCAGAGAGTGGCGTTATATTGATGCTGAAAAGTATAATAATACAGCTGTTGGAACAGGACATACCACTGTGCGCAAAGCAGATTGACGACATTCGCGATGCATGTAAGGACCCACCGCTTGAGCCTGACAAGTTGATCGAGTCCATGATTGGAATTCTCGAAACCAGCTTGCTAAACTATTCTCTGGGGAAAACAGTATATGTGGTGCTGGATGGGGTTGAGCATCTTGGGTTTGAGCTCTCTCAACATTTCTTTGGCTCTTTGTTACACCTTTTAGACCATCAAGATCTTAGGGTGACGGTCAAGGTATTTGTTGTCTGCCGTTTGGGCTATTGGCCAACTGTATCACGGTCAAACGACTCATCGAAACACCTGAAGAAGGCCTTGGGGCTTGGAGGTTATGTAGATCTGATGTCGCGTGTCTTTTACGACCTGGGCTGGAAGCAGGGCGCTTTGGAAACACGAAGATAGATGTAAAGAAAATGACATTCTGTACTGTGGCATAATGACGGTGAAGCTAAGCTGTCCTAACATTGATTCCTTTCCTTCCCACCACACGGAGTGCGTACTGAGGTCTCTTTTGGGGAGGAGTCAGTTACAACGACCCCACTCCGTATACCTCCATGTCGATCAGTATATGTTGGTCACGTGATAGTAATCTCACCGCCCGGCAAATCCTGAAGCGGGAAGCTTGCTTTCTCCAGCGCAGATATCTTCACGACAACGCCTCACATTTCAATAATTCGATAATAGTCCACGATTTCTTTCCTTCTCTCTCTTGTTTCATTTACTTTGCATGATACCCATAGAAGCAGAAGCAACCATCCGCTATGCGATTGACTGTCGAGCTCATCCAAAACTCGCTGTCCTACATCAACCCGCTCAAGGACCGCGAGCTGGACCTCCGAGGTGCGTGATAACACAACCGCCGCCCTGAAAAGAACAGATACTACACGGAAGAGCTGGATTGATATTGGTTTTTGTTGGATTTTGGTGGATGTAGGGCATAAAATTCCTGCGATTGAGAATTTGGGTATTGCCAAAGTATGTTTCTTCCTTTTGATTCCCATCCGGAGCTCAAATGCATGTTGGTAGACGAGAAAGAAGGAAAGAGAAAGCGACTGACAAGATGGGTATGGTATAGGAACAAGATGCAATCGATTTCACAGACAACGACCTCTCCTCGCTAGGAAACTTCCCGTTCTTCCCCCGCCTGCACACGCTTCTCCTCGCGCGCAATCGCATCAAACATATTCAATCATCACTGCCGGCTTCGCTACCGAATCTGACGACGCTTGTTCTGACTGCAAATAACCTTACCGAGTTGGCGGATCTTGATCCGCTCAGTGGACTTGCGAAGTTGACGCATTTGGTGTTGCTTGAGAACCCGATCACTAAGAAAGAGGTATCTCCTCTCTTTCCTCCTTCCGTAGCTTGTTTTCCCCGCTGGACAAAGGGGCTGCAATCATACATCCTTAAATCCCGTCAACAAACCAAGCTGACATGATTGTACAGCACTACCGATCCTGGGTCATCTGGCGCATCCCCTCCATCCGCTTCCTCGATTACCAAAAAGTGAAAGACGCAGAGCGGGCCCATGCACGCGAACTCTTCGGCGAGTCACCCTCGCAGCCAACAACCCTCGCATCCAAAATCATGGGCATCAAGTCGCGGACGTTCGACGTGCCCTCGTCTGCTGTTCCGGGGACGGACGCAACGCAGGGCGACAAGGCGGTGCGGGTGAAATTGACGGATAAGGAACGGCGTCGTGTGGAGCGCATGATCCGCGAGGCGAAGAGCTTGGCGGAGATTTCGCGCCTCGAGAAGGAACTTAATGAGGGCCGTATACCCGGGGGGCCGGGTGGTGGGGTGGGGTATGATGATGATGAGGACGAGGATCGGATGGAGACGTGATACCTCGTCTTTTCGACATATTCTTTTTTCTTTTTTTACTGGTCCTTTTTCTTCGTCTGAAATGGTCGATGGGTTCGGCGTTGTTTGCTTGATATTTGATGTTTGAGTATCTGGGTTGTTACCCTTTCTTTCTACATATGAAGAATATGGCATTATATGGTGGACCAAGCGGTTGATTATCTATATCTTATCTGATACTTATAAATAAGTACAACCCTGACTCTTGATCAGCTTATTCGTATATGAGATTGGATGTTTTATACCTATTGCGTCTTGCCTTTCCAGGAATCTAGTAGACCAGTTGGGCCAGCATATAACCACCTGATACCAAAATATCCCATCCATATATATTAGGTATGAACAATCAAAGGAAGTACCCAGACTCGATAGATAATATCTAGCATCAATCTACAACAACAGTGACCGAGAGGTGTGTCAACGAGCTATCCAAAATTCGTTCGATTCGATCGGGACCTGCTATACTCCTGCCAGTAGTCATTGTCTTGTTTATACTCAGTATATTGTGACTTGGTTTATTGTCATTTTTCAATGAGTTAGCGTTGTTCTCTTATAAAAAAAGTCTATAGTATTCAGGGTATACACATAAATTTACGAATTTCTCGAAAATGTACTCAATGTACCACGAGGTCCTACCACAACCCCTCCCCATATCTTTAGCAAATTTAAGAAAACTTTATTCTGGCACCTAAAAGTGTTGGCATAAATATGGAGTCCATAAGTCAGTAGTGTGCTATTTTCGGCAGTCATTACATGTTTGCCAATACTATTCACTATCCCCGGTTTCCGGATCCGAATGGTATTTAACCTAGTAGTCCTAATCTGCACAGTGTATATTTGCACAGTGTATACACTAAACAATTTAACAAGATACAATTCAGCTATGTCGCTATTTTAAACTAACGAGCAAGCTCGCCGACTTGATCTAAGGGCCTTTTGTTTAGTCCACCTTGTCCTCCGTACCCCAGAACATCAGCTATCTCACGGATATCCTGAGAGACTATCTCGTAGATTTTATTGTTCATCTCATCCTACAGATAAAGCTTATTACCAGACAGAAAGATCTGTGTCAGACGGTCATCATCCTCTATAATCGGCTGTTCTGGACCAAGACCGTAAGCATATGCGACAGTCTGATCTCTTATATTGGTATCCTCCCAGTCTGCGTAGAAGTTATCAGCGCGATCTGTGGTCCAGCCAAGAGGGACAGTGAGCTTTGAGATATTCATATCAGTAACTTAGCCTTATTTACATGATTAGGAGATAATCTCACCACGGGAATACTGGGCATCTTGGTAAGTGGCTTGACAGAGCAGTTCTTAGTCAAGCACGGGGTCTTCGGCAGGCTCTTGGGCTAAGGATATTTAAGTAACATATCCTTGAAGAGTTGGATGCCTTTTAATACTCACTGATAGTAGGATGAGGCTCTCAGTTAGAGGCATGATAGTAGTGGTAATTAGTGTGGGGATGCTTGGTAGAGGCTCACATGATTATCTACAAAGTAGAGTTCTAGATCATGTTATAATAGTGACAAGTACAGCCCAATGTCAGAACAAATAGGTATTATATATCAAGGCTAGTCCAATTAGGCCTAGCATGTCTGTCAGGCAGGGGAGTTTCTATATAGTTTTATCTGCAGATAGTCTATAGTTCTCCATGCCTCTTACAAAGAGTCATCAAGCTCCTGATCTGAAGTTATCATTTCATTCCTTCTAGTCGTTCCTCGGAGGTTTTGACATTATATAACACAGAACAGGTAACTGACATATTAGGGGCTGCCTGGTATATGTTAGTAATAATCATCCCACTATTACAGGTAGTTAAGTTATACCTATACTTATCACTCTATTAAGATCTAGCTACCTGGTTTCATTATTACAGTCTATAGATATATACACTTGTTTCAGACAGTTTGTTACTCAAGTAATAGTATTTAAAGTCTATCAGATTTTGAATCATTATTCAATATAGGCTCCAGGGACAGGCGTGGGTATTTAGAATAGTGAATTTAGTGCTATAATCAAACTACTTGCACAAAATCAAGAGAGGCAGGTAAACTCAGGATTTATGTAACTGATCACTGAGCACTCCCCGAGTAGGCTCTCAGTGCCCACTAAGCACTGGCCTGTGACAGAAACTAGAGTGAGCAAGCCCCTGAGCATCCTCATGAAAGCGGCCGCATCCTGAAATGGAAATTTCCAGTGGCTCGAGAAAATCAAGTTCGTATAGGTACATACGTACTTGATTTTCTCGGTAGAATTGTTGCAACAAGTAGAACGGAGAAGGGATCCGACACTGATAAGATAAGATACACCCGATAAGATAGACAGAAGCGACGACGTCAGACCACGATCCAACATCTCCATTTCACCTCTTCCAATCCATATCCAACAAATAATACCACGCTTCAATTCAACCAATTCCGCACACACGTATCCAATCCACAAAAGCCAAATAGCGTAAATCAACAAAAGTGGCCACCAAACGCCTCACCACCCTCCTTTCCCACCTCTCACACCTCCCCAACAACCCCTCCAACCCAACCACCTCCAGAACGTCCTCCAAAATGACCACCGCCGCCGCCGCCGCACCCTGGCGCGGCCCCCTCGAATCCAACCTCACAGCCCACTCCGCCACTTCCTTCACCCTCTCAACCGCAACTCTCGACCCCAAAACCCGCCTCCCCGTGCCCCGCTCCCGCACCTGCGAGTTCCGCGGCTTCTTCCCCACCCCGCCGCTCCACCCCTCCGCGCTGCAGGCCCTCCGCGCCCAAAACGTGCCGCTCAACCCGGCGCTCTACGAAAGCGACCTGCTCTCATTTACCACGGATGCGCGCATGGAGAAGACGGCGCAGCTGCGCGAGTCGGGCGGTGCGGTTGAGGCGGTGTTCTGGGTGCAGGGCGCGATGGTGCAGTGGAGGGTGAGGGGGCGTGCGTTTGCCATTGGGGGTGGGGAGGAGAGTGCTGCCAGGGAAAAGATCATGACTCGTATGAGGAGGGTGGAGGAGACGACGGGGGAAGAGAAGGATTGGGATTGGGAGAGGCTGGTGACGGCTTATTTTGCCAATATGTCGCCTGTGATGCGTGGTTCGTATCCTCCCCTCCTTGGATTTTGAGCTTGGTCTTGTCGAATTATGACGTTGAGGTCTCTCTTGTCCTTCATTCTTGCGATGGGTTGGTTGGTTATTCGTGGCGTATTGCTTATTTCTCGCAACAGGCACCTTCACAGCTCCATCCCCAGGACAACCCCGTTCTCAAGTCCCCGCAGACCCAAACTACAAAATGGGCCAGCCACTCGAGGACCTGCACGACCCCGTAGCCAGGGCTAATTTTCGCGTCGTGGTCATCCTGCCAGACGAGGTAGAGCGGTTGGATTTGTCGGATAATACGAATGTTACGCGCCGGCAGTGGACGCTGGGCTCTGAAAATGGAGAGTGGGTTGAGCAGGAGTTGTGGCCTTGATTTGGGTAGATGCTGCTGTTTGCTTTGTTGAATGGTTGTTTGGTGTGGGATATGTGGCTTGTTTTACTAGATACTGGGTAAAGGACGAGGTAGAGGGTGGTGGTGTGTGTCTGAGGCTTGCATGATCTTATTCAAAGCTGTATAAATCAGTATAATACTAATTCTGATACATTCTGCCAGATTAGTCCTACTATAGCCACCACATCGATAGAAAGGCTCAAAAATACAAGTAAACCACATTAATAATACAGACAAGTTCATGTTGGGTTGCCAGCCATATGAAGTTTGATCGGTATCTTGATGCGGGAGCTGGGAGTTCACAAGCAACTTACCGCCATCCATGCCACTTCATATCTCTACCACTTAACAAAGACCTCCTCTCTTATGCAAGCAACAATGAGGAGGTCATGGCACTTCCTTACACGCGCCATGGTATTACGCTCATATCCTCCTTATCACTTCTTAGCTACAACCAAGACTACCCCTACGAAGGAGCTATGAGCTATATGAAGAGCCGGGCCTCGAGCCTGTCAATCAATATGACAGCCAGCCGCCCCCCGCAGGCGTTCCAAACACGGCGTCATACCCATCTAGCTCGGAGCATCAAAGAAAAAGGTGACACTCCCAGAAGCAAGGATCATTTTTACAGGTTTTGGCCAGACATTTTTCTAGCACTGGTTACACTCCCTTCTTATAAGAAACACTGAAGCTCGGTTCGAGCCGACACGGCGCTCACTTTCTCGTCTGATACCTCGATGCTTGCGTATATCATCTAGGATATTGTCGCCCGTGGGTCGCTGTTCGAGGGTTTGTTCTTCACGAACAAGGACGATATGTCTTGTCAGCAGATTGCGGCACTGGGTCCGCTTTTGACTGAATAGTGGGAGACTTGGGAGAGTCGTGGAAAACACTTTACTGGTGACAGTAAACCGAATAACCAGGTTACTTCACAGTATGGATCTTGGGGTGCGTTTAAATTAGATATCATGGAGGAGTGGTTTCGGGAGGGGATGCCACCACTTGAATCGAGGGAGCAGAGTGCTTTCTTTTCGGCCTGAGAAGCGTTTGTCTGCGCGGCAGGTGCATGAATCGGATTGGATGATGAGATGGGCTTTTCATGACTTTGAGAAGGTTCAAAGTGAACGGAAAGGCTAGTAGTGGTAGGATTCCTCCTCCCTGGCTGGTGCCTTTGTTTATTGGGTTGGGCGTTGTCACCTGTTGGCTGGAATTTGATCTTTATCCATCGGGTATTTCGAAGGGGAGGGGTCATCATAAGTTGGAACTTCTCGAGACGAGAGCTTCTCTCCAATACATGGAAGCCCGGTATTGCCGTAGGATAAATTAGGGAATGTACGAAAAAGCGAGCCATTGGCCAACACCGGAGAATTGGCAAAGTCCTTTGTACCATATTGTCATACTGATATTTGTTAGTTCTAGAGAGTCTAGTACAGCAAAGTCTTGTCGCAGGGGTCAAGATCACTGCACGTGACTGACAGACGATGCAAAAGTCCCTGCGCCCACGCGGCCAGTCTGTCCGAGAGAAGTGGCCCTGTTGGGGGGTTGTCCTCCCATTCCTGGGCGGAGCTGAGTTGCTATCTGACAGTTGCACTGCACGCGATGCGAGCGTCCGTCCATACTCCAACAGCAAGAAGACTTTTCGTAGTCCCACACGCAACGTCAAAAACCTGCCAGATGCTCATGGCCGTTGGAGAAGGCTGAAAGACGAAAATTCCACGGCATCTTCTGTCAATCCTCCATGTCTTCTGGAAATAACCTCGGGGAAGGACACCGCCAGTTCGTCGGGCAAATTTTGGCGGCGCGGACCCGCAATCCCTTAGACACTGAGCATCCGCCTGTCAAATAGCGCTCACGAAGTAAAGAGAATCTTCCTTTTTAATTAACGGGGCGATGTCATTTTCCTGTGATGGTCGTAGTGGCCAGGCCATGCAGGGAAATGGCTATTTTCAGGGTGCGGTTGTGCTCGTGTGTCGGCCAAGAGCTAAACTTGGGATATTGAATGAGAAGTAATAGCGGACGACGATCAATTATTTCGTGCGGCGCAGGTCGCCGTCGACTAGATGGGAACTTTCGCCTTGCAGATGCTGACGGGCTAGCCCCCCTTTCCAGTGGGCGGCTTTCTCACCGTGCACTTCCTTGGAGGCGTTGGAGAAGCCGATTGACCGGGGGTCTACCTTAGTTTCAGGTGTTGCCCATAGCACCGAGCAATCCCATTTCGAGAATCATGGCAACCTGTGGGTTTGTACGACGGGGTCGTTTGCGGGGCTTAGCTGGGTGCTGCCATTGGTGTTGGCATATATGTCGCATCAGCGATCCTAGTCAATCCTAAGCCGCCAGTTATTGCGGCACAGGTAAACGGTGGTTCGAAAGTCGTTAGTTAGATGGAGTGGATGACCCTGGAAGACATGCAGGGCGACGAGCCAGGAGAAGATCGAAGTCGGAACTTGAAAGGGATGGCACTTGTTGTCACCAACGGGGATCCACCGTTTTAGAGTCCGGATATCACACTGTGCTGTTCGCGCCATCGTACGAGTCCCATTGTGCAGTCCGTACTAGGCGATATGGGATGGTCCACATTGTGATCAATCTTCTCAAGGGACCCTCGTGGGATCATCCAGGATCATCTGTTTCATAAATCTCTGTTGTCCATGGGATCACAGATTTAATCAATTTGATCAGACTATTCCAGTGTAGCCACAGCACGTCCCCGGAATCACCCCTTCCCCCTTTTCGTGCGTTGTCAATTAACCCGGTTCATGCACTAAAGAGCCGTGCCGCCCGGCCGAAAAGGGCAGTCGAGTTGAGCGGGCGATATCCAAACAGGGGCAATGGACAAGAAATGGGGGGAGAGAGCAAGCAAACAGCGGCAGCAAGCGGCAACGGATCGGCAGATCCACTCTCGCCTGGAGAAGTACCTCCTTAACCTAGTTGGGGATGTCGTGCTGTTTTAGTCCATCTCACCAGCTAATAATAATGCTTGCTTTGGACATTAGACTTAATCTAAGTCTCTGACTGTCCGGTCGCAGCAGACAACCGTTACGTGTCATGCCTGTCTTGGGTTAAGATGCCGTGAGAACATGCAGGCCCAGGGTCATCTTGACCGTGATTCTCTGTAGACTATCGACGGTGGCGGATCAAGAAAAAACAGGAATTTGGAATCAATCTGGAAAAATGGAATGTGAGATGGGTGTGGAAAACATATGCAAGATGTAATACCAGATTAACCCTCGTGGGAAATTCTCCATCTATCTGAGTCGGATCGAGCCGGTGATGTCTGAAATAAATGAAAGATTTGAACGGGATACGAATTGCCTGATAAAATATTGATAGTCAGCAGATAGTATAGTTCTGTCCAAGGTTGATCACGAAAAGGCCAGTCTCCAGACCCTCCTTGCGGTTGTCGAGAGGTGGGTTCGTCGAGCTGCCAGTCTCCATAGTGTGGTGTTCTCGACAAGGATCACGATGCGAAAGGAATACTGAAGCCACATGAATGAAACATTCTCACCGCCAAGATTGATATGCGGGTCTTGATTCCGTAGTCCGTCAGTCTTTCAATCTTGTATTTTTATATGATTCTGGTTCATAAAATATATATACAAAGGAGCAGAAATATATCAATATAATAAATCAGATAGTGTATTAAATCAAATCAATCAACCAAAAGCATCAGACACGGGACTACTGGACTGGTTCCATGGTACACGTCCTGTCATCCAAGATCCATGCTGTATTCTTCCGTATTTCCCGTCGACCCACCTCAGGCTGCGAGTTCGGGCATTCCGTCTAGTGCAGCAGGAGGCTAAACCCCGATCGGTTAGATTGTTACAAACCCGCATCCTTTGTGACCATCCTTGACAATACAGGTGGCCATTCAATCGACAATACTCAAGACGAGGTAGTATCAGGTAGTATCGTCGCATCCTTACCCCAAGTACTTAGTTCTCCGTACTTAGTGACAAGTACTTACCACTGGGTACTCTCACTTTCCCCCCTCCTCCAACTAGCTTTTCTCCTCGCTTCTCTCCACTCTCGCCCTCAATCCTATCCACTCCTTCCACCTCCCTGTTCTTTTGATCTCTCTTTCTTCCTCCTCCTCTTCCTTCTTCCTCACTCTTCCTTTCAAGAGTCGTCTTATCTCACCCTCAACGGATCCCCAGGGTCTTTGGATCCATCATCTTTCCATCCCCCCTATCGACTTTGTTGATTCGGTTTCCCTTCTCTGGCCACAGTCTATGGAACTCAACTTCTAGACTGCCATCCACGCTGCCTCGGCTTCTGCCATATTCCCGAAGAGAAGATACTGTCACGACCCATTCCACGACGAGACGATTTACCCACTGTACAAGACCCGCGACACCCTGGTCCGTTGGACGTGGTCTGCTCCTGTCCGATCTTTCTCCCCCGACCAAGGAATATCACTCGACATTCCGGCCTCAGAATTGACGGCACCTCGGCCCACCTCAACATGCCAGTCCCCGTCGACCCCTTGGTCGCATTTACCAACCTCTCCGATAGCCTCCCCCTCTGGAGCGCCCGGTTGTCCGAGCTGAGCGCCCATACGACGGCCAAAAATGCCGAGTATTCGGATGCGTTCAACCGACTGACGACCGTGAAGCCACGCCGCCGCAAGAACAGCTCCGTCTGCTCTATCCACACCGACGATCTGCAAGCCGACGCCGAGCCAAGTAATCCCCGCAAGCGAAGCGCAGACGATGCCCCTTCGATTGATTCCGGTGACCATCCGACGCTGGTGAGCCGCCGGCACCGCCTAGTCATCCACTACGATGGCCACACCCAGAAATCACTGGAGGAGATGGTCCGTGACATTGGATCCGCGCGCAACAGCCTGCGTCGCTCCAAGATGTCGCAGCTGCCCCTGGAGGGCTTCCGCACAGGCATGCTCGGACACAATTCCCGTCAAGGCTTGACGATACCATCGTTCAGTCAAGAAGACGACAAGGGCGGGGAAGACCAGCTCCTGGCCAACATCCGCAGTGCCCGCTCCCGCCGTGGGCCGCCGCCGCCCAAAGTGATTGCACCACCCCGGGAATCGTCCTTCGACGTGGCCGACAAACAGCTTGAGTTGGCCCATGGTTTTTGCGAGTCGGCGGCGTACGCCTTCCTCCGAACGGGCGAGTGTGCCACGGAGCTTCGCGGCGTGGAGGACAAGTTCAAGACTTTGCTCGAGATATCACGGGCCGAAGTGCAACGACTCCAGGCGGAGCAGCCCGAGAAGGTCGAAGAGAAGCCCACCGAGGAGCCCGCCCCTGCCATCGCAGTCGTATCCTTCCCCGCAGATAAACCGGACGGGTCGACCGAAGACGCCATCGAAGTCGACGACGGAACAGAATCAGTCGAGTCGCTGGACCTGACCGCATTCCGATCGACGCGGCGGATGATGCGTGGCTAGTGGTTCATCGTACATACCTGCCATATTCTGCACAGATTGGTAATTTGGCAGATCCTCTCTGATTTAGCGTATCCTTTGTTAGCGATGATACCTTGACCAACTCTCCTTTCCATCAACACTTTTTCTTTATTCCACCCTTGGTCATTACATCTACGGGCTCAGTGGTCCACATCTTTCGTTTCGATTTCCTGGCAGTAATTGCCGGTCTAGCTTTCGTTCTTTTTATCGGTCAGCTGTTGCTCGATCGCAGAGCATGGCGTTGGGGGTGTTTTATGATGCATGATATTCTACTTTGTTTTTGTCTATACATAAAGATTTATTACAATGGACGATGATGATCCTACTCTACTCTTATTACTAATATAACAGATTTAATAAACAAATTCAACTCGGAGAATCAACAAAAAAGAAAGGAAAGCAGAAAGAAACGACATTATTATAGAAACAGAAAAGTTGAAAAAAGACATTGTCAATCTGAAAGCGAACATGACACAAGTGCCCCCATCGCTGAGTTGTCAACCAGGATCCTGCCGGTTTTCAACCACACGGCGAATAGTAAGAAGGAAAGACAGCATGGATGGTGACACTGACACACCAAACGGACCGTGTGTGGGACAACCAAACCACCAGAACAGACAGACAAGCGGACAGCGGACGGGCGGGAAGATCACCCAACCAGATCAAATAAAATACACAGCCCGTCGTCGGACAATAGCTGATTTTTCCTTTTATCATGTGGTTTGTATAGACTAACCGACTAGTTAGTATAGAACAAGCGAAGCCGTATGTAAAAATGGTATGGTATGGTAAACCAAGCAGTGGAGCAACAGCCAAACCACACAAACAAACACCAGATACGAAAACGAGATCGAATAAAAATAAAACACTCCGGGAACCAGTTCCTGTTGGATGAGGGTGGGTCCCCCAGAGTTCGAGAGGAGAGAGCTATTTGATGTGATTGGGGGTCTTGGGTGCTGTTGGCGTCGGGGGGAAGGGCTTCCGGAGCGTGATCGGTGGGTTTTGCCTGTTTGGGTTGGGTTTACCTTGGATGGTTTTACTTTTGTTCTGTTTTAATACGGATACTTGCGTTGGTATTGATTGGAAGCGGGTTTTTCTTGATTCTTCTGTCTACCATATACGTAGTATATACGTAGTACCTACTCCGTAGTAGATTAAGATGAATGGATTGATTTATGGATCATCATGGTGATTACCTATGATGCAGATAGACTGCCTCTTACCCAGATAGTATCATGGTCAAGGACTCCGTAGATCCTATCTATTTTGCGAAGGTGCAGAGCACTCTACATATATACTAACTACATACCTACACCGTACCAGAGCAAAGTATCAAACTAGGCCAGAGACTGCATAAGAGCCATCCCAGTCTTCCAAGTTTGAATCCGTCATCATCTTGACGTACTCCGAGTACGTAACCTGCCTAACAAATACTGATCTTTTGACCTCAAGACGAAACTACCCATAGATGGACCATGCAGCATGACGAAGTAGACAACTCAGCTCACCTCGGTAGCTAGACCATAGGTAGAGGTCTGATCGATACCGATTGATACACATCAGAGCAATGCATTGTTATTCCAAATCTCACCACGGGCTGACGGCCCCCCACATGATAATGAGATGTGTATATTCTGTATTCTGTCCACTATCGGTGTGAGATGAATCTACTCCGTGTTCCATGCCGGCTTACTTACTTGCATGCATGCAGGAATGCATGCTGTATGCATGTTAATACTCCTTCTTTTTGATCTCTTTCCTCAAGGAGAGGACATCAAATCGGGTTGTGGTGTTCCTCGCTCTCTGAGTCGGTGGTAGACAATGGATGTCGAGTAGATTTCGAGACTGGGGACGGACGAAGAAAATAGAGTATATCCCTGAATAATTTGTTTGCAGTATCATATCCTGATAATTGTAATTGTATGCTTGGTATGTATCATGGATAGAATGATTTGATATTTTATCAATCTTAATCGCCTTACAGCAAGGCCTCGTTATCAAAATCTTCACATCATGGAATTTACTTACATCAATAGGCGACATACTATCCTCAATCATGAGGACGGTGATCTCGTTTAGGGGATCAGATCATTGGTCGACGGAACAATTGATGGATGGAGGATAGAGAGAATTCGAAACGTCGTACGTCTCATCAGCTCTCATCCTTTATATTATATATAGTTTTCTCTTCACGGTTAATTGGACTACATCGATGTTGAATCGTCAAATATCCACTTCAAGAACTCAAGATGTCACAGTCAGTGAAACTCACCAGTTTCCTATGATTCTTCTAGAAAGAAGAAATACATCAATATTTGTTAACTCTCGTAGCGGATGGTATTGTACACGCGCATCAGATTGGAGTCCATATACTCTCGATGGAAGTCACCTGAGCGGAGGAAAATGGCAAAATACCATATCTTTAGAGGTGGATCTCGCTGTCGGCGTCAACGAATAACAACCATCTTCCCAGTAATCCTTACCATCACACTTCATCCATTCTGCGCGTTTTGAGTGTTTTCATCGGATTCCATCCAGAAGTTTGCTAATACCAATTATTGTGCAGAATGCAAAGGAGTCCAAATAGCTCACTGGCCTGAGCTGCGACGAAGGAAAAGGCAACTGTGTGGAAGTAGATGATGAATCCAACTTATTCTTGAACGCTCCAAGTATTGGACCACACCTGTCAGAGCTACATGCATCATGACCTGTGAAGGAGAACACATACAACTTACGCCATCAAAGGTTCCTAGCTCTCCGAATTTCGTCGTCCAAGACTCGTCCTTTTTCCAGAAATGGGATCAATTACCTTCACCAAGTGAAGTGCAGGCACGCGCTAAGGCCCAACATCTCGCCGGAGTACATCCAGACCCAAGGAGAGTCTATTTGACACCTCCATATGTACGACCCCCACCTGTTGTCTTTGAAGAGATGGGTCTATTTGTTAAGTGGGGAAGCTCCGTTGAAATATTCGAAGCTCAGTGCCTATATGCTATTCGTCGATTTCTCGAAGGCGATGTGCCTGTGCCCGAAGTATATGGCTGGCGCACCGACGGAGATGTGAAATATGTCTACATGGAGTATGTAAAGGGAACACCTCTTGACCAAGTATGGTCAACCATGAGACATGCGGACAAAGTTGGCATCTGTAGCGAACTCAGGACAATCTTTCAGCGCCTACGCCAAATCGAACAGGACCCGGAGGACCCATTCATAGGTGCGCATATCCCGCGTATCCTTTGGATAATTGAGTGATGTGAGCTAATCTTTCGTTCGTAGGCAGCATTACGAGAGGACCCCTATACGATAGAGTGTTTAACGTGAGCTATATGCATGAAGCAGGACCGTTCACTACCGTCCGTGACTTTCATGACTGGTTCACATTTCTTTGCCGAAGATGGATGCCAGATCCGTACTCAGTCCCAGTGGAACCATTTCGTCATGATCTCCCGGACGACTGTGCAATCAAATTCACCCATGGTGATCTCCATCCCAGTAACATCATTGTCACATCCGATCCCCCCTACCGTACTCTGGCGATCATCGACTGGGAGCAGTCTGGTCTACTGCCCGAGTACTGGGAATCTTGCAAGGCGCAGTATGTCTATTTTGGAGCGGAGGATTGGTCGACGACCTATCTGCCCATGATTCTGGATCAGTTTGCTAGTACTTGGGATTCATGGGACTACTACACGATGTCAATGGGGTGTTAAATTATAACACATTGCTGGATGTCTCCCGCGGCCTATCGCCGCTGATACTTAATTACAGGACTTTTCACCACCCGCGAGAGATATTTGCTAGATCGGATCAGACAAATTTGAAACCTTAATTCACTCCGAGCCTAGGAAGCAGCCTCGGGGCACCCTCCACAACCAAGCCAGCACCACTTGGGACCAGGCCCTCGGCAACAAGTCTCTCGACATAGTCTTGCATCCAGTCCTTACAGTTTGGCGCCTATAACACTTATTAATATACACGACAAATTCTCACGGTGATGCCAGCTTGCCAGTGGATCAAAGGGACTAGGGCTAGGCCCAGGAGGTGGCACCATCGTCGCCGCCGACTCCAGTTGATCTCGAGCAATTGTGTCATGGGATAGTTGTCCATTTCCAACAGTATCTCTGATGTACTGGGAGTTGACCTGGGCAAGTGGAATGAGCTGGTATCTCTGCCGGGTGAGATCAAAGTCGTAGTTCCGCTTGAATTCAAGGGCGAACCCCGTGGCGGTGTTTCCGATTACGTGAATGATCTTGCCCTTCATGCCTGCGTCTCCAGTGGGGATGAAGACGGCATAGTGGGCTGGCTTGGGCCCGTTGGAGAACAGCGCCAGATGAATGGTGCGAGACATGGCACTTTGAGAGTGAGATAGATGGATGGAAATTTTGTAGAGATTGAGGGTTTGTAGATAATGGCAGTTTGTAGAGAATGGAAAGGCTGGACTACAGAATACAAATGGAGACTGCTACCAGCGAGAAACATCATCTATGTCCTTCCTGCCTATGCTAGAAGACTTTGGACTTCCTAAATTGGATATCGAATGTCATGTCATGAATAGCCCATTACACTACCTACTGGTCAGAATGATGACATCCAACAAACTTTGCATTCGCGCATCCGTGTATACAGAATAGAGTAACCCAGTAGAAGGTTTATCACATAACATGGCATAGATGAAGAGATTGTAGAGCAGCACAAGTGAGAGGTTCGCAGAGTGATATCGTAGATGGTTTTAGTAGTTAAGGGTTATAGGTAGAGACTGAGGAATGGAAGTACTAGTAGATGAATTGAGGTCTATATTCTATATGTCTATGGGAGATTTTGAACTGTCTGGATTGGGTATCATGGACCATGTCATGAATAGCTCATTACACTATCTACTGGTAAGGGGGAAATCCAACAAGCTTTGCACCCGCGTATCCATGTATCCGGGTATCCACGCATACAGAGGAACACAGTGAAAGGACTGTCGAGAACATAGGTGAAGACTTGTAGAAGTCGAGAATTGTAGATAGACAATAGGATAGAAAATACTAGCGGGCGGGAACCTGGTTTATGTGCTCCCTGCCTATGGAAGGGACGGAAGACTTTGAATTTCCGGAATTGGTTATTAAATTTCATATTGAATGCATACTAGGATCATTTCACAATATCTTAGTGTATTACTGGCAAGAGTAATATCCAACCCCGAGTATCACTGCATACGCCAATCCTTGGTATTCCCAGTACATACAATGTCATCTGAAAAGCAAGCAAGCAAGCGGATATCGGTAACATGACTATCCATACATCATCCAGCAAAAAGTCTAACTAACCCTAGCAGGGTGGCCTGCCACGCCACGTAAAACCTGTCTAGCTATGGTACACTCTGAATCTTTAACAAGAAAGAGAAAAGAAGAAGAAAAAGAAGGAGTAGAAGAAGAAGGTCTTAAGGCTCGAGCGTCCTCCCACGCTGGCAAATTAAGGCGCAGGGGGCGCGACGGGGGCCGCGGCGGGGGCCGGCGACGGGCCTGACCCCGCATACATGAAGAAGAAGAAACCGCCTGCGATGGCCGCGGCGATGATGAGCTTCGATTTGCCCGAGTTGTTAGCCAACTGCAGGCGCAGATCGGAGACGAACGAGTTGATGCCGGCGGCTCCGAGCTTGTAGTACGCCAATCCAACGAGGGCGATGCCGTAGCCGACGAACTGCTGGCCCGTGACGGGGTCGCGGAAGATAATGATGGAGGCGACCACGAGGAGGATGTCTTTCAGGATACCGGCCATGGTGAGGACCACCGCGGAGGTTTTGCCGATCTAGGACATATTAGCGAAAATTGGGGTCAAAGAATGCGGAATCAAAGAACGTACCAGCAGCACGACGGAAACGTTGAGGAGGAAGGCAACGAGGGCATTGGCGATGAGAGTCGAGATACCAAGAGTGTAGATGTCGGTCATGGTCATGCGGGGGATCTCAGTGAAGAGCGTCACGACACCGTTGAAGAAAGCGCAGGCGGGCGCATAGTAGTAAAGCGAGACCATCGCGTCCATCTTGAATTCGGCGGAGCTGAGGAGACGCTGGACCATCACAAGACGCAGCGCCTCGAAAACGATACCGCCGATCTGGACTACATGCTGTTAGTCGATAGACCGACCCGCACCTCCAGAATAGAACGTACCGAGGAATCCGAACATGTCAAACTTGATCTCGCCGAACGACGCGATCATGATACCGACGACAATGAGAGCGACATTGCCCAGGACCTTGAAGTTGACGGGCGCCATGCCGAATGCCCAAGTTGCCACAAGGGTGACGACCACGTTGGTGGCCTAAAACCAATCAGTCTGACGTACAGCCAAATTGCGAATTTTTCAAAGCCTACCTTGAGCATCTGGATGAACGACACACTCAGATAGAGATAGGCGAGATTGCCGCAGATCAGACTCAAGCTGAACATGATACCGATCGGCAGGATGGCCCTCCTGTAGTCGCGAGATTAGCATCTCGCATTCATATGCAAGGGCGGTATTCCACTCACGCGTAGGTTCGGGGAGTCATGGGGACCTTGTGTCGCGAGTCCAGGATATGGGTGAAGCGGGCCAGGATCTGGGTCATGGCCGTGGAAAAGGCCATGTGCCATGTCGTCAGGAAAAGGGCTATTATCATCAGTATGGGGTCCCCGGCGAATCTGCGACGGATCGAAGACGGGCGGAGGAAAACTCACGGAAGTCTGCGGAAATTCCGGTTAGCGATCAAAAATTCACTGCGACAGGGGGCCAGCGACTGCGATCCGGGCAATACTCACTGAAATTGGCGGCCGAAAGAACCCATTTGTTAAACAGAATGACACTGCCACTCAACGTAATCCACAGACTAGATTCTGTCAGTCCTCTAGTTCATCCATAGGAAGAATGAGGGAAGCGCACCCAATGTAGACCGCGGGATGAATGTTGAAGTCCTTCGACTCGGAGTTGGCGGCATTTCCGCTTTCTAATTTCCGTTCGTCCTGCGACGAGCGATCGTTTGCCATGATGACGGATTAGGAGGGAAGTGTGACGGGAAAGACTGTGAGGGAGGGGGATGAAGGACGAGGAAGGGATGGGTAGAGGTGAGGTTGAAGAAAGGAAGAAAACGGGTAGAAGAGAGAGGGGGGGAAAAAAAAACAGGAAAAAGATAGGGCGATAAGAGGCGGCCAGAGATCCCGTGGTCGGCGTGATCAAGGGCCTTTCTTACACGTAAACCGCGAGGCATCGGGTCCAATGGGGTGGAACAATCCCCTGGGCGATCGTCCACTCCCGCCCCACGGTGGATCCTCGACCCCTATTTCGATTTCCAGAATGAAACCCATTTAAACTCTGGGTGTGGTAGAGCATGTTAGAGCCTTAGTCTGTCTTTTTTTCTCTCGTTTCCACTATGTGGGGATGTTTGAATTACCTTTTAATTGCATAGCATTGCTCTGATGCGCACTATGTCCGACAAGCCCGAGAAACTACTGAGAGTACATGCCATTCGGACTGCTGGACAGTTGAGCAGAAAAAAGGTTCCTGCGAAGTTATTCTGGCGTTGATTGATGGAAAATGAGGTAATTTAATGCTTGGAATTAATTCGAAGAACTGATGTAGGTTTCCGAGTATGTCGTAGGTATTGTCTCAACTTTGCGACAACGGTCAATAGTATAATTGTAGAGTCTCTGCAGTATGTGTTGACTTCGCATCAACCTCCGACCTATGGAGACAGTTGGGGTTTTTCAGAAAATCAACCGTGCCACAGCCGGCTGACTGTATTGTGTGGTGACTGGTACAAGGTGCAGAGGTTCCAGAGGTTCCAGCAAGAATCACTAGTCATCCATGACGCCATTTCAACGAGTTGTTCGCAAAGATAAACGATAAGTAGGGGTAAAGGAAACCCTTTATCTTGATAGAATCTGCCAGGGACCAGAGGAGGTAGTGAAAGGCATAAACGACACCGAGTATGAAACACAAACGTGGTCAGTTGGCTTAATCGCCTGGAGTCTACTTCCGATAGCCTGTAGCTGTGGTTTATTGCATGATCTTTGGATATGTCAAGACAAGCAGAGAAATCGGCGGGGATAAGAGTTTTTGGCAACCCCACGTACCTGTCCCACCAGGCCAGACCCCAGATCATATTCATCAGTTTCACCATATGTGAACGGGTTCAAGAGCCCCTCCCCCGGTATACGTACTGCCGTGACCACCAGGGTAGGCGTTTCAAACCCCATGAGGACGCGTTCATTCCAATCCAGTCTCTATTTTCGATTGTACCCCGAACTGGCTCGTTGACACCTGGAGACAATTCGACCAAGTTACTATCAGTTAGATTCACAATTCTCAAACGAGATTGTACGTAGTCGCAGCACACGGCGGAAGTCTTCGGTCAGCACCGACCGACCCATGGCCTTCCCCCCCCACCGCTCATCTTCCGCCGATGCGGGAGAATGCCGCCCGAAGCTACTCGGAAATTTGAACCGCTCCAGGCTGGGCTACTGCTCGGAAGGATTTTGCCCATCGGCTGTCGCGGGGACTGTCCGTACAATGGATTGGAGGCTAGGGGATTTCCGAGAGCCGCTGCAGCATGTTGTGAAACGCGCACGGACTCGTGGTTGGGATTTTTTATGCTGTGAAGCGAGTTAGGTAATGGCGAGCGAGTCATGCTTTCCCGCTGATTTATATAAGGTCGTTCGTGCGAGGTCGCGGTAAGACACACTTTTGTGGCATGGTTCGTTGGGGATTGTCTGGCGATTGTGTGATCGTGTGTTGGTCACGGTTGTACGCCTGTCGTGACTGACTAGGGTACAGTCACACCTGGCGAGTTCTGGCTTCGATGGAGAGAATATACCAGATGGGGACCAGCCCCAGACTATAACGGGTCATTGTTCTTGGCGGTTGAAGGTCAGTAACCATGCCATGCGATGTTCTGCAAAGGTTTAGAACAATAAAGATATCAACCTCGTGACCTTGACTGGGGCAACGCGATATACAGCAGCTTGGGCAAATTAGTCGATATTTAGTCGGCTGAATGGGTCTCCCGTCGTTGCGTGTGTTGCACGGAGATACGAAAACTTGAAATGCATTTAGGCTTTTTGGTAACTCAGATGCGCTCGGCAAGGACCGATGCCAACATTACGATCCTGTGTCACTCGGGGATATGCGATATGCATATTGACTTATCACAGGAGTAATCGTTCCAAAGAAGCCTCCATCCCATGCAACATAGCGCCATCCCAATCGGATTTCGGGGATGAACATGTTGGAACCTGATGGAGGTCTGATAGGACATGAGTGATCACCGCCCCATAGTCATCTTATTGAAAGAGTTTGGCGTACATTTGGGCCCAAATCGCCTTTTGCCGACAAGAATGCGGCATAGATAATAGAATGGTCAGCCGCTTGCCTGTGGATTCCTCGTATGGCTAGCAGGAGTGACGCCTCGTCGTTCAAAACGTTTTGCGGCGAATTTCCCCCACACTGAGGGAAGGGCCCTGTGGCAATCCTAGCCTCATTATGCGGTTGAGCTAAGAGGCGAGCATTTCCACGACCGACTTATTCTGATCTGACCTGCGTCTCAGTGGTCCACTGCGACACAGCCTCTGGTGAAACGCATGATTTTGCAGTAACCTAGGAAGCTTTGACAATGGTAGGATTAATGAGAATACTCAGATGGGTGCGAATAGCGAACGTGTGCTGGCCTGTCAAGCGATGAACACAAAAGGAGCATATTGATGTTCAATCCAGTTCGCCACCGCTTGCAAGAAGACTTGCCAATTGTGGGGGGCTCAGAGATATGCCCAGATACCGACATGCAGCATATATGCAAACCCGTGCGCTTCAAAACTGGATCGACTTTTCAGCCCAAGGAGTCATCAATCCGTAACTTGAACGTTGGTATTGGAATTGATCAAACTGAAACTGCGATGTCTATCGGCTGTCGAAGGTGAATCACTAACCACCAACAGATAATCGTAGGCGCGTTGACAGATCCAACGAATAGCCAGACGTCATGAGGCACATTTTCCTTGCCTACCTAGCCTTGTTCCGTCGCATGTCCGTGAGCCGTCCAAGCGTGGGGTTGTCTGAGCAGAACGCCGTGGACTTCTTTACCCGTGCTCACGATGACGAAGTGGGGTCATTGATAGCTATTGGTATAGTAATCACTACATATATACAGTCGTGTAGGAAGGGCGAGTCCTTCGATGGCGCTGGTACCTCATTTTTCTTGCACGACTACCCATCTAGGTACTGGGCACGCATCCTGTCAGCCTTGGAATACGTTCCAGGCTATACAGGGTCTCTTTTTCAATCATGTCACCGTAAGTATTTCCTGCGATGGCGAATGCCTCATATGGCCTGCTGACGATATCCCAAGCGATGGAACAGCCTCTAAGCGGCCTCCAAAGCTACGATCGGCCTGCAACGAGTGCCACACAGCCAAGGTGATTAGCATGGCCCTTCCACTTCCCTTGGTAGAAAGAATACTCATCGAGGATTTGGTAGGTCCGCTGTTCTGGGGAGAAAACAGGCTGCCAACGCTGCGCGAACCTGAACCTGAGATGCGTCTTTGCCATTTCAAGAATAGGTAAAGTCCCAGGGAAACGAAGCAAGGCAAATCGGGCAGCAGCAGCGGCAGCAGCAGCAGCGGCGGCGGCGGCGGCGGCGTCTTCATCAACTCCTACCCTGGCTTCAAATTCGACGAGTTCCATAAGCAGCTCCACGGCTTCTTTGATGTCACCAGAAGTCGCTGTTAATGAACTCCATCCATCAAACGCTAGGAGATACTCGGAAAGCCATGCGTCAGATATGGCAACCAGGAGGGTACCATATGGTGCATCCGAAACAAATATAGACTCAAGAGCGATCCCAATGTCAGCCCATGTCTGTTCTATTGACCAGCCGTTGCAATCGGAAGGCTACAACCAACCAGAGTCCTTGATTATGTCCGACGGCTTTCATGGATCTTATCCTGGAATCACAGAGCCAGCCTTGAATGACATAGACATGGCGCTCGCTCAGATGAGCGATAGCTGTTGGGACGCAAATATAGAACCATCCACTTGTGGCATGCTGACTCCGGTCTTGACGGGTCCGGTGAACGAAGGACATTGGGCTCACGGCTGTCAAAGGAGCTACACTTTGAAGTCCGAAGGACAAGAGTTCGACAGTACTGATGGTACAGGAGGGCATTTAACCGACGCCTCCGCCATTGCAGCGGGCCAAACATCTACGCCTCCTGTGCCAGAGCCGCTGACACCCCCGGAATTATTCCTTGACGAACATTCGTACCCAATGGGTGTGATGGATCCATTGGAGCCTGGAAGTATTTGCACCTTGTATCTCCACCTCATCCAAAACATCGAAAGAACAATTCACATCGGGCAACAGAGCAAGAGTGGGCATACGGTGGATTCGGTGCTGGCAGCCAACCAACGGTTTCTGACGACGCTGCTGCAAATCACAGCGAATCCCAATTTCGGGCAGGTATATGATGACCACCTGCTATTTTTCGTCGCTTTCAACAAAATCATCAATCTGTTCAGCTTTGGCTACCGAGACTTCATAATGCGACTAAATGCGCACGAATCCGTCGGCTGTTCGGATCGATTGATACGTTTCGGCGTTTTCGAGATCGATTTCGTTGAGCAGAAGATCATTTGTCGTAGTATCTTGATGCGAGAGTTGAAGCGCGCCAGCACATGCTTGTCGAGGATGGTGGATGTCCTGGGTAAAGTAGATCCACGGTGCGGAATGGGAAGGCATGAGAACCTCTGCAGGGAGATGGACTTGCGCCTTGGACAGTTGATGTGCGCCCTGGAGGAAACATTGGCGAGATGACTGGAACACCACCTACAAGCTGCTTTGTACAAGAGAGGGTTTCTGAGAAGGAGAATACATATGGTTGTTGTTCTGAACTAGGCAAGTTCACAGCAGGAAGTTGGAGCTTCATCCAGCCAGATTAACAAGTCATTGGCCCCGTGCCAAACCTTCTCGAGTGGTTGAGCTGTAACTGCTTGAGCTGGTGTTCACAATGCCAATTATACTGGCGAGTTACTTGTCACGGTCAGTGTCCGAGAAAATTCCAGGAAAGTTGAGACTTTTTTGTGTCTTATACTGGAATGAAATCATGGTCTATGAGCTGAGCCTTTGCTCAGCTGGAGTTTCTGGGATGGGTTTGGTAATAATTATCGAATTTTTTGCGTTTAATTAGCTTGGTTTACTGTCTTTATTGCTTTCTCTTGCCTTCTCTTGCTTTGCTTCATAGTTGTAGATACTGAAGGTGTAATAAATCAACCCCATGCAAACATAAAAGATGATGTGCGGTGGAGAAAAACAACGTCCTGTCAAACAGTGGGTGGGGTACACGTGATGTCATGCGCCATGGCCCCCGTGCATCCAGTCGTTTCCGCAATCTCGATTGCCATGACCCCAGAACATCCTGTAGATCGCTGTTTACTTCGGTCATTGGGGCTCAAAAACCGTCCGCCCCGCAATGCCACCTCGGAGGACGCATACAAAGTCGCGGAATGGATGTGTGCAGTGCAAAAAAAGGAGAGTCAAGGTGGGTCAAGTTTCCCCTTGCTTCCTGCAGTATTAGTTTCCCTCAGCCACAAGCATCAGACCACACCATTCGCATTATCTAGATCTTCTCAATCTGACTATAGTTGCTGCAAGTGTGACGAACAAGGGCCTCCATGCTCCAATTGCATCTCTCGTGAGCTGCTTTGCACATATGTGGAGGTCCCAAGGACTAGCAATGTAAATGGGCCGTCAAGGAGACCAACCCCCCTACAGCTAGAGAACACATCGCGGACAGCCGATGTTGAAGACAATGGGTCTATGAATTTATTCCAAGCCGTGAACTTGAGAGCCCTGGAATTGATGCATCAATTCTCAACCGAGACGTACCGGAGTCTTTGCAGTGGCCCCGCGGATGATCATTTCTGGAAAACAACCATGCCGCGTAGGGCGCTGGACTGTGATTTCCTCATGTGTGGAATCCTTGCTGTCGCTTCTTTACATATAGCATCGTTACGCGAACCACCAGAGGTGCTTTCATATATTGACACGGCACTCGATTACCACACGCAAGCCTTTGCCCCATTCAGGCGAGCAATAGACAACCTCACACCATCCAATTGTGACGTGGTCTTTGCCTACTCGGTGATCCTGATTGTCATTGGTATCGCCCTACCGCAGATGACGATGGAGCGAGAAACAAAATCCAGCATGACGGAAAACATTATCGTTGTCTCGGAGCTATTGCGAGGCCCTAGTAATATTGTCCGGATCAGTCGGCCTTGGTTAAAGGAGAAGCTGAGCTCAAAGAGCGGGTTCTGGAACATTGAAACTTCCGAGCTTGACCAAGAAACCAACACTGCTTTGGATGAACTGACGTCTTTGGGCCGTGAGATGGCATCCGGCATGTCTGTGGAGCATCAGCATGTGTTCCAAGGAGCCATTGATACTCTTCGGAGCTGCTTTTCGAGATACAGCGCCGCTAAAGATTCTACGTCCGTAGTTGCGTGGCTGGCCGAAGTAGACAAAGAATTTTTCTCCACTTTGAGACGCCGGGAGCCGCTTGCGCTGCTTATTCTTATGCATTGGGCTGTTCTACTAGGCAAGCTCGATGGAGATATGTGGTGGGCGAAGAATTCAGCGCCCGCATTAGTTTCTGAAATACTTGAAGCTTTGCGGTCCAGCGGAATTCAACGGAAGGGGCCATGGTTATGGCCAAAACATAAACTGGGACTTTGATCCTTCACAAAATCTATAAATCATTCAGCCAGCAATGTTTGAGGAAATGTTCCTATCACACTGTAAAATATGACAGTTTCTAAAATTAACTTTGGATCATAGTGACATTAGCTTTCTTTGAATGATACTGGCATAAAATTTCTTAGATAACTTTGGATATTCACCAAATGTCATGCTAATAACAAAACGATCTAGATTTACCCAAATCTTCAATTTAACTAAGTTATTCTGCTCTACCTTCTCATTTCTGATCTCTGCTTTCCCTGCTCTTTCCCTGATCTCCCCAATCTCTCTAGTCTCTTCAGTCTCTCCAGTCTCTCTATCTCTCTGTCTCTCTGTCTCTTTCCCATCTCTCGCCTCGCTCTCTTTTGCTTCTGTCTTATCTCTCTATACCCTCTCTTCCTCTTCTGTGACTCCCTAGTGTTGCGTGTGTCTTCGTCGTCTTGCCTGCGCCACGTTGGTTCTGTCTGTGTCTTTGTGGTCCTTCTCGTGCCTCTGTGGCTTTTCTGTGTCTTTACGGTACTGCCTCTGTCTTTGCGGTCCTACTTATGCCTCCCTCGTCTCCCTCGTCTCCCTCGCCTCCCTGGTCTCTCCCCTGTCGACCTTGCTGATCTTCGTAAAATATTGTTAAAAAGATCAATCAAGAAGAGATCCGCGCTGTTCTTAAAGCTGCTGTCGCGCAGCGTAACTCGCAGTATCAGCAGGCCCTTTCCCTGACAATCAGTTGGGAAGCTGATGACACGCAAGCATGGAGGGACGCTGTATTTTCTAAGATGATGATTGAGAAGTTCCAATTGCCCCCACCTGAAGAATCGGTCTCCCTGAGAGGTGACAGGCGGCCTGGTCTCATACTCGAATCAAAAATCACAGACATCTTCAAGTGGGTCAAAGCCACTAATGGTCGCTGTTTTGTACGCCCCCATTGTGCTGGCCATGGTCAACCAAATAATAGTTACAGTCTGCTATTGGTTGAATCAGGATCAGGAGTCAAGACTATTAACTCAGTACAGTATTTCCATGGGCTTGCAGGTGATAATGTGTTGTGATATCAGTAGTTTCAAGGCCCTACCATTCGCCAATCGGTGTTTCTGATCTAAGGCCAAGAACAGCCGTCCTGACACAATGCATACTTGTTAGATGACTGCAGCAATTTTGATCTATACTACTTCATTGACTGCTGCTATGCACATGCTGCCACGCAAGGCCTAGCACTTGCTCCCTGCGTGGTTGAGATTATCGCTGCCACCGATGAGCTTGGACCGTTCGCCAACCAACCTCCGGGAAGAAACGTTCCCCAGCGAAGGTTTCATGTGAAGTGGTATTTTGTGAAATCCAAGGGCATCAGTTCGTCGAGATTACCGAGCTCATCCAGACCCTCCGGACAAACGCCGAGGTCAGGCGCCAGCAGGACGCCTTCGCCGAAGTCGCTAAAAAGCTCACACACCACAAAGTCACTCACTTTCTAATCCTACTGCAAGAGACCTCATCACCATCTTAGTCTGGTTGATTGTGCTTGATTTTTTTGTTCGGCCCAGCTATCTCGTTTCAATGGCATTTATACTACCCCCGATCAATGGTTCCCGCCGCCGTGGTTGTTTAAGATAGTAGTCCTATCTGCCGCACTTAATATAAGATTACGAAGGCCAAAAGTATCATAGTCTCTTTAAGAAACGAGTGGTAATTCTTGCAACACTATCTTATGATTCGTTACAGTAATAAGAATAGAAAACCCGGGATAATGTACATAATGTAAAGCCATCCGTAAGATATCACAAACCATGTAAGCATTGGGCTTACTGTCATTATTGCTGCGCAAAACGCCCAAATTATAGAGGTAATATAGCTACATCACTCAACTCCACCCAATACTCTCACATCTTGTCATAACCGCTCAGGACGCATCGAGGACGTGATCTGTCGAAACTGTCGACATCCCTGCTGCCACATCTCCCAAAACGCTGGAACCTCAGGAATAGCATCAGTCAGCTTTCTCAAACCCTCGATCCCACGACGTGCATGCCCAGCCGGCACATCGCTCTCCGGCTGATTCAAAGAGCTATTGAAAACTTCCAACGACACGGGTCCCTGATACCCAGTCGCAATCACAGCAGCAACCACCAACTGAACCGGCAGATACCCACCACGAGACTCCTCAAACGGATACAGCCTATGTGCCCTCGACCACGGCATCAAAGCGGGGACATTCGCATCCGTCGGCCGCCGGAACGTCGCAGGATCCATCCGCTTCGCATCAGCAACCTGGAAAAAGAAAATGCGGTCCCCAGGGACGGTAGCGACCAGCGCCGCCAAAGATGCGCACAGCACGTCGATCGACTCCCCCAGTGTCGCGTAAACACGACCATGACCAGCGGGGTTGTACGGGTCCGCGAACTCCACAGCCAGCATGTTGAAAGTGTCTAGCACGAGCCCCACGTTCGGCCGATTCGCCGCGCGCACTGCTTCCCATGTAGACGCCCATGTGTTCCGCGTCGCCCAGGATAGCCCCTCGTAACCGATCCGCAGGGGACGCCCGCCGTCGGCGTCTGAATACGCTTTCGCCATGTCGCCTAGTTCTGCGAGGTCCCGCGCTACGGTCTGCAGATCAGACGTCACGCCGGCGTCTTTCCTGACGCTGGCGCATAAGAAAAGGAGGTCTGTGTCGAAGGCCCGCATGAAGGGGAACCGTTGCGCGACGAGATCCAGCGCCGCGCGCCGCTCCGCCGCGTCTTTGATACCCTCGATGTTGCGCGCCGGCTGTGTGCACGCGATACGCATCCCGAGCGATTTCACTAGATTGCCGAGTTTCTGCGCGACGGCCAGGTTCTCTGCCGTGGCGTCCCAGAGCTGGGCCCGCGGGAGCCCGTGCTCCTCTAGATAGGCGGCCCAGCATTCATCGAAGAGGTCGATTTGTTTGTAGCCTGCTTTGGCGGCTTCTTCGAGACGCGGCTGTAGCTTGTGGTGTTGGGAATTGCCTAGAGAGAATGTGGCGATGCCTGGTTCATTTGGGATGGTCGTCGGGGGCCAGGGGGTTGGCATGGTGTTTGACTGTAACGATTTTTGGACCAGAGATTGTATACATGTGAGCTGTTTTGTCGCGTGGGAGACGCGGCTGCTTTATGCGAGTCGATGTGGGCACCATTGTTCCAGATGTTGTTATAGACGAGGCGGAGAAACTCTCTTCCAAGATGAAGCTATAAGCTATCCGTGGGGTTCCGCAAGAACGGTCATCCAGATAGCGGGGAGTGCAATGGCGGGGGAGTGTATATCCGGTAGGTTTACAGAATGGGACAGTCACTACAAAGACTCAACGGTGGATAATCTTTATAATTTGTCCATAATAACATAATACACGAAATGCTCAAGATGTGTTGGTGAAATCATGCGGAGGAGAAATGCTCCACGAGCCTGCCTCAGGCACAAACCCTCCGATAAGGCACTGATAAGGCTCGACGCCAACAATTCTGCCCCTCAAGTAAACACCAGCAACAAACTCACCAACCCTCCATCCACTTGACCGAATTCACCAAGCCATCAATTCCACCATGGCAAACACCGAAGAGAGAGAATCTCCCGAGGCCTTGGTCTCCAAATTTGAGATCACCCGGCTTCTCAAACAAGGTAACTACACCTACATCTACATCCACACCCCCACAACCCCCCACCAGCCCGCCCTCCCCAGCTAACAAAGCCACAAAACAGACCAAAACGACCGCCGCATCACCCTCCTCGGCACAATCAACAACCAGCAAGGCATTCTAACAGCCGAGCGCGCCGCCTTCGCGACCGAATCCCCCGCCGCGCTACAAGCCTTCCACGCAGCCATCACGCGCGTCACTAACCTCGGCGACAATGACATCTACCGCTGGTATATGGCGTCTTCATCGGGGGGGTCCCCAACAACACCCGTAGGAGCCGACCTCAAACTCAACCTCATCTGGCCCTGCACAGAGCAACACATCCGCAAATACTCCTCGCAGGTCCTCCGCGTCGTGACCGAGACGCCCGCCATCTACAGCAAGCACGTGCGCCCCTACATGCAGGCTAAGCGCGAAGAGGGTCGGCTGAACTGGGTGTTTAATATCTTGGAGGGCCGCACGGAGCAGGAGGACGTGATCATGCGGGATGGAGAGGGCGAGGACGCGTTCCTCGTGTTGCCGGATTTGAACTGGGATCGGAAGACGATGGGGTCGCTGCATTTGCTGGGACTGGTGCAGAGGAGGGATATTTGGAGCTTGAGGGATTTGAAGAAGAGACATCTGCCATGGTTGAAGTTTTTGAGGAGGCGCTTGTTGGAGGGCACTGTGGGGGTTTTTCCGGGGCTGGATGTAGATCAGTTGAAGCTTTATGTGCATTGTATGTTTCCTGCTTCCCCCCTGCTGTTCTTTTAGGCTTGGCTTGGGAATGAGAGATGGTGGGTAAGTTGAGGGAATGACTAACTTGTCTAGACCAACCAACCTACTACCACTTCCACATCCATATCGTGAACGTCATGCTTGAAGCAGGATCCACCCAAGCAACGGGGAAAGCCTTCGGTCTGGAGAACCTCATCTCGCAGCTCGAGACGATGGCCGGGGATGACGACGCCGGTCTGGCAGATGTGGACTTGACTTATTTCCTGGGCGAGGCGAGCGAGCTGTGGACGGATGTGTTTGGGCCGATCAAGGAAGGGAAATTGCAGTGATGGTACTTCTTATTGGTATGTTAACAGTGTTAACTTGGTTGGGCACTGCTTAGATTAGATTAGGCTGGGTAGAGGGTGTGGGCAGATAGACTTTACGAGGTTTCTACTTTAGGGTTATTATGATCAATTATGGATGGATGGATATCTAATGATATATGAATTTCACTGTTACTACAGGATCATGATACTCGAACCATGTAAACGTCTATATCAGACCATAAACCTATGATGATGATCAATCCACAACCAGGTGGACATAACTGCAATGCAATGTATGAAGAGCGATGTACAAACTATATAAACAACCATGCCTATTTCCAAACGCCACTCATACCGACATTAAGACCGAGCTAGAACTGCTCCACGTCTTCGGGAATGGGCTGTTTCTCCGCGTCTTGGTTGTTGTCTTTGGGGGGCCATTCCGGGGCTGGGTAGCTGAGGAGGCGGCAGATATCCTGTATTATCAGTATTAGTAGGGCTGCATGACGGTGTGTGGGGAAGAAAGTGAGGAGTGGAAGAAAGAGAAAAACATACCCTCCTCCTCCTCCGAAAGCTATTATACAAATCCCTCCAAACCTGCCGATCCTGACACCCACTCTCCTGCGCCGTCCCAGGACTAATCTTACACTTCGGCAGCGTCTCGACCAGCAATTTCTGCGGCCACATAATCCACGGCTTCGGCAGCGGCGCGTCCGCAAAGTGCACGACCTTGGCCTCGGCAAGCACCCGCTCAGGATCCCAGTCCTCGTACTCGTTGCCCAGGAAGTTCCGATGGTCGTCGCGGCGGAACTCGCTCGTCACGAGCCCGTACTGCCGGTGCGGCAGCACCAGCGCCGAGTCCGCGTACCGATCGTTGAGGAGCGTCACGTCGTACCGGGTAGTCTCGTTGACGCCGACTTGGCCGTAGATGGCTGCGCCGGCGTTGTCCATCAGCGCGGTGTACTCGCGGTAGGAGGGCTCGATGACGACGACGAGCGCGGAGAGCTGCTTCGTGTCTGGGAGGGCCCAGTACGCGCGTGGCATTGCTACCTTTGCGGACGGCAGGAAGAAGAGCTCGTCCATGTTGTTGAGGACGGTTGCATCCGTGTCGATGTGGATGACGCGATCGAATTCAGTTTCGCCGAAGGCGAGAAGCTTCGTGATGCTTTTGTCCCATGGTTCGTCGGATTCTTTAACTGAAATTAGCTTTGCCGGGAGACTTTTCCGAAGTAAGGAAGAAAAAGCAAAGCCAAGAGAGCAAAAAGAGAAAACATACCACCACCCCCACGCATCATCTGCGCATCAACAGGCACCAACTGCGCCCCGTACCTCTCAGTCGCCATCACCAACAACGACTCATCCCTCCCGCGATCACTCTCCATAAACACATCCCACTGCTCAGGGTAGAACAGCACACGTCTCGCCCTACTCCCCAGCCGATCCAGCGCCTCGAAAACCATCAATGCATTGCAGATATAAGCGCTGGACGTCGCATACACCGTGTAGCCATATCGCGACCAGTCGACACGGTCGTAGTCAACGTGCGACTGGCGCGGCGCGGCCTGGTAAGGCGGGGGATCGGACTTGGGCCAGAAGAGGTAGAGGAGGATGAGGGCGAAAACGACCCAGGTGCGCACGTGGCGAAGCTGGCGCTTGAGGATTGCGAGGAGGGGCTCGTCGGGGATGTCGAAGAAGTCGTCTTCGGAGGCGTTGGAGTCTTTGCGACTCAAGGTTGGGCGGACGTTTGGCGCCATTTTTGCGGTTCTTCTGTCCTTTAACTCTCTATATTTTTGGTCCGTCTTACTGGATAGTGGGAATCTGTAAGAAAATACCATCCATCACGGTGGAGGTTCGATTCTGGTTGAATTGGATGGATGGCTTGTTGGGATGCGGTGTTCGAGATGATCGGTCTGGTCTGGCTTGTGATGGATGAGTGGCGATCTGGCTGTTTGTTTGGTTTGACGGGGCTATCAATAGTAACCAGCCACATTTGATAGTGGGTTCCACATTTCATTTCCACCATGTTGCAAGAAAGTCTATACACAAGATTCCACGGTTTTAATCAGGACCGCCACCAAATTACAGCAGTTTACCATAATATTATAGTGGTTCGATTTGATAATGCGAATGCATACATATATCTATATCAACCAGTCACCAACATTATAATTTCCTCCAAACATTAACCTCCACTATATAGCACATCGTGCAGGAGTTTATCGGGTATCAAGAAGTGTAACATAGGCCTCATCCATACTATACTTGCGACCGCAGAGCGCGACCGGCTCGACGTCCACCAAGTGCAGACAATCAATCAGAAACGGATCTTGTCTTGGTAGATAGGGGGAACGCCCTTGTCCATATCCCAGTGGATCTTGTTCTTTTCGTCCAGCCACGAGTCCTCATCCGTGATGGGGATCACCTTGCTGCTGTGCTGGATCTCCTGTCGGCTGACGCCGAGCTCATCGCGGGGGATCCACAGCAGGGGCGCCTGTGCGGAGATGGCGGGGTGGAAGTAAGCATCCCGCTCAACCTCGGGCGCGTATTGGGTGGTGTCGTGCGGGTTGGGCACCAGACGGCGCAGCTGCGTGTAGCCGCTGAACCGGTTGGGGTGGAGCCAGCGGACGAGGAAGTTGCCTTGAGGCGGCTCGGAGGAGCCGGTCAGGCCCTTCTCGGCGGAGTCGACGCTGGCGATGTTGCTCACGCGACCCTTTTCGCCGGATCCGCCCGCGACAGAACCCTCCGGCTGCTGTGAATCCGGCGTGTGGTGCAAATCGGCCTTCTCTTGGGCCAGCAAGGCCTCCTCTTCGGCTTCCAGGTTCTTAGGAAGGTAGTTGATGAGGGGTCTCATGGCGTTGTTGAGCGAGACATGGTAAATGATGATGAACACCAGGAAGATGATCATGAGGATCAAGGGTCCCACGGCGACGGAATTCCCCGCCGCACCGATCGCGAAGAGACCGATCAGACAGCCCATCAGCAGGTAGCAGCCGACGGTAATGTGCTGCAACGCACGCACGTACGCCTTGCCCTGCGTGTCGATGTCGGCGTTGGACACGTAAAGCATGTTATACCGGTAGGCGAAGTAGAAAAGGTAGAGGCCGATGGCGCCGAACGCAATAACCAGCGGGGCAATGCACGAATAGGTGATCGCTGCCATCGAGTTAGCATGCTTGGTACTAGTAACGGAGCTCAACCTGGGAACACGTACCAACAACGGCCAGCAGAGTGAAAACGGGATACACGGTGCCCCAGCCCAGACCAGCGAGGGTCGACCAGCGGGTGTAGATCTTGCGCGGGGTGTTGTCCAAGAACATGCCCAGGATCTTGCCGACGATCAGTCCGCCGATCTGCAAGAGAGCACCGGAGCTGAAAGACAGGCCCTGCAAGATAATGTACGAGATGTAGAAGTTGGAGGCGGTGGGGATATTGTTCGCGAGGAGTTCGGCCGCGATCGTAGGGTCTTCGATGATCTTGGTAGCCACACTGGACGCCGACGACGCAATGGTTACGACGAGGAAAACCTGCACGACCTGGAAGGCGAAGTAAAAGTTCTGAGTCGTCAATTCCACCTCCGCGAGACTAGGCGCACCGCCAATCTTGGCCATGAGACGGAGGATGATCGGCAGCAAGGCCATCAGGACCGACATCAAGACCGAAGGCAGCAGGGAGTTGATGACACTGCGCAGCCAGTCCGGTGCATTGTAGATGAAGTCCAACCACGGCAGCATATTGGTCAGGGCGTTGAGATTGGAGATGGCACCGACAAAGGCGGTGGGAATCGCCCAGAAGATAACGAGGGCGAAAACGAACCCAACACTCAGCGTGTAGCGCATGATGCGCTCCCACCATTTGATCCGCAGGTTCTCCCAGATCACCTGGGTGGGGTCCAGACCGATGTACCTGGGGGCCATATGCAAGGGCAGGTTGTGCGCGACTACGCATGTCAGCAAGCAATCCAGGATTTGAACGGGTATAGAGGTATGAGCATACCAGATTGGTAAGCCGCCTGGGCGTCAGCCTGGTAGTAAAACTCCACAAACACAGACGAGACGAGCTTCGCATCGCCGGCTCGATGCTTGGCCTGGAGTTCTTCAATCTCAGGGCTGAGGCGCTCGATCTCAGACCTCGCCCAGTTGATGGTATCGACCTTCTTGCCGATGATCATCTTGAGGCGGTGGGTCGGTCGGTCGGCGGCTTTCACCCAGCGGCTTGCGACGGAACCGGACTCGTCGTCGGGTTCTCCGCCCACGGTGTCCGAGGGAATCGGTTCGTCGTCGACGTGGCCTTGTTTCTTGAGAGCCTTGCGGCGGGCGGCATTCGCCATGACGATGAGCTTGGTCTCGGCGGCCTCGAGTTTCATGGCAGCGTCGTCGCGTTCCTTCACCTTGTCTTGCAACTTCTCCGTGTCGGTGGTCAACCAAACGTTCTTGACCTTCTCGACGCCGAACATCCTGCGAATTCGGTCTGCGTTCAGGTAGTCCTGGGTGACTGCAGTGAAGAGCACCGTGCGGGACGACAGCCGGCTGGCATACGCCGGCGACAGGGAGTAGGCCTGACGCAGGTTAATGTAGAAGATGTTCTCGCGGGTAATGGTGTAGAAGATGAAACCTGGAGTATCGGCGGTTAGACTCGATTTCCCGGGCCCGTGGTCAGGCTTTTGAAGCACCTACCGACAAAGATCCAGGCGATAAAGGTATGGGCGAAATAGCGCGCATAGCCCTCTTTCTTGATGTTGGACATGCTGAGGATATCCAGCTGCTTCTTGCCGGCGCCGCCGGTGCCGTTCACCGGCAGCAGAACCGGAAAGGTGAGACACGTGCCGACGAAGCAGATCATCGAGATGAGCTTGAGAAAGCGCAGCATGAGATAGGCGTCCATGGAATGGTGCTGCAGGACATATTCGTCGGGGATCTTGTACATATCGCGCAGCCAATTGACCACTCCGGTCGAGGACGGAGGGGTGCGCTCCTCGGGTCGCAAGACCCCGAGGTAGGTACGGGGCATGTACATGCGGCGCTCACTGCGGCGCAGAATAATAAAGAGCAAAACCATGACCAAGGCGATTGCCAAGGTCGGGACGATGGTGGTGACGAGGCCAAAGCCGGAGTTCGAGGTATCTTTGGGATCCTCGTCCTGGCATCGCGTCAATTACGGATGATTTCTATCTGCCATTGAGGGGCAATGGCCACTCACCGCACGGCGGACCATCTGATGAAGGCCGGAGAGGCCAACATCACGGAAATTCATGATGACCGAGGGCCTTATGACCCTTGGGATGTCGAGATTAAGCTTCAATGTGAGTCTGTTGGGTTGGAAGCCGACCGTGGTGACCACGTCAGAATCACCCAGGTAGCGATTGGGAGTCAAGGAATGGGAAAAAGACAGAAAGAGAGAAAGAGAAAAAAGAGAGGAGGGAAGTCAGAGAAGAAAAGAAGAAAAGAAAGACTATAGTTGAACAAGCGACCCAAAAGACAAACGAAAGAATGCAGGTGTAAAAAGTAAAAAGTAAAAAGTAAAAAAAAAAAATCGAATTACTGGACAACAAAGGATTCAGGGAGAAAACGAGGGTCAAGAGGGGCGATCCAGATCGGGACTTGTTGCTTCGGGTCTCAAGCTTTAACTTTACTTTGCTTCAATCAAGAGACAGCAAGTAAGACATACATCCCAGTTCGCCCTTCTCCATCCATGGACAGAATCAATTTGACTGACTCGATTAATAGGGGTCATCCACCTAAGAGGCGAAAAAAAAAAAAAAAAAAGAATCTGTAAGCCGATCTGGGTTGAGAGATCGGTGGGCCATGGGCGGTTCCGTGGGTGACGACAGTCTATCATTGGCACTCTCGGCCTGAATCCTGGAATCCTTGAATCTCGGACCCGAGTTGAAGACTTGAACCTTTTTTTGCCATCGGGACAAGTCAGTGGTATCCACTTCATCTGGCGCTTGCATTTCCCCCATTATCTTTATTGTATTTTGTCTTATCATTGTTTATTTACTGTCTCTCATACCACAAGAGAGAATCCACCAAGCAGAAAGAATGACGTCGATGAAACAACAACAAGAAGAGACCCCAAATTTCATTTCCCAAACACCTCGACTATGGAGGACTTCCAGTGGAGGTTGGAGCAAGGGGACATCGCTAGTGACCTAAAGAGGAAATGGATTTCCGTTGATCAGATTCAAACTATTCCCAGTCAATCCAACTGGGATCCACCCACGATAGTCCGACACGATACTCCAGTCCTATCAGCATGATCCTCCTCCAACCACCGTCTCTGGATTGATTGGTTTGCTGGCACCCTAGATGATTTCCAAATCCCCTGTCCCTCACCCGATCCCTATCCCTACATTGGAAGGAGGGCGGATATCCATTTGCCACTGCCTGTCCATTGTCTGGTGGGACGGTGGTATTTGCAAACCGTGTCTCCACCGCGGCGGCACCGATCGTCTCAATGCAGATCTCAGACGACGACGACGACGACGATCGGCATCTCCGTGAGGATAGGATGGGGGTATTGGCAGACGACATCATTCTTGATGAAAAGCCGTCGGGAACATTCTCCGTTCATCGTCACTAGATCATTTAGTGGGGTCACCCAGTCAATAACTAAGATTATGTTTATATAGGAAGTACACCAAAGATCAACTCATCCCTCAGTTCCAAGATCAGCCAATTCTACCCATGGATAACAAATAGTCGATAAAACAGACTTTTCTAGGAACCAGTACCAAACTCAAACCTCCACCAACCCAGAGATCATCTCCCACAATCTTATTATTGTTTATTAGTTTAAAATCTCTCAGTAACTCAATTAGTCAGTCCGAACTGGAACCACAGAGTAAATTAAAAAGTCAATCCACGCCCCTGTCAAGCCACATCGATAGTTCCACGGCGCTGGTTCGCATACATACTCCAATCAGGGTGGCGTCATCCCGATCCAGCTGAGCATATTTTGCACGTGTGACTGATCTGGCTATCGTCATCATGATGATCATGATCGTAATCATCGTAATCAACACCTGCTTGCCTGATTGGGTTGCCTCGGTTGAGGGGGTTGTGGCTGTGAAATATACTCCATAATAACAAGTGGGAAGAGTTATAGAAGAAGAGAGTAAATGGAGAGCTTGCGCCACTTTTCATGCGATCAGGAGTACATAGGGTCAGTACACTGTCGCAAGAAATTAAGATTGTCTTTGCCTGCTTTTGAGGTACTATATGTTGTGATGATACCCCACTACCGGATACTTTATTCCTACAGTACTGTATAGGATTGCCGATGCTTGTTCTTCTTTGGCCCTATCGTTGCCTTCATGTATAGTGAATCATTCTTTAATTGGGTTTCTCTGCGTGTGCATATCAATTAACATACCACTCAAAGAAAAAAAAAAACAGTGTGTATATATATAAACCTCAACCTCGCAGTATGAGAAATAACTCAAACACATACATCTACATCTACACCCAATATACATACACATAAAAGATTACGCCAATCACCCACACATCCACCCTCTCAAACCAAACCAAGCATAAGCATAATATAAATATAGAAAGCATAAAAAGAATCCACAATACACAATAGATAAACGAAAAACCGCCATGCACAGGTCATGTCTCGACCTGTCACAGCCCAGACTGTCGGTGAGAACAGGGTTTTTGCCACTACGTGCTAACGATGAAACACTTATCCTACTCCACCTCCGCACCTAGGTATGGGGTATGTATGTATGTATATGATGTATGATGTACAATGTATGCCGTGTGGCTGGGAGTGGGTGGAGGTTGACAGGGCACGGGCCGGGGCGCTCATATCTTTGTATGATATTATGATATATGATGGGGGCGGGCAAGGGGGGAAAGATATATATTATCAATTTCTTTTGTAGGATTTTTTTTTTGGGTGAGGTTGATTATTCGTTACTTGCTAGGTAAGAGAGGTAGTTATCTAGGTCTAAGAGTTGAGTGGTGCCTATGGTAATGGATTGACTCCAATAACAGTAACAATAATATTGCTGATGGGTTGTGGTAATTTGGTAAGGTATTCACTTGTGTGGATCCCGTCTATTCATCTAAGACTGAAGAAACTTTCCTAAGTTCTACCAAGCGACTGCCTGCAAGTCGCTAATCATTCAATTGCAAAATCTATGTACAAATCCTAATACATCCAAAACGCTCAACACAAGCCAGAAGGGTAGGGTATCAAACATCGTCGAGGTCTTCTGGCCCCGACGACGCACACAGCTCGCTCTCAAACGCGTCAATCCCGCGAATCGGCGGAGTCAGAGCCAGAAAGCTAAACAGGATCTCGTTGAAATGGAACTGCAGATCCGGACGAAGCTGCTTGTGCACCTTTAGCAGCTCACCCGTGGACCACCCGCGCTCGGGGTCCTTGAGGTCCGCCTCGTAGGACTCTTCTAGCAGCAGCCACGTGAAGGTCTCGCAGGCGGGCGTGCGGTCGAGGCCGTGCGACTTGGCCGCCTTCTGAATGTGGTCGAGGAAGCGCGCCGTTTTGCCCGGGTGGTCTTGGAAGTCCCACAGTGCCGCGGTGATGTAGATGAGGGCGGCGGTGCGCATCACCTCCTGGGTGGACACGCCCTGGACGACGTAGACGCGCGAGTCGAGCGGGACTTGGGACGGGTGCGGCCCGCTGGAGAGGAGCGGGAAGAGCGGGCTGTCCATTCCGAATGCGGCCCGCCGCTGCGGGACGGATGTGAGGTATGCGTCTGAGCTTTGTGTGGACATCAGTTGTTCGGCGCCCCGAAGGAATGTGCCGAGCCAGTGCTGGCCTTCGGGACTGATGGATGATTCCGATGGCATTAATAGGTACCGGACGAAGTGGAGGATGACTTCGTGGATTTTGCTGGATCCGCCGCGGGATCGCAGCATTTGGACGGCTTGGTCCTCGTAGCCCCTTGAGGTTTGACGGTCGCCGAAGCGCTCTTCCTGCAGTGCTAGGCCTGACAGGATCATTCCCAGGTGGTCTGCGTCCATCGGCAGAGACCCGTTAACGACTTTGTCGATGCCCGTTACCACCTGTCGGAGGTGGCTGTGAACGTGATCGCCGTCCTCCAACTGGTGGAGTTGTGACCTCCACCGGGAACAGTAAGACAGGATAACTGCTTGAAAAGCTAAAGGATGGCACATGGCCGACCGAAAGATCTGGTCCTTGATGTATTTGTTCTGACCCGACCAGTATGTCAGCCGGTTTGTCCAGTAGTCGACCAGCACGGCGTTCTCCGGCGACGACTCCATCGGCAGGCTGCGAAACGGATCCTTTCTTGATGCGTCGAGCATCGTAAGAGGTGATGCAAGATGTGAATTCGGGGATGGGTGCGACGGGGGTGAGAGGGAGGAAGGCCCAGATAAAGCCTAGAAGCCATTTCGGTCAGAATCGCAATGGATGCGCGACGTACCCCTCATTGGAGGACGACTTACTAGAGATTCATCATCCAGATCAGCTTGGACTTGCTCGGACCCAACGTCCTCGTTATCACCCGCGTCCAATCCAAGTTTCTTCTGCTGCCATGGCAGACATCGTAAAGGCCGAACAGGATGTTCAGCCTCCACGCCGAGTTTGCAATGCTTGCGCTGCTTTCGTTTCTCTTGAACGTGGTGGCGCATCACATGCGCCCGTTTCTCTCGAGAGGACGAGTTGGAATCGACAAAGTAGAACATTTGACTCTTCACCGGTTTGAGCCCCGGTCCCGCCGAACGTCCTTGTTTTTTGAGGTGGATGGTACCCTCAGGATCATGGTCGGAACGTCTGGGCTGAGCGCGCCCGTCGCTTCTGCCCTGTCCAACGCCTGGGACCGGAGCGTGTTCGTCCAGAGCGGGGGCGCGCAAACCATGTCGGTACTTACTTTGCGGTGAAGCAGCACCATGACGGAATTCGGCATGAGTGACATCAGCAGACGGTTGGCTATCCGCCGGCATTGCGAGGTATCTCTGGCGAAAAAAGAAATAATAATAAGGGAAAAAAAAAATTCAACCAAATACGACACGGGGAGAAAAAGATGAGCTATTTGTGAGGATGCGACAGACTTCCACGGACTCGCTTGCGCTCGTCAAAGCTGCCTACCGAGCATCTCTAGGGAGCAGCAGAACAGGGGCGCAGCGAGATTAAATTTCCCCTTTCGTAGTCATTGCATCGCACAAAGGCGGCGTGGCTGACAAGGAACACGAAATGATACTCTATATGAAGGGGAAGGAGGAGGAGGTGGGGGGAGAAGACCGGGGAGGAGGTCACCAAGTCATCCTCGTGTCTGTCAGTGGTAATAGGAGAAAGGATTTGTGAGATAACTTCCGGGGGGGGGCTTATCAAATTTGAAGAGGGGTTTCTAGGGCCCGGGTCTAAATCAGTCGTTAGTCCTTGTTAGTGGTTGTATTAGCCAGAACGAACGAAAGATGACGAGCCCCATTGAGCAGGAGAGTTTTGGACTTGGGAGGACGGTAGTTGAGACAAGAAAGTTGGCCCGAGTCCACGGTCACTCGGTCGACTACTCTGTCCGTCCTAGACTCCCTCAGGTGGTGGAGAGCGCCAGGATTGAGATCAATCCACACCCGCTCTGCTTGTCCGTCCCTTCGGCTGCGTCCGTCACCCTCGGGTATGATTGGGTGGTGAGGAGCTTTGGCCTCGTACAGTTGGTGGGTTGATTGGTCGCGGAGGACAGCAATGTGCCCCTACTGGGAAAGTGGTCGCTGGAAAGCGATTGAGAGGAACCGGTTGGCTGGTGCTGTCTGCATGTTCAGATGTGGATTCGAGCCGAGGACCTTTATCCGTATTGAGCAAGCGTCATTATACTGGTATTGTTTGCTTCTTATTGTCGTGGCCATCACCGTGCAGAGATTGAATGGACACGTCTATCATCTGATACGAGTGGGGGATACAGAAAAGGAGAATTTCTCGTGTTTAATCTTGTATCATACTCCTCGATACTGCAGAAGGTGGATGGAAAAAGAGAAAACGAGACTAGTTATAGTTGGGACATGCATGTGATTTGGCTCGTTGTGTGACGGCGCCCAGACCCCTATAGGAGATGCTCAGACCAATATTCCCAGGGATGGACTATTTCCTTATACTGGTTAGTACAGTCAGCCGAGACTATTCCTTGACTTGATATCAATTAGACAAAGTACGGAGTACACAGTATACTTTCGGATTGGCTTGATTATACAATTATGTAGTATACCACGTAGTAGTTATGAAAACACTCGCTGAAGTAAGATTCCAATCAAAAATGAGTAATAGGAAAATAGAGCATGATATCAAGCTCGTGTCACCAGGTACTCCGTGCTAATGACAGCTCCTTATACTTCATAATGGTAAGCTGGCCCCAGAATACAGATACACTAAGTAGATAGAGTCCTGCTCTATTGTTTCTTGTTATTTACGCATGATTTCTTCCGAAAAAGAAGCTCTTTCATATGAATTAGTACTACGTACTCCGTAGTAGGTATTCCACACATACTCCGTACTCCGTACTCCGCACCCGTAGTTATCTGATTGAGATCCATCGTTGGTATCCCCACAGTAAAAATTGAAACAAATATCCAGTCGGTTTCTTCAATGTCCGGGTGTCAGTCTTGGCACTGATGAGGTAAGCATCCCAAATAGGAAACAATAAAGCACTTAACGCGTCGGTTCGCACGAACCTTTCTCCGACGCGTCGGGCGCGCACACACGCGTCCCACCGAAAGAAGAAAAGTCCCGCTTTGAAGGGCGGAGGAAAAACGAAAAGCAGGATAGACCTTTCAAACAGATCATTTTCTCAACTTCATGTGCGGTCATTGCCCTACGAATTGACCACCCTACCGTGCTTGATACCTCTCCCATCCGCATATCCACCCCGATTGCAACAACCGGTTGATCGACTGGCCACTGCTTGGCCGCCAATTGACCGCCATGTCCTCCTTGTTTGACGCTGTCATCCAGTCCGAATTGGGCTCGACGGCCGGCTCTCGCAACATTCCCTCCGATAATTTCCCCAGTTCTCGACCACAGCCTCCCTCCGAGAGCAATGGCCCCATGAGCGACGCCCATGGGGGCTTCCCGGACGACCAGGTTGTGGGTGCAAATGGCTCGTCCGTCAACCGACTCCAAAACCCCTACGTCCCAGGCCCGCCGCCCGTTGTCGATGTGGTCGGCGAGAAAGTACAGCAGGCGTTTGAGGAGTTGTTGGAAACTTACATGGAGGAGCCATCGTCGTCAGCGCCCCCGCCGTCGTCGGAGATGCTCAGCGACAAATACTATCTCGCTCAGATCCATGGTATGAGGAAATTTGACCTCTCCACGTTGTACGTGGACTTTAGGCACCTGGCCTCGTTGGATAATCCCATTCTGGCGGATGCGATCGCCAACCAATACTTCCGGTTCCAGCCGTTCCTTACGAATGCCCTGCATAATCTGATGGAGAAATACGAGCCGGAATATTACGCGACGCATCGTCAAGCAGAGAGTGCTTCTTCGCAGGCCGGCACATCCATGGCCGCCGCTGATTCTCGTGCGAGTATGTCGGATATGCCGGAGTTGGCGAAATCCATGCGGGAGAAGACCCGTCACCAGCAGACCGACAGACTGTTCTCCGTCGCCTTTTACAACCTCCCGCTCGTTTCGCGACTCCGCCAGCTGCGGACCTCGCAGATCGGAAAGCTGCTCTCAGTCTCGGGCACCGTGACGCGGACGTCGGAAGTCCGGCCGGAACTGGCGTTGGGAACCTTCATTTGCGAAACGTGCAAGACCGTGGTCAAGGATGTCGAGCAGACTTTTAAATACACGGAGCCGGCGCAGTGCCCGAACCGGACCTGCGGGAACCGTTATGGATGGAGACTCGATATTGGAAAGAGCACATTCGTGGACTGGCAGAAGGTAAAACTGCAGGAGTCGTCGCACGAAATCCCCACGGGCAGTATGCCGCGCACGATGGATGTGATCCTTCGTGGCGAGATGGTGGACCGTGCCAGAGCGGGTGAACGGTGTATCTTCACCGGTACCTTGATTGTGGTTCCCGACGTGAGTCAGCTCGGACTCCCGGGTGTACGGCCTGAGGCCGTTCGCGACACAGGGTCTTCCCGTCTTGGGGAAGCAGGTGGTGGTGGGGTCTCGGGACTGAAAGCCCTGGGTGCCAGAGATTTGACGTACCGGTTGGCCTTCCTCTCTTGCATGGTCACGCCCGATACAACGACCCCTGGCCAGCAATCGAACCAGCAGTTGAATGGCCAGTTGAACAACATCCTGGCCTCCCTGAACCAGCAGGAGGCCGAGTCGACTGATGACAAGGCGCAGGAGGCTCTTCTTCACAGCTTGACACCCTATGAAGTTGACGATCTGAAGAAGTTGGTGCATTCCGATTACATCTACTCTCGTCTGGTGGATTCCATTGCCCCCATGATTTATGGACATCGCCAGATCAAGAAGGGCTTGCTTCTGCAGCTGATTGGCGGTGTGGCCAAGTCGACCGAGCAAGAGAGTATGCAACTGCGTGGTGACATTAACATTTGTATCGTTGGTGACCCGTCGACAAGCAAGAGTCAGTTCTTGAAGTAAGCTGCCCCCTCCCTTACTGCCGGGGCTCGCCATTAACGATGATTTTGCTAGGTATATCTGCTCGCTACACCCCCGTGCCGTCTACACCAGTGGCAAGGCTTCCTCGGCAGCAGGTTTGACCGCTTCCGTCGTCAAGGATGCCGAGACTGGAGAATTTACCATCGAGGCCGGTGCGCTCATGTTGGCTGTATGCTGCCTATCCTTCATCTACCCCCAGTCCTCCATACGATGAGCTGACTTTGTTTTTTTTTTTTTTAGAACGGAGGTGGTATTTGCGCAATTGATGAGTTCGACAAAATGGATATCGGTGACCAAGTCGCTATCCACGAAGCTATGGAACAGCAGACCATCTCTATCGCCAAAGCCGGCATTCACACCACCCTCAATGCCCGCGCCTCTATCCTTGCCGCCGCCAACCCCATCGGTGGCCGGTACAACCCCAAGGTTCCGTTGCGCGCGAACCTCAACTTCAGTGCTCCCATTATGAGTCGATTCGATTTGTTCTTCATCATCCGTGACGAGCCGAACGAGGGCGTTGACCGTAACCTCGCCAACCATATCGTCAACGTCCACATGAACCGTGATGAGGCCGTGGAGCCAGAATTTAGCACTGAACAAATTCAACGATACATCCGGTTCGCCCGAACTTTCCGACCTGTCTTTACCGACGCAGCCAAGGCCGTACTGGTCGAGAAGTACAAGGAACTCCGCTCGAACGATGCCCAGGGCGGTATGGGCCGCTCTTCCTACCGGATTACCGTCCGCCAGCTCGAATCTTTGATCCGTCTTTCCGAAGCTGTGGCTAAGGCCAACTGCGTTGAGGAAATCGCTCCTCATTTCGTGCACGAAGCGTACGATCTCCTCCGGCAGAGTATCGTCACCGTTGAGAAAGATGACGTCGAGGTCGACGACGACGAGGAGACTGCCGGTCACGGGAACGGCGAAGAAGATCAAGAGATGGCCGATCGTGACCGTGAAGGCGACAGCCCCATGCGTGACGATGGCGAAGCAGCTCAACCCCAGCAGCGTCAAAGAACCAAGGTCTCCTTCGACCATTACATGAAGATTTTGAATCTCGTTGTGCGTCGCGTGCACGAAGACGAAGCCGCGGCTGGCGAAGGCGTTGAGCAGGAAGACCTTATTGTGTGGTATCTCGAACAGATCGAGTCGGAGCTGAACAGCGAAGAAGATCTGCAGAAGGAGCGCGATCTGGCGATGAAGGTGCTGAAACGCATGGTCAAGGTTTGTCTTCCCTTAGTTAATATAGACATATACATGTGTCCGGTGTTCCGAAAACTCTGGCTAACATGCTTTACTTTCAGGATAATATCCTCATGCCGATTAGAGGCGAAGGGCTGGTCGACTCGGCCGAGGACGAACAGTCCACGCGGACAGTCTACGTCCTACATCCCAACTGCACCCCAGATGATATCTTTGAAGATCGCCAACGGGGAAGCCGGAGAAACCAATAAGCGTGCAGGATAGCATGGCATAGCATGGTGCAAGTGATGAATGATGAATGTGTTTGTTTTTTTTTTTTTAGGTTTATGGGGTAGATTCTGTTGATATCAGTTTAGTTTTAGAATAATCGGTCTGGCGCTTCTGGGATTCCGGATTTGAACCACTCAATGAAATGTGAAATGAACTGAGGTTTGATACTGGTTACTTGATTACTTTTGGGGTATATCTGAAAGAGGGGACAGGGTCTCGTTCAAGTAGATGGCTTCTTTTAGCTGTCATATTTGGTAGCCTCTGTCATCTCACCTTTCACAACGATTTCAATGCACTTGTTCCCAAGTGTATTCGCTTAAGCTACTCTCATCTCATGTGCTTTGAGACCTCACCTCCAGCTCCTCCTCATATCCGTTCATCTGCTTGCCGTTTTCTACTTCGTATACCCCAGAGCTCTCCTATCCTTGCAGATATCCTCACCTCAATCCTTCCTTTGACGATTAATTCTTTCTGTCGTCTCTTCCGTCGCATCACCACTACGTGGTAATTATACCTTTTCGCTGAGACTTTACTCCAGCTTCCAGCTTCCACCTTCGTCGTACGTCTCTGATTATCTTCTATTCTATTTAACAGCTTTCCTCGATTCGGCATACATCTTTTTCTTAAGCCTTGCTTCCTCGTGTGTCTTTCTCCAACAACTCATCTTTCCCACCTCTGTCATCTCTTCCATCCTCCCATCTCTTCTGTTCTTTCCAGATTTCTATCACTTCAATCCGATTATCACTGCGTGCTTCTTTACTTTACCTGATCTCTGTCCAGGATACCGTCGTCGCCTCAGTTAGATCTCACTTAATCTTCCCTTCTCATCACTATCATACACATTTCACTCTCTACCTCTTCGGCTTCTTCCAATATTCCTTTTATCTCTTTTCTTTCATTTGGTCTTTCCTTCTTACATCCATCTTCATAACTTGCCTTTGGGCCTGCCTTTTTACGTTAATCTTCTTCTCGTTCCTTTATCTTTCCTACTCACATCTATCTTTCGATATACCGTTTGTATCTTCACTTCTTCCACATACCTTCCGATCTTACACACCGAGTCTCTGACTATTTTGATCTCGCCTTGCATCCTGTCACCCTTTACAGCTCGTCAAGGCCAACCTGGGGTCCAGCATGGATCACAGTAATAATCCTACAACTGAGACTGCTCTGAAATTCATTGGTGAACCTGGTACTGAGTCTCGTACGGAGATGATTGAAGAATCTAGCACTGAGCCTTCCATGGATCAGAGCAATCTGTCTAGTCCTTTGGCCAGCATGGACCTCGATGGAGAACTCAGCACTGAGTCTGATATGAACTTGAACAAGGACCCCAGCACTGAATCTAGCGTGGATCACAACGTTAAATCTAGCACCTTGAATGACATGGACCTCATTGATGAACCTAGCACTGAGCCTACCATAGATCACAACAGCGGACCAAGCCTTGAGCCTAGTATGGAGACATGCAACGGAACCGTCACCTCACCCAATACGGAAGCAGACAGGGAGCTTCACAGCACGACTGAAAAAGGGCCCGAGTTGCTTGATATCAAGGACAGATTTCCGGAATTGCATGCTGCGCCTTCAATCAATAGAAGAGCCAAGCTGGCAGCTGCTCAAAAACAGCTAGCCCAGAGCAATAAGCCTATGCCCACGACTACAAGTCAGATTCCCGAGACAGTCGATAAAACTGGCCTTGAGAATTCGCCAAGGACTGAAAGCAGTGAGACGACTCCAGAGACAGCGCAAGCACCTCAAACAGTCAATCCCGATGGAATGGCAACTACACCAAACACGGGATGTAACGAAACAGTTCCAATGGCAGCCATGTCGAGCCAAGGAGGTGGAGCGTCTGCCCCATTTGCTGATGGACCCTCAATCACCGAAACTACGCAGCCACCTTTTCCTAATGGCGATCATTCTGTTCTTTTTGGCCATGTGGAGTTCCCTACTAGCAATCACAGATCTCTTACTGTTGATGATGAGGATGACGCTCTATTCGTTCCACCTGACGACATCACGATGAATTCTATTGAGGCCTTGCAGGCCTTCACATACGACCAACCCTCGGGACTGAATGAGACAGCCATTGGAGAGCCGGCTATCGCTCCAGGAGACATCGCTGCCAGCGATGATACTTGCTGTGAGGATCCTGAGTGGCCAGAAACATTGCTCAACTCTGTCAACGATCAAGACTCGTCAGAGTACGTATTTCACCCTTCACGGTTACTAGACTTATGCTGAGCTTCTTAGGTTTGAAAAAACGAAAGCATGGTTTGACGGTCTTTCGAATCCCACTATGGAGGACAGATTCCACTATGAAGCGGCAAAATTGGAGAATGATGCTCGTCAGAAAAGGCTTGCAAACAGAAAAGTGCTTGAAGATCAGCCAGTGATTGACAGTGAAGAACGTCCTTTTAACGAATACGGACTCGGCCAAACATCTCGAAGCCAGTTGCGAGATACAGAGGACACCGGGGGGATGAAAGCTTCTAATGCAAAACCTACGACGGCTAGGCGCGAAAGACCCAACAGAATTTCTGAAAGTGAAAAAGGCCGAAGCATGCAAATTGGACTTGAAGTCATTTTGGGGCCACTATTGAATAAGAAAAAGCCCCCAAAACGCAGAAATGACGGCTCAACTCAGCTAGGCCCCAGCAAAAGGTCCAGGGAGAAGAAGGGAATAACTCTACGATCATTTCTCGCGCCCGACTTATTCGAGGACGCACGAGCTAATTCTTTGCTCCCGGGCATCCCAGCATGTAGTTCCAAAGACAAAGCCAAGGCTCTTCTTGAATTGATCGCTAATGTCCCGACCAAAAACCAGAAAGAGGCAGTGTCCGACAAACGGAAGGTATTGGAAGCAACTCGGAAATTCACAAAATCTGCCCAAAGTGACGGAAAGGGCGGCTGGAAGATTAAAGGCCTAGATACAAGTCTCTACCATCACCAGGTTGGAAGCTCCATTCCTTTACTTTGCAGTAAACTGACAATGATAGCTCTTAGGGGCAGGTTTTATGGTAAGTAGCCATCGGACATCGAAGTTTACAGATAATTGAACTGACAACCATAGCGTGATCGAGAAAATTCTACTCATGCTCCATTCGGTGGACTCATGTGCGACTTCATGGGGTTTGGGAAAACGATACAGGCTTTAGGTGAGATATATCAACTGATTCAGATAGTGCAGAGCTGTATCTAATCCCAATTTAGCAAATATCGTTGATGGCCAACCTTGCGAGCCCAATGATCCCTTAAGAACAACTTTAATCGTTGTCCCATCTCATCTCATGCAGCATTGGTATAAATATTGAGTATTCAGTAATCTGGATATTTGACGGCTAACAACTGCAGGAAAAGCCAAATACTCAAACATTGTGACATGGACGCCATGGGCAAGGTTTTGGTTTACTGCGCACATTCAAGGATGGAAACGCTCGACCTGATCAAAGACATCCAGTATTTTTCTGTCGTGTAAGCTTCAAGGTTCTGGCTTTTTTTTTGCTGTAGGTAGCTAATCAACTCCAACAAAAGAATTACAACATACGATGAGATCAGACAATCTTTACCCCGTTGCATAAAACCCGAAGCACTTGAAGACGAAGATACAATCAGAGAATGGTGGAGTGAAGCCTACGAGAAAAACACCGGCCCTTTGCATCTAATTAAATTTTTAAGGATCATTCTTGATGGTCTGTCAGGCTTCGAACTTCATCCTACTTCAAAGCTAAAGCTAACCTTACGTCTTCAGAGGGACATGTCATTAAGAACCGTGCCGCGCAAACCTCCATAGCAGTACGTGCCCTAACCGGCAAATTCAAATGGATTCTAAGCGGGACTCCTATACACAAGTAAGTACTGACCTATTCACACATCTTCTGTTAAGCCTGGGATTAAGAATGGTTTCGATACCTCGATGGTATGGAAAACCAACTGATGGGGGTTCCCTAGTCATATCAATGAATTCTATCCGCATTTCGATTTCCTTGGTGTCCCCCAACTTGGGGACTTCGGCGAATTTATTAAACAATACTCCAAGGCAAGTGCGGTTGCCACCCACATTGGACATAACTCTAAGATTCTACAATAGGACGATGAGGCAGAGCAACGCCTTGTCAACCTTCTCCGATCTTTAATGATCAAACGAACCCACCAGAGCAAGCTTTTTTCGCTCCCGGTCATCAAGCTTCCTGATCTTGATGAGGAGGTTGTTGTGGTTAACTTTTGCGAAGCCGAGCGCGCTATCTACGAAAGAATTGTCGACTGGTTTCTAAAGAACATGAATGGTCAGAATTCCAGAATCCCGCGGTAGAGTGAATTGACCATCTAACATGGAATATAGATCTCGCCGAGGTGGAAGACAGTAAACTGACTCAGTCTCGATGCTTTCTGACCATGGTTTTGGTATTACGTATGTTCTGCAGTCACATACTGAACACTCAAAAAATAGTCAAGAGACTGTTATCTGGACCCTTTACGCAAGAGTTGAGGAATATCTCAAACAATGAAAGCACAGTGAGCCAAGACACGTCAAACAAGATAATCGCGTGGCTTCTAGCCATGAAAAAAGACACAGGATTGCGACCCCCGAAGCAGTCACCCCCCGAAGATGCTGGTTTAGTAGAAAAAATCCAGGGAGATCCAGTGAAGCTTATAGGACAGTTCCGCCAGTTCATGTGCGAGCTTCACGAGCAAGGAAATTGGGTGGAACGGCTGGAAAGGACTTCCTGCGCCGCTTGTGGGTTGCAGCCGGTAAATACAGTCATTACAGACTGCATGCACTTATACTGCGAGGAGTGTTATTATCTTATTAGCGATGAAAATCCTGCTACTGAGGGCAGGCTGTGTGCCAAGTGCAACTCGAATATTAAAGAAGCCGCACAATGTTGCTTTAGTGACGATATGGCGCTGGACAATCTCTCTTCGTCCCAAATTATAGCCTCAACCAGCAAGAAGCAGACGCGCGAGAACAAAAGAAAATCAAAGATAATTTCTCGGAGCACCCTCAAAAAGATCGTTTCGCCTAGGACAGAAGATAGCGATGAGCCCGAAGGTGAAGACGAAGACACTGATTGGATTGAGGCTTCCAATGGAGATATGCCTGGGGCAAAGCTGAGCAAAATACTGGAGATCATCCGTACTTGGATCGTTGATGATTCTGGTGTTAAAATCGTCGTCTTCACTCAGTTCCTCGATTTCGTCCAGATCCTAGTGGCGTCGTTACGTCGTGAGGACATCCCATGTGTCTGCGTGAGTGACCTCCCCGTCGAGATGGATCCACAGGTCGGTAGACAAGATTCTGACTCAATTGGCAGTTGACTGGGAAGATGCGATCTGAGTACCGCGAAGCAAGCATGAACAAGTTCTCCGAAGACTCCAGCATCAGGGTTATGATCGCCAGCCTCAAGGCCGGAGGAATTGGACTTGACATGACTGCCGCCCACAAGTGCATCCTCGTGGATTTGTGGTGGAACGAGGCTATCCAAGATCAGGTATGACGCCATGTCTCCTCTCCTCAAAGCGGTTCTTTCCAAATTCTAACTTTGGCTTCTTTCCTTTTGTTTCTTTTTTTTCTGTAGGCGTTTTGCCGTCTCTGGAGAATCGGCCAGAATAAGCCCGTGATGTGTATCAAAATGATTGTGGAAGATACAATCGATGACTACCTCTTGCAACTTCAATTGAATAAAACTGCCGAGATCAACAATACAATGGGTTCCGAAGTCTTAGAGAACCGTGCCACCGTTAAAACTTTGCTCGAGATGTTCGGGGCCACAGTCGAGGAGAATGAAAATGGGACTTTCAGTGTGACTCGCAATCGGAAGTAGCAAAAGATGGATGTGGATATTTCATCAATCTATCTACATTCGTCGTTGGAACAGCGAAATTGGCCAAATCGCCAAAGATGAGGTGCACATTTTCGGATTAAATTCTCTGCACCATATTTCTGCCATTTATTTTCTTGCCTTCTTCCTTTTTTGCAGTTACTATACCCTTCTCATTCTGATGTCCAGTTGTTTCTTGCTTCATTTTCTACTGCTCTGCTTTTATTGACCAGACACCGGGAAAAGAGAGAAAAAACCCCCAATATCGACGATGGATCTCGGGGCAGTCCTTTCTTTGCCAGTAAAAAGCCCTTGGTCTTATCTATCTGCAGGTACAAGTTTTCTATTGCACTTCTAGGATGAGAGTACCATAGTACATTCAATTCGAATCAAATTCTCTAGTTGCATCCCTTCCTCAGACAGACTATATTATAATAGAAAGAAATGATATACTGAACGTTGACAAGTAATTCTTAATTGATAAGATATCTCCTGTGTTTGATTTGACCACAGTCCAACACTTCATTTTCCCGATTAAAGGGATGAATAGATATTACTGAAGCGTGAGCTTTGATTATAAAAGTGACAGTCTTTGTTTCTTGCTGTAAGAAAGTGCCTTCTACTATCATAGGAGTCAAAGTGATACTAGACCAATTGAGTAACTATAGCCTGATTGGTATATATGAGTCTATCTCTATGCGGAGTTGTCCTGAACTTGATAATCACTTCATGTAGGAATCTCAAGGAATTACTGGGATTTTAGCAATCTAACTATGAGAATCATGTAATCACCTGATACATAGTCTATGAAATAACAGGTTGAGTGAAGTTAAAACACTTAACAGCATTCAAATACAGTGATCGAAGATCTTCAGAAAAGTATTTCAGACATTATATTCTTATATCATAAAGTGAAACCATTCATAATACTGAAACACTCTGTTTGATTTACTTCTAGTTTTCTATCTCGAAGAAAATATATACAAAGACTCTTCAATCTCCACAGAACCACAGTTGACTAGTATAGTATTTTTTTTTTTTTTGAACTAAATCCTGCTAAACTGTCTGTGTACAGACACTCAAGTATTTTTTGTCATGTTATTTATCAATATCTCGCATTCTGAGAATAATGACACAAGCAACAACCCAGTCAAAAGAAATATCCCACAACTTCTGGATAATCTGCTGGGATATCAGTCATATCAAGCCTGATCAAATACTGATCCGAGATTATGGTGCAGTAGTTTAATATGTCTACATACACTCAAGCAACAATCGAACATCTCCCAGCACAATTCTTGCAGATGGTTTTGATAGTCGAGAACTTTGGATTCAAACAACCGTCAGTAGTATGTCTCTTCACACATTCTTGAAACTGATTTATCAACAGATACTCAACTTCAGACCAGCACAGGAAGAGTTATACAGAAACTGGATACTACAAACAATCATATCAAGAACCTACGTTGGCTCACTCGTGAAGAGAAAGTTGAAAAAAGGGAGGAACATAAATACAAACTAAACTTTGCAATAACAAGGGCATAAACAAAGCCCGACAAGAAGTGTTGGTGATCAGAACCACTCGGGGAAGATCACGGAGATATTACTACTCTTGTCTGCCCACTCCACAGCTGTTGAGCCAGTGCTATCAGGCTATGAAATTCTTGGGGTATTTCGCTCACATTTCACAGAAACTTTTGATATCGGACCAAGGAGTCTAGACAATCTTATGAAACTCCACCAACGCTTCCATCAAATCTGTTGGAATATCAATAATATCAAGGTCCTACCATTTGAGGATCGGTTTTTTGGTCTACTGGTCGAGAACAGCCATCCTGACAAAATCAAGAAACATTGGTGAAAATGAACATGAAACCCTTGACTTATATTCTATGATGTTCTGGCTGCAATCCGCGATCTTCTAGTCCAGCTCACAGGAGACCTCTCAACTCCTCAAAATGCATGCGGAAGTTAGTCGAACTGAGATCGGTTGTTCCGAGAAACCCCTTAACGGCGACCAAATTGCCTCTCAGACATCAGAGTATGCGCACGATTGGTTGGAACCCTCCAATCTCGGGTTTAATCTACAATCATTGTCTACTTCGAATCATCTGTGCAAAATCACACAACCCCCTTGCAAAGCCTATAAGTTGGGAACAACAGCTTGCAATGGAGATTATATTCTACGCATCTGTGGAGTGCTTAAAGGATAGATCTAAGAACACGCAAGAGAACCCGACTATTTTTGGAATAAGTCGCTCTGCGAATTAGCCTTCTAAGGGGAATATTTATTGACGACACCAATACACAAAGCGATAAGATCATGTGGGATATAGGTACATTCGGTTTCCACAAGAAATGTACACCATCCTCCGTGGCGAAGATGTGAGACTACTTCCACATTGGGGTTGCCATACTGCATCACCGATTTAGCCCTAGCGATTACCAACCTCGAGGCTGTGATAAACCAACGAAAGACACCGAGCAAACAAGCCCCGCAGCCGCAGGGTCTTCGACATATGGAATATCGATGTCTGTGTTAGACTCCGGGTTCCACACTGGATATTAAAACCCCGGCATTATTACTACTGATCACGTCTGCCTGCCGTTAGAGCTACTCCTTTACCTACAAGTGGTATCCAGCGAAGATTGCTACAATCCAATAACAAGTGTCATAACGCTTGAGCTTCTCCGTCTGCCATGGGGAATTGTTGACTATCAGGCGAGGTACAGCACCTGTTCGCTTCGCAAACAGTTAAGGGCGAAGGCTTGTGTCGACACGCTAGACACGTGTGTGAGTGGTCTCGTCGAATCCTTGTTGACAGTCAATCATTACTAACCTATTTGATAGAGATGTTCTGGAAGCCAGAGGAATTATCCGAGCAGTTGGCTTTCCCGCAGGGGCTCAAGAAGACGTTACTTCTGAAGAAGTTCTTCCCCCTTCGAAAGCTGTGATATGCTGGTACTTTACAGTTTGCCCTGCATTATTCAACTGCCCTGTGTTTCTTTTGTGTCTTTACTGCGAGGATGGAGCTGTATTGTAAGTATCGTGAGGATACTGCGTGTGACAAGCACTGAATGCTGGCCTTTGCTTTGAATCTCCCTGGGACAGGATTGCTGGACTAGGACTAGGAGATGCATACATATACCTAACACAGCCAATAGGTCAGATACCAAGAATAGACAAGTCCAAGTTTCGCGGTCAAGATTCAATCAAATCACCATGGTATTAGATAGGGTGTATCAAGTCGGTGCTGACATTGATGATATCATCTTGAATGCTCACAGGGGTCGTCTTACTTTGCGTTATTAAAAAATAACGGGAATTATCAAAGTACTCGGCTACAAGAGGTGTTGTATCAGGATTCTTTGAACTTCATATGTAATTTGTACTTTATACTATGGGCCAAAGACTGACTTGTGGCTTTATACGTGCTTTGAATGCTTGGAGTAGGGTCTTCTCTGCTGGTATGTCTGTGGTTACTTGTTTATTGTTAGTGTTATTTTGTGATATTGTACAATGACGGCAGGTTCATCATGCTACGTGAGATTTCTCATCGATACTACTGCCAAAATACTCCACCGCAAAAGAAACTCTAGTAGAAATAAGGGATACCCGACATTGACAAGAACCCATAATTGATTTAGACACACAATACTTGATTTAGCCACCAGTCCAACGCGTCCCCCCACATCAAACAGCAATAGCACTATCCCTTAAACAAATGTACAACGAGAATAGCAAGTCTCAAGTACCATCAAGAAAGACAATGCAGTGTAGTAGAGAGACAGCAACAAACAGCATCACATTCCTAAACCCCTCCAGTTCCCCGTCCAGAACTCCGACTTCCAGGATAAAAACGATGTACTAGACCCCGGCGCGAGTGGTGGTAATCTCCCGGAACAGCCGCCGAGCCGCTCAACATCTCTTGTCTGATAATGACTGGATCGCCACCTTCCGCAATACCTGCACTATCTGCAATACCGCTATCAGTAACCCCTCTCTCTCTACCTTCCCTTCTCCCAAAAGCAGCAATGGCAGCCCCCGAACCAGGAGAATTGTTCCAACTCGGCTCGCCACCGACGAACCCCCTTACGCTGGTACTGATATCAGCATTAGTACTCGTCTCACTGCCACTGCCCACAGAATAATACTCATACGCCGGCCGCTGTCCCAGGTACCCGTGTGGGTGGTAGGTGTAGTACCGGTGTGGACGGCGCCTCCTCGTCAGAGTCATTCTTCTGCTTGGCGGACTTGCGAATGGGGTGGCTGCTGAGTTTCGGGAGTAGCTGTCTTCTTCTTCGCCATCGTCGGCTTCATCGTCGGCTTGGCTTTCTTGGTCTTCGGTCCGTCGTCCTCTTCGATGATGTTGGTGGTGGTGTTGATGATGGTCTTCTCGGTGGTAAAGGCCTTGTTAGTCTCCATCGGTGAGGCTGGCTAGGGTGCTTTGCTGAGAGGAGAATGTCTCACCTGTGTTGCTATCTTCTTCCCCATCGTCTTCGTTTTCGGTGTTTTCTTTGTCTTCGTCTGTTTGAGAGGAAACGTAGGGATGGAGATAATGGCTGTTGTTGTTACTGGTGGTGGCTGAGCCAGTGGGTGCTGTGTTGTACATAGGGCTGCGAAGAGGTGTAGAGGTGGCGTTGGCCTCATCAACATCCATTGTGTCGGGGTCTTCGTAGATTGCGAACTGGGTAGATGCGGAGGGGGGTAGTCTGAATGGTCTAGCTGGCATTCGGCCTGGGGTTGGAGGTGGAGGTGGAGGCGTGATTGTAGCTGTAGTTGACGTCGTAGTAGTCACCGGTGAGTTCAGCAAAACACCAGTATCGACATCCATCATGGTGTCTCCATCTCCGTCCACGCCTGTATTAGTTCCAGTTCCAGTTCCAGTTCCAGTTCCAGTTCCAGTTCCAGTTCCAGTCTCCGCACAAGCACCCAGCCCACGTCCCTGATCACCAGTAGAACCCATACGCTCAACAGTGCCGTGCTTTGCAGTAATGCCAGAAGCACTATCTTCCAGACCAACACCCACGTCCGACGGCAAAAGACGAGGCCGCTTAGGGGGCAGCGAAAGCCAAAACCCTATGTCGTTGTTGCCCTTTTCATTCTCTTCCTTCCTGCTGAGTGAGTGATATTCTTCTTCGACGAACTCGGCGTACTTGCGGACGAGGGGTGATTTCGGCGGTGCGTTCTTGAGAAGGGGAATTGGTTCTGCTCCTGCTTTTGCGTCTGCTTCTGGTGGATTCTGGAACTGGGGCTTTGGCTGGGGGTTCTTGCGCTGTGGTGTCTTAGTTTAAGTTTTTGGCTGACTGAGTGGTAGAGACTGTTTCTGGATGGAGTATATGGGATGAAGTAAAACGAGAACACACACACACACACACACACACACACACACACAGAGAGAGAGAGAGAGAGAGAGAGAAAGAGAGAGAGAGAGTCTTAAAAAGCCTGAGAGGAATAGATCATAAAAGAAAAGAGAGACTCACATATTTGTCCACATTGAGACACAGTTCAAAGTCCACCACATCCATCATATTGACTCTGCGTAGAATAAACCAACAAAATGAGGATGAAGATGACGACAGTAGATCAATGAGTCAATCGACTAAGCGATTCTCCATTAAAGTATAGCACATGAGATTGATCGACAGACTCGGTCAACTAGAGGAAGAAGGTTTCCAATTCATAAGCGAGAGAGAGGAGAGAGAGGAGAGAGAGGAGAGAGAGGAGAGAGAGGAGAGAGAGGAGAGAGAGGAGAGAGAGGAGAGAGAGAAGAGCTGCTGTCTGGGACGGACTGGGGCTGGGGAGTGAACAGGTGGGTTGAGTGATTAAGTGGATGGTGAGTTATCTGGCGGGTGGTTAGGGATTTTGATCCACTGGAATAGAATTAAGATCAGTGTATACTGACACGCTTAAGTACTGAACGCAAGATGGATGTGGATGATAGTGAAGTATGGTGATACTAAACAATGAATGTTGATCTATGAGACATTACCTACTACTGGAATAATAGTAGAATGACCACTACTGATAGTACGACCATGAAAGTGATATCACTGCGTAACGCAGACACATCTTACAACAAACATTCCTACATTTACTATAGAACATCCACAAGTAACAATTTGATTGATTGAAAACTATCCAGCCGCTAGTACAATGTTCCCAGATCTTATCTGCAGTATATCACCGGGAGTACCGTCGACATTGTCAAGATTTCAATTTCCATTACTTGTCTTTTTCTGTTATCCTTCAGCAATCTCCACTGCATAGACATGGGAGATAAGATACAGAGTCGGACAGACGGACACGAACAATGTTGCAGTGGACACATTGGACGCGTTCTATCTGCCATTTGCACCTGTATCTTATTCCCCCGTCCTGACACACCGTCACCTCGCCTTACCGGAACTGGCCAGGACCGACCATCCCTCCCCGCATGTCGGCACCACCGAACATCTCAAGCAAGTGTCGGGAGGAGGGAGGGGGCCCTTGGGGACCGGGGCCGGGGTTGCCGTCGAACGGTCCCTGACCACCGTGGCCCATGCCCATTAGACCTTCCACGTTGGGTGGCATGGGTGGAAACCCACCCGGAAGAGGGCCGTTCATGTAACCCGGAGGCGGCATCATGCCGGGAGGCGGGGGGAACCCCGCCGATCCCGCACCGGCTGCGCCGCGCGGGAAGGGCTGGCGCTCGTTGAGCGGGGGAACCCCGCCGGGCATCGGCATCATGTTCGCGATGTAGTTCGGGTTGACCCCCCGCGTCGGAGTGGGAATCCCCGGGGGAGGGCCCAGGGAACCCGGTCCGACACCCTGTTGCGGCGGCATCTGGGGGCCCGCCCATCCTGGGGGCGGCATATGTTCAAACCCGGGAGGCCGCTGGATGCCCATGGCAGGCATACCTTGACCTTGAGGGGCGCGAGATCCACCAGGGGTCATCGGCAGGTGATTGCCTTGAGGGAACGGGACATCATCAAAGTAGCCCATGGGGGGCGGCGGTCCGTTGGCCGGACGGCGTCGAAGCGGCTCTGCCTCCGGTCGCGAGAGATCGGCAATCGCGGGGTCATCCATGAAGTCGGGACCCTTGTGCGCCGTCGGGATGCCCGGTGGGTGTGGCATGACATCAGCCATGTTCAACAGCCCGGGGGGCGGTCCAGCGGTGGGTGGCGGACCCTGTGCACCGTGACTCGGAGGCCCACCGGGGCTGACACGGACTTGCTGCATTAACCGCAAGAGATGCTCCCGAGACTGCGGATCTTTGGCTGAAAGATCTGGCGGGAAGAGTGCGTCCTTCAGGGCGGGATCCGCACCCCGCATCGGACCGTCTTGTCGCGGCATGTAGTCGGACCGGTTCATTTGGTCCCGCGATGGAGACGGAATGGCGGCGTAAGCAGGCTCGGCCGCGACCACTGGAGAGGGTCGGGTGACCTGTGCGTAGTCATTGTGAGGCGTCGCGTTGCGGGATTTGGGCCCGCCACCACCCAGCATTGCCAGAATACGCTGGAAGCCTTCCTGGTCCGCGTCTTTGGGGGATGCGTTGACCGGAGATGCCCGATGTCCCAGCGGGGAGGCGCTCTCTTCCATCGCCGGACTTCCGGGAGGGGGGCTGAACAATCCAGCAAAGCGAGACGACTTGCCCTTGGGCAGTGCGTGGACCGGCGTTGCAGCCGCAGCCGGAGCGGGGGCAGGGGCTGGGGCAGAGATAGGCGCAGGAGCAGGAGCAGGAGCAGGAGCCATCTCCTTCGTCATGGCCTCCGCGGGCGAGGGTGCGGAAGGTTCCTGGGGTTTCCCCTCACTGAGCAACCCGAAGAAACGCTCCATGGTTGCATCGCCGTGGAACGGCATGCCGCTGCTACTGAAAATCTCCCCGTCCGTGGGCCGTTTCTCCGGCTTCTGTACGGGAGCATTGAGGGGTTCGGCCGTGGACGGTTTCTTCTCCTCAGCATGCACCTGGGCAGATCCGGCCCGCATTTTCTCCTTCCAGCGTTCAAAGTCCTCCTGGGTGTGTGCTCGGCGGGGCTCGTCCTTTTCATTTGCCGTCAGCCACTCGGGTTCCTGCTCAAACTTGGCCCCGCGAGTCCAATCGCGGTCGGCACCATGCCTGTCGCCCCGGCGCCATTCCCGATGTCGCACCGAGGGCTTCTCCTCGTCCGCGTCGGGACCCTCCTGCTGGTGATGGTGGTGGTTATTCTTGTCCTCGCGGAACCAACTGCCTTCGTGTCTAGCCCGTGGGGGCTGGCCGTCTCGACGAGGCAAGAATCGGGGATCCTTTTCTCCGCGCTGGTCGTGGTCACGGTTGATATCACGGCCTTCCCACCGATCGAAATCCCCGTTACGTCTCGGTTTCCGCTCCGGCTCCTCTTGGCCGAAGGTGCGACGGGACCGAGCGCTATTCCAATCTTCTCGCTCCACCCGGCGGCCATTCAAGGTCACCGGTTTCCCGTCGCGGCGATCAAAATCTCGGTCCTCGGTGTTCCTCTCCTTGAGGAACTTGTCTCGAATGTTAAAGCGATCGGTTCTCAGGTCATCGGGATCAAAACTGCGAGACGGACTCTCCGTCGGATCGATCAACCCCTTACCGGAGATGCGGGAAGCCGATGCAAACGATGTCTTGGGTGGTCCCAGGACAATGTCCTCTATCAAACGCCATCGATGATTAGTGAGAGCTCGACCCGATCGCTCAGATCTGGAACAGACATGGTGTCAATTTTACCTGAAGTGGACCCACGGGGGGTATGACGAGTCTCAAACAGACTCGGCCGCCGAGGTGTGGTGTCATTTGGAGATGTCGGATCTCGAGGTGCTGTGGACGTTTTTCGTTGCGTTGTCGGGTCGGGCATTGGACTAAAAAAAGGACAAGCAAGCCATCAGCGTCAGAACCGAGCGGGAGACCAGGCCACAAAGCTATCGGCGCAGCAGAAGTGATTCCCTACCCCATCCAATCTTCTACCGGCGGTAAGCCAGCCGGTTTCGTCACCAGAGGCGACGAGCGCAGATGAAGCAACTCATCGATCTGGTATCGTCGCGACATGATTATTTCGGGTGCGACTATGCAGATGAAAACAGGTCGAGTCGGTGTAGGTTTGAATTCGGGGGAGTCGGGTCACGGAAATCTCATTGGTTGTTTTGGCGATCCAAGCTCGAAGGGTAGATTCGGGAAACGGTAAGAAGCTTATCAGGGGTGTGCAGAGTTGGAGAAGGGAGAAAAGAGGGAAGGCAGAAGCCGATCGGCCGAGTTGTTTTGGAGTAGGGATAGTAAGCTGGGCGAGAGGGGAGGGGGGAGGGGGCGTTGTCCGAAGAAAGGTGAGAAAAGCGATGCAGAATAGCAAAGCCCGGCCACACCGGCCCGTGGCAAGCCAAGCGGAGATTCGCTCGAAGGGTCAAGGACTCGATTTTAGGAGACAGGATGGAAGGAATGGAGTGAGTGATGAGGGGCACGGTGAATCGGTGTAAATTTTGGGTTCTAGTGGTTTGATCCAGGTAGGATAAGGTAATTGTGATGGAAAGATTATACGATGCAGACGGACGGACTTGAGAAGAAGGTAAACAAGAGTAGTGGAAGTAGAGGATGATGGAGAGATGGAGGAGAGAGGAAGAAGAAGAGAGGAAGAGGTGTGAAGGAGAGAGAGAGACAAGAGTTGGTTGGAGTTTGTTCCGTCAGTGTGTAATGCCAGTTATGCCAGGCCGAAACTCCACTGCCCAATCAGGCGAACCCGCCATCCACTCTTCTTGGTCCTGATAAAAGTATTGACAAATCATCTCCTATGATTGGGATTTATAGATTCTGACAGAGTAGATGCATAATCATATTAAGGTCGTTTTGTTGGATTGCAATTGGAATGAAACAAAGAGGGTCTCTCTTGACCAAGATCTCCATCTACAACAACCACACCACAGAACACCCCCCCCACCCCGCGCCCCGCCGGCGCCGGCGCCCCCCCCCCCCCCCCCCCCCCCCACCCAAACACAGGTACATCAAATCCCTCCAAGATCAACCGCTGCAAGAATCAGACTCGGTAATCGAAATCTCTAGCCAACAAGGTTCTCAACCACTTGCGCCGCAGATCCACCACTCCATTTCGCAACCCGATCTTGGCCCGAGGTGGGATGCAAGGAGTCGGCCATGGCCTGGAAAGTCGGCGTCTCCTTCGCAGGACCGGTCAGGATCTGACCCTGGACCCAGCCGATGATGCCAGCCCGGGTGATCAAGGTCGTGCTGCCGCCCACTTGGGTCGCCCGGTAGATGATGTGCAGGATCTTTCGTCGCGCGGCGAACCCGGTGCCGGGAGACTCGTAGAACGCCAGAATGCGCTCGAAGACGTTCGCGCGACGGTAAATCTCCATGTCCTAAGAAGTCATCAGTGAGAGGGTTCTTATGGCGATCTATGGGAATGGTTGTAAGGTAGGCAACTTACCGCCTCAGTGCGAAGACCCTTCAACAAAAGGTCCAACAGCCAGTTCGTCTCTTCGAAATACCCGTCGTCCAGTTCCGGCTCGTGGAGCAAGATCCGGTCGATCCAGTACGAAGGGATCTTCTCCGGCTCCCAGATCGGAGCTTTCTGGAGAAATTGGTTGACCTTGCCGTAAAGCTTGTGCATGGGGTCCGCGAGGACCGCCAGACAGTGGGCGGCACACGCCCCCACAATCCAGGGCACGGGTGCCTCGAGTCCGAGTTGCTTCACGGTCTCAGCCAACTCACCGCTGAGGAGGAATACCGATCTCCACTCGCTGTACTTGGATTCCTAATCACTCGGTCAGTTCACTTCTCCGGACGTGCGGGGTGGAGGAGCATACCCTGATCTTGGTCATGAACCGTGAAACGTTGGCAAGAGCCTGACGTCTGACTTCTTCGAATTCTGAGCAGAGACACAGCATCAAGTCGCCGACGCGGCCTTCCTCTACCGAGACCTCTAGATCCTCTCGATCCCACTTTTGTAACTCATTGTGCGTCTTCCCTTCTGTAGGCAAGGCACCGAACACCTCCTCGAGGTCTACCCGCGGGGCCCGGTTCGAAGCAGAAGCGGGTTGGGCAGTTGCAGGCGCACTCTTCGCACCATCGTCGGCGTCGTCTTCAGTCCCCTTGAGTGACTTCTTGAGGGTAGACTTAACCTTCTTATCCTCGGTGGCATTGACCAGGTTGTCGCGAGCGGCTTTCAGCACCTTCGCATCCTCTCCCGCCTGTCTCAGTTTCCCGAGTACTCGGGCGATCCACGCGCTCACTGCAGATTCCATCTTCGCATTTGCCGCTTTGACAACAAAAGGCCACTGCTCGGTGATGGCCGACACCAAAGGACTCACGGGTTTCGAGGCATCCTGATGCAAATTCCCCAGTAAATCTTGGTAGTGAACGGGCTTCTTGGCCACCCGGCAAGCGCAGTTGTCAAAGAACGCGATCTGGTGGTGCAGGTCCTCGGTGTTAGAGGTCTCGAAGCTAGTCAAGATCGCGGGGAATGAGGAAGAGGCCTGCAGGACCGAATTCTCCACGAGCACAGACCGGAGGAGAGCGTCAATATCTTTTAGAGAGTCCCTCGAGGCAGCCTCGGCTAGTACTTTAAGAATAGACGTGAATGCAGAGTATTGAATAGATGCTGCTTTTATTAGCTTCGCTTTCGACCACGGTGTATATGCATTCACTTACCAGGGGACTGCCACCAACGCATCGACGCAGACTGCTGAGCAATCTTAAGAATACTCTGCAACTGGCTGAGCAGCATTTCGGAATCGTCTTCCGACAGCTTAGGTTCGTCCAGGCGTTTCAAGATGTCGACCAGAAAGAGCGAAGCGTCGAAGCCCTCTTCAAATGCGGCGTCGGGCACAACTTCGTAAAAGCAGCAGAGCAGCTCTGCAACGGCTTCCTGCTGCTGCAGATCCTCCTTGGCGGTTCGCTTGTAAAGAGTAGCAACGTCCTTGACAGCCGGGCACCGGTTAGAAAACTCTACAACCAACTTGTTCGCGGCCTGCGTCCAAAACGATTGACCGATCCCGTGGTCGGCATTGAAGATATCCAAAACTTTGCGCAATTTCTTGAACGCGATGGTCAAAATCCTCACCGCAAACAGGGTGATAATCTCGGTGTTCAGGTTCAGACAGCGAGTCAAGGTCTTCTGAGTGAGTGGGCGGGGCAGGATGCTCTCGATGACCACTGACACCGGAGGCGGCATGGCGGGGATCTTATCCTTCCATCCACAATTACTCGGAACGGGCAGGCTAACGGTCGAGAAGAGGAGTGCAGATTCTGCCAGCCAGGAGGGTGTCGGCTTCGGGTCGGAGACGAACATGACCTTCTTCGAGAAAAAGTCCGCCACAATCTCTGGCGCCGCCTTGAAGATGGTAACCAGGAGCTCGATCTGAAGACTATCGGTATCTGGACGTAGGACTTGGGCGACGTGTGACAAGATACCGTTGCGCACAGGTACGTTGTCCCTATACCTATCGACATAGACCGCCGAGTCGAGCCCTAGCTCGATCGATGTATCGTCCTCCGTCGGCAAAGACTCGGGGTCACTGGCATTCGGATACCAGCCGGTCTCAGGGAGCAAAACGCCAAGACTCGAGTCCTTGCAGACATTCATCAACAGTTTGTGCACTTCATTTGCGATGGAGATACCGGCCGGGTTCGGCTCCTCGGATTCCCGGTCATAACCGTACAGCGTCACAAGTCTCTCCATATTCCATCGGTTGAAGAATCGCGTCCGCGTATTACGAGAAAGCGATGAATCTTGGATGATGTCTCTCTCAATCATGGCGATGATATCTCTCACAATATCTCGGGGGTCCTTCCGGACATATTCAAGGAACGCTCTCATGACCTTGGTCTGTTCAATGATGTCGGCCTTGGCGCTTGCATGCTGGAACCTCAAATTCGCAAGCACGTAGCGCTGAGCATTGCGCCGCAGCGTAGACTTTCTAACATCATCTTCATTTTCTTCCAGCTGGGCTTTATTCGGCGTCAAAAAGATCTCAATCCGCTTGAACGTAATGTACCGCGACGAGTACACCAAGCGCGCCACCGCGCCGCCATCGAAACTGACAATCTCCGTTAGAAGACGCAGACACGGAGAGATCAGATGCTCCTTCGACTTCGTAGCCGTGAGTCCACGGTTAAACAGTCGAAGCTGGTCCTTGTGCAGCAGATGTTTACACAACGCCAAGCCGAACTCTCGGAATTCCAACCGGCTGGAGATAGACCTGATGAAGAGCGCCAGAACCGAGGGAACAGTCGTCAAGAGCCCCTCGTTGTTGCTGGTGTCCGCGAAGCTCCAGGTCTGAATCAGATCCGGGAAGCAGATGGGATCCTCGCCATAGTTGGAGATCTGCGAATCACAGTAGCCTTTGAGCACGCGGAATTTCTGGGCCTTTTCGTCCTCATTTTCCGTCGCGCCAATCTCACTGAGAAATTCCTTGAATTTTTTGAGACCTGTGGCGATGTGTCAATGCCGGTGAACGACTAAGTAAATTATCGTGTTGTGTTAGTACTCACCTTGCTTGGACTCGGCGACGTTCTGCGAAAAAACCAGAAGCGTGCGCAGTTGTGCATGCGACGTAATGGAGGCACCGCTGTTGGGCCCCTGGGGGGTATCCAACTTCCGCCTCTTGCTCCGCGGCGATTGGTTGTCAAACTGAGGCATCTTGGTCTGATAGCGATGCTTCGAATTCAACTCGGAGATTTGTCTGAAAGATGAAGGTGAAGCTTGCCATGCGCCGAGTTCCCGGCAGAGTTTTGCGGCCTCTGATTGGCAGTGAATGCCAAGACCGCTTTTCATCATCGGCCAAATCGTTCATTGTATGAGATTGAAGAATGTTTTATTGATGGATGTTTGGAATATAGTGCATTATAATAAGAAAAGAAAAAATGATATACTGATTCTATGATTGTTCTTGGTACGCCTATAAATTACAAAAAATCCATACCAACTACAACGGGCATCTCACATTAGGTATTCCCGCGGAACCACCACATACATACACCCGATAACAGATACGGGCGATAAGGAAGAAGATAGAGAAACACAGGAAATCAACCCCACGTCCCTCCACCTCCGCCCCGTCCTTGACGCCGTTGGGCAGACAAACGCCAGTCATCTTCGTTCGCAAAGCGGTTATGCAATGGTTGAATCCGCTCGGCCTTCTTGCGCTTGGAGAGACGATCGGTGGGCGCCACTTTGAAGAAGGTGGGAGCGGCCTCGACCAGCCACTTGGGCTCGATCGACGTTGTGCAGTGCATGTATTCCTTCGTCGTGAGGACCAAGGTGTGGTAGATGACGTGCTCGGATGGCTTGCCGAATAATGCCGAGCTAGGGTGCATGTAGACGGGCGTGCCTTCGACCAGCGTCTTGTATCCTTCCTGAGGGTCCTTGCGCGCCGCGTTTCTGAAGAATCCGGTGCACAGTGCTTGGCGCACTTTGGTGCTGTTCCGTCCGCACGAGACGATGCGATGGTGGTATCGCTCCATGATACCGAGGAGTTGCTGGCGGACATCTTGTGCGCGGCGGATCTGGCGCGCCTGGATGAAGTTCTCGAAACACCAGGCGTTGTTGAACTTGGAGTTCTTCCATCCGTTGTAGACGTTAAGCAGGGTCAGATGGTCACCGTGGGGATCGTGGAACTTTGCCTTCTTCTGGTCTGCTTGCTGTTGCTTCTCTTTGGGACGATAGAACACAGACTGAATGGAAAGCATGGCAACAATACTCAGCATCTCCTCCGAGCAACCCATGTCCACTGAGGCGATGAGAACCTTGGCAAGAGCTGGCTCCATGGGGAAATCGGCCATCTTCCGACCCAGGCGCGTCAGCAGGCCTTCGTCGTCGAGCGCGGATAGCGCATACAGTTCCTCCAGAGCAGTAAGCATCGTGTTCGTCGGGGGCGGGTCCATGAAGTCAAAGTGAAGAAGATCGTTGATTCCCATGGCCTTAAGCATGAGAATGGTGTGAGACAGATTCTGGCGTTGAATTTCCGGAATCGTGGTCGGCAGCATTTCGGATTGGTAGGCTGCCTCAGTATACAGGCGGAAACACTTTCCGGGTCCAGTTCTCCCGGCACGACCAGCACGTTGCTTGGCCTGCGCCTGAGAGATGGGAGTCACAACCAGGGAGTCCATGCCCAGTTTGGGATCGTATGCGTTTTGTTTCACGAAACCAGGATCAATGACATAATAGATATTGTCGATTGTAATTGAGGTCTCGGCGATATTGGTGGCGATGACGACCTTCCTACCGCCAGGCGGAGCTGGTTCGAAAATCCTACTCTGCATCTCGCTCGGGAGAGCAGAGTAGACAGGGAGAATGATCAGGTCTGGAACAGTGGAACCCAACGCCTTCATCCGCTCGTAGAGAATCTCGCAGGCTGTATCAATTTCCTCCTGTCCTGTTAAGAAAAGAAGCATGTCGCCTGCGGGCTCCGTCAAATGGATCTGCATGACCGTGATGAGAGCCGCATCCAAGTAATCCGACTCTGGCTCCTTGGAGTACATGATTTCGACAGGGAAAGTTCGTCCAGGGATGGAGAAGATGGGGCACCCGTTGAAATACTCGGAGAACTTTTCGGCATCCAGAGTAGCAGAGGTAACGATGAGTCGCAGATCCGGTCTCCGCTTGATGGTCTTCTTCAACAACCCAAAAAGAACATCGGTAGCGATGGTCCGTTCGTGGGCCTCGTCAAGCATGATCACAGAGTACCTTTTCAGGTCTGGGTCGAGAAGAACTTCACGTTGAAGCATGCCGTCAGTCATGTACTTGATCTTCGTATCGGGACTTGTGCAATCTTCGAAACGGATCGTGTATCCTACTTCGGCACCGAGCTCGCAGCCAACTTCCTCGGCCACACGCTTGGCGACAGACATTGCTGCGACACGTCGAGGCTGCGTACACCCAATGATGCCGTTGTTCCCATATCCACCCTCGGCCAAATATTGGGTCAACTGAGTGGTTTTACCCGACCCAGTATCTCCGACAACGATCAGCAACTGGTTATCGCGCACTGCATCCAGGAGCGCCTTGCGGAACTTGAACACTGGCAAGCTCTCGCGCTGCTGCTTAATCGACATCGTGGTCCGTTTTCCAAATGACTGGTTCTTGCCCATGGTGACTCGCTTCCACTCAGGCACTGCCTCGTCTGGCTTCGATTGTTGGGTGTTGCGCAGGTCAGAGGCAAACTTCCGGTCCTCGGGAGCAACCATGGGGTCATGCCATTGCGCATTAAGGTCGACCTCCGCCGCTCGCTCGGCAGCCTTGTCCTGGGCCTCTTGCTGCCTCAGGTCCCTTCGCTCCTTGGCCAGACTCGTACCAGACATCGCCGATCTATTCATAGAGCCGTCTGGTGCTTTGACAACACGGATGGGAGACAATTCCAGAGACATCTTGGTTTGCCCCGCTAAGAACGGCGGCTCTTCATCTCGGACCTCAATATCAATATCTTCTTCCTCCTCAAATGTACCTTCGCCGGTCAAGGTGGCGTGGTATTCTTCATCGATGTCGGGATAGTCGGCCGCAGAGACAGCGCCAGACGCGATCAGCTGTTTGATCTCCCACCTCTCAGGTGAGGTCATGCGCTTGCGGTTTTTCATGGGTCTCCCGTCCGACTCCTCGATGATCGGAACATCCGAGCTCAAGTTTCCATAGCGATCCTTTGCCGAAGAACCATCAAGACTTTCCATGTTGGCGCCCGACGCAAGACGCTTTTGAGGAACCATGTCAAGACCCGTCACCTGGTCTACCTCCTTCATAGACAGCCCAATACGCGAACCCTGTATGCTGACAACCTTGACCTTGACGGGTTGCCCTCGCGAGACAAGGTCAGAAGGATGGTTCACCCGGGCGCCTTCCTGCATCGCCGACACGTGCACCAGTCCGTCCACCTTGCCCTTCACCCCCGGCAAGTTAACAAAGGCGCCAAAATCCTTCACGCCAGTAACACGTCCATCGTAGATCTTATATAGTATGGGTTGATCATCCAACTCGACCGGCGGCGGTTTCCGAAAGTAATCATCCTCCTCTCCATATCGGTCTCGTCGTCGTCGTCGCTCGCCGTGGCCGTTCCGATCCCTGCCACTAGACAGAGCCTTCACCGACCGGCCAAATTCGTCCACCTCGTCATCCCTTCGGCTCCGATAGCGAGGGCTGTGAGATCTCGACCGGGAGCGGTACTTTCCGCGGTGGCTGCGTCCTCGGCTATGGCTCTCGTACTCGGGGCTCCTGCTCCGCTTTCTGCTATCCCGTTCCTCCCTGGTCGTTGTCGTCGCGCGACCACTATCATCCCGAGCCTTCCCCGCAAGTCCTTCCAGCATCGCAAACGTATCATCCATAGCGTCGGCCTTGTCGTTGGCATTGTCGTTCGGCTCACTCCGTAGGTAGTCCGATTCGTCCCAGCGTTGCTCCTGATCCGGGACAGCGAGACCCTTGAAGACGCGCGCCTTCTTCTCCAGCGCACCGAGCACATCCATATCATCGTTCCCATCCCCCGAGGCGTCTGCCGTCTCGGTCTTCCTCGACTTGTACTTGGGGTGCATCGTAAGCACCAGGCGATCGATACTCTCCATCAAGCTCTCCGGAAACTCCGCTCCCATATCCTCCAATGTCTTCTTAAACTCCGCGAACGAGCCGCATTTCAGGTGTTGGTCGATCACGAATTCGGCCAGCGTCTTGTCGTTGACGCCTAAATGGTTCTGGAGTTCGCTCGTGATTCGCGAAACCAGCGAAAAGAGCTCCAGCTCCTGGAGGTCGTCCATGGTGGGCGCTGGACGGGGGGGTGTGTAATTGGGATTATAAAGGGAAAATCATGAAATAGGGGTATAATATGCGACAACACCGCTCGTTTGCGAGAAGCGTGCGCAAATCGTGCGATCGCAAAAGTGCCTGTGGTCAAATCGCGGTTCTTTGGTCGGGAAAGCTCACTTTACAGGCGCGGAAAATCGTTGTGGCGTGTTCGGGCACTCGCCACTCCGATAAGATAAGCCACAGCTCATCGTCTTGTATACAGGTCCAGTATGCATGAGAACCCTGAGCATGACAAAACTGAATTGAAGTTAATAATCTCTGGTACGAAGATTGGTGTTGTTCTGCTTCAATATTGCCAAGCAAAATACGTTCAATCCATGACTTTCTAGGGTCATTACAGCAAAATTGCTACCAGTAGACAGAAATATATATGTGTTATACAATCAAGTTGAGCTTTATATCTATCATGGCACTCTAATATACAATTATGTTACAGACAAATGGTTCTATACAAGATCAATCTCAAGTCTTGCAGCGAACCAGCCTATGCGCAGCCAATAACGACTGGCAATATATGAAGCGGTTCTTGAACCTTTTCGAGATGAGATTTGAGACCGGCAGTCAGAGACGACAGCGGGGTCGCTTTACCCGTTCTCCATATGAAACCGGGTTCAACCGAGAGGATCTCACTGAGTGTGAGACACCTGAGAGTGGTGATGTCCAAGAGAGCCTTGGCTGGCAAAGAGATCCACAGAAGCGTGCTCGCCCTCACCATCAAAATCCTCTTCGTCGAGGATTCGTCTCTGCTCTGCGATTTGCTTCTGCAGCGCAATCTGCCGGCGCAGAGATGCGTCTTTCCGGAGCTTCTTGTTTGCGGAGAACTCCGTGAGAGCCCGCACCATTCTCTCTTCCGCTAGCTCCTTGACGTGGGAGGCGAGGGTTCGATCGGTGAAAACGCCTCCAAACCGGAAACTGAGCCAGAGGTATAGGATAATGGACCTGTGAAGAAGTTCCAAGCCGTGCAAGTATTCTTTGCTACCGGAAACGGGCTCCTCAAGAATCTCCAGGTTGAGTTCAGGGATGTCCAATAGACGACCCCCAGTATGTCGGGCCACGCACTCGGCGAACGCTATGCCGACCTGACGGGACAGCGCGTCCCGCGTGTCCATAGGAGACGCCATGAGGACCATCTGGTCCTCGAGCTGCAAGCCTTTTACGGCATCAATGACCTCGGTATTTTCGAGCTGCCCATCGGCGTCGCACATGAAGAACAATGGGTGCACTTGGGATATATCGATCAGGCGTTTGATGATGTATTCCAACGGCACACCACGGGGGAAGTAGGCTCCGAATTTCTCGAACACAGGCTCAGGGGGGATGATCCCGGCGGACATGATAGGGGCCGGTTCGACACCCATCGCCTGATGGATGTAGGGGAGATCAACCTCCTCCATGGATGTCACCCAACCAACGTTTTCCTCCTCATCCTCGGCGGATGATTTTTGGTTTTGCTGACTCGCAGACCGGTACCGACCCGCTCGTCCCGCGATTTGTTTGATTTCGGGGATAGATAGTCTGACAAGACCACCCGGGATTCTTTTTACCAGAGTCTCGAAGATGATACGCTTGCAGCTCCTGCGGTGGGTTATCAGTATGTTGGTCACCCAATAAGTTCGCGATGTACTCACAGATTTAGACCCATGCCGATAGCATCACTGGCAACGAGGAAGTCGTAGTCGTTGTTGGGGTCGTTGAAAAGATTGGCTTGCTGGGTCCGAATCTCAGCGGGCAAGCCGCCGTACACAATCGCCGCTCGTTTCCCCGTGACCTTTTCAATGTCACCTTTCAGTGCATGGATACCAACACGGGAGAACGACACGAGACAATCCCCCTTCCGGAGGTTGTTGAGATCGCCACACAGACTCCGCTGCGCGACCTTGAGGGGGTTCAGCCGTTCATAGCGATGGATCTCCAACTTATCACCCGTGAGCGCAGCCAACTCCCGGATCAAAGGCACAGCCCTTGCTTCTCCGCAGAGATGAAGCTCCTTCACCCGCGCACCCAGGACAGCCTTTGTCCAGGCCCATCCACGTTTGCGATCTGCAATCATTTGGATCTCGTCGATGACGCCAACCTCGAACGTGCGCCCCAAGTTGACCATCTCAACCGTGTTGCTTACAATGAGTGGCGCCGTGCCCTCGGGGATCTTGACATCGTCGCCCGTGACCAAGCTGCAAGAGACTCCGCTGTCTTTGAATCGATGGTATACCTCCTGTGCCAGGAGTCTCAGTGGCCCCGCATAGAAACCATTTCCACTGGCCTGCAGTCGTTGCAATGCATGATAAGTTTTCCCCGAGTTTGTCGGGCCCACATGCAGATGAATCGTGCGCTGGATCGTGCGAGCTTGCGGATACCACTCCGCCGGATATCGTAAATCGGCCACTTTCTTCTGTTCGTCCAAGTTGGGCGCCGAGTACCGGGTCGTGATCTCGTTCGAGTACCTGAGGTACTCGATTTCATCGCGAAGACCAGCACCCCTCCCTCGCGCGTAGGCCTTTCGAAGGCTCACCTTCAATTTCCCGAGGGGCGACTGGCTCAAGTTGCCTGCTCGGTCATCGAGCTGGCACGCATTCATCACATTTCGCGAGAACCTCTCCCATTCCTCGACCCCGGGATCGGACGATTTTATTTTCTTCTTCTTGATCTCATTCAAAATGTTGGTCACCGTGGTCTGGAAGTCGGCTGACGCATCTTTCTTGATTTTGGGACTCAGTGACAGCGAGGGCTTTCGGGTCTAAGACGTCCAGGTGTCAGTATTCGCGGATAATTCGCAGGCACCGTAAATCAAGGCAGCCCTTACCGTGGATTTCTTCTCCGAGTCGTCATTTTCCGAGTCCTTCTTGTGTTTCCTTTTTGATCTTTCGAGGATAGGCGACGTCGAAAAGCTTCGCCGCACGGGTCGAACCAGTGGCTGCCAAGTGCAGAAGAGGCAACTAGTGCCTCTCCTGGACCATGACTGCATTTCTCGTGCCCGAATCAGGGTCAGAACTAATGCCGAAAGTAAGAGAGAAAGATGTCGGCATGCGCTGTGTCGCGGCGATCACCAGGGACGCGAGTTGGAGTAGCCGAGAAATCCAACGAACGTTGCAGGATGCATGCGCCGGGAACCGGTCAAGCGCAGGGGGGATAGTGCATTAAATTTCCAAAGTAAAATATAACGGAATCATGGCAGCTAACATCAAATTCCAATATGTTGACAAAAAGAAAGAATGGAATGAAATAAAAATGATACAAATAAATTGCCGCCACCGAGAAAGGAATCCGATCCACCGCCGCGGTCGCCGCAGCAGGTGGATTTATTGGATAGTGGGGACCGGCTTGCTTGATACGTTTCATCAACTCCAACTTCATTATTATTCCCCCCTCCGTCCTCCTTTACTTCGTCTCCTTTTTCGCTGCTCAACTCTTGATTGTACTGTCACTGTTATTCTGTTGGGAACCTTTTCGTTCCTCCCTACGACCGCAGAATCTCCGTTCCATCCGTCTTTACAACTAGTGACCTCATCCCCTCCATGCCCAGTTGAGGCTGCCGGCCAGCCACCATGCCCTCAATAATCCAGCTCCAGCGCGATGGTAAGTTGTCGCAGCCACTTCCTTTTGATTTCTGGAGCTAGGGACATTGAACTGACGGTCATCGGGGGTTTATAGTCATCTTGAATGCGATTCGCTATACCGGAGGCAATGAGGTGGGATCGCGAACCCCTCCTTTTACGTCCTCGGAAGGTCACGCACTGACGACGTTTGCCCACAGTGGAAAGTCTTGGTCTTGGATGAATCGAGTCGGAAATTAGTCTACAACACGGCCAACGATGATGATATTCTCAACCTCAATGTCACCAGTAAGCCTGCTCTGTCGGTTTGCCGAGGTCACCCCATCAGACAGCGGGCTAAATGATCGTGTCGCAAGATGTCGAACAGATTGAAGATCGGCGCCCAGCCAACCAGAACATGGACGCATTGTATATCCTATCACCGCAGCCACATATAGTGGACTGCCTGATGGCGGACTTTGAGGCCAAGAGATACCGGAAGGCGTGGCTGGTATTTACTTCTTGTACGTCCACCCCCCCCCAAAAGCGATCTCAGCCCGGATTCCTAATGTCGGAGTGCAGACCTCGATCCGAAACAGCGGGCCCGGATTCAGAACTCTCAAATCGCAAGCGAGCAGGTTGCGTGTCTTCGAGTCATTAGTGTCGACTACTTTCCTCGGGAGTCGCATTTGATCACCTTCCGAGATCCGTGGAGCTTCCCGGTTCTCTTCCACCCGGGATGTAACCACCTGATTCGCGCGCATCTGGCGGATCTAGCGCAAAAGGTATGTCGACCTTGCCGGATCTTCTTTTTGTCGGTCGAGACGGGTTTGTTGACTTTACGAGGCGGTGTCTCTCTGTGCGAGTCTAGGCGAGTACCCCCTAATTCGTTACTACCGGCCGCGGACGCCCACCCACGAAGCGAGCATCCTCTGCTCGCACCTGGCTGCCTTTATCCAAAATGAACTCGACGCATTTGCCCAGTCTCAGCCGGAATTCCCACCCCCTTCACCCCGCCCGCGGGGAGTGCTATTTGTCGTGGATCGGTCCATGGACCTCGTCGCGCCGCTCATCCACGAGTTCACATACCAGTGCATGGTGCACGACCTGCTTCCCGTCAAGGATGGTGACAAGGTGACATACAAGCTTACGCTCAATCAAGGGACTGCACATGAGCAAGTCAAGGAGATGTCGATCACCGAGGACGACAAGGTGTGGGTGAACTACCGACACCAGCACATGAAAGACGTGCTGGGTAACTTGGGCAAAGATTTCGAGAAGTTCCGGGCTGCGAATCCCCAATTTGCCGAAGAGTGAGTCCATCTTTCTCCCTCCCAATATGTGAGAGTCTCGCTGACCTGCATAGAAATGGCAACTCCAACGTGGACACCATCAAGGAGATGCTCGGCGGCTTGACGGAATTCCAGGAAGGAAGAGACTCCTACACCCTTCACCTTGATATGGCGGGTGAGTGCATGAGGTTCTTCGAACAGCATAAGCTTCTTGAAGTGAGTGCCGTGGAGCAGAGCTTGTCCACCGGACTCGACGAGAATTACAAAAAGGCCAAGGGGCTGGCTGCGCAGCTTGTCCAGCTCCTGGACGACGAGGCAATTCAATCCTCAGATCGGCTGAGATTACTGTTGCTCTACATCATTTACCGGGGAGGTATCTTGCCGGGGGACATCCGAAAACTCATGGCACACGCGCAACTTTCGCCGCAGGACGGAGAAGCGATCTACAACCTCGATCTGCTGGGTGCGCGAGTGGAGAAGCCCGCCAAGGACGAACGGCCGCCTGTGCCGCCACTGTTCACGAGGAAACCCCCACTGCCTGCTGAAGCGGACGAGGCCAGTCTGTCCCGGTACGAGCTCAATCTCCGTCTCATGCTCGAGGAGCACATCCGGGGCACCCTGGATACGGGAGTCTTCCCGTTTACGCGGCCCTGCGCCGACATGGAAGGGATGGGGTCTCAGGACACCTCCGCACAGGCATCCCTCCGCAGTGCCAAACCGACGTGGGCGCGCACCCGCTCAGCCACCGAGCAGCCCCGGCAGCGGATCATCGTCTTCATGGCTGGGGGCGCAACATACGGAGAGTCGCGCGCCTGCGAAGAGGTCTCGCAACAGTTCGGTAAAGAGGTTTTCCTCGCCACGTCCCACTTGCTCAGCCCCGGACTGTTCCTACGACAACTGGGCGATCTCAGCGCCGACCGACGTCGCCTTGACATCCCCGCCGAGCGACCCAAACCCACAGCCCCAGCTCACCTGTTCGAGCGCCCCGCTCCGCCGCCGCCGCAGCCGCAGCCGAAGAAGCCCATTCCCACCAAGCTGAACCCGCCTGCGCCTCCCAGCGCCCTCATGGCCAATATGTCTCTCGGGCCGGACGGGCAGCCGATGCCCAATGGACCCGGCGCTGGTGGACCAGGCGCGGCTGCCGCGCCGGCTCCCTCCAGTTCCAGCTCGAAACCGCACAAGGAGAAGAAGGAGAAGAAGCATCGTTTCTTCCGGTATTGATGGCCCGCCTTGCCTCTTGTGCAATGATGGACAATAGTAATCTGGAGATGTACATCCCGCGGCTATGGCCGTCTGCCGTGCATTTGCCGCTCCTGGTGTTCGATCTCAACTTTGCTGTGCTAGTATATGCTACGATTTGTCGATACGCTGCGGCGCGCTGAACTCTGCAATGGTTGCTGCTGAACCACGGTGGTACATGCTCCACTCAATTTGTATCTAGCTAGTTAATGGACTGTATGTGTGTAAACGCGAGCCATCACATCTTTTAATAGTAGGAGTACAAGAAATCAATACAATATGGGGTATTTAACAGAGAACAAAAAAAGCCTAACACGCAAACCCAAAACCCAGTCTTTACCATCGGTAAAAATGGATGAAGATCTCACCCACCCCCACCAAGATACCTCTGCACATCATCATTCTGATAAAACATCTCACGCAAGCGATCCCCCCTCCTCCTCGAGTCCGCACTCTCCTTGCGCACCTGCTTCGCATTCAACTTGACCACCTTGGCGGGCTTCTTCGCCGCCGCCGTAGCAGCAGACACACCCGGCACCGACGCGCCCAACCCGACGGTATCCACCTTCAACCGGCCCTTCAGCGGCTCGCGGATGCCCTCTCGACCGGGCGCGCCCAGACCGCGTCGACTGTCGGGGTCCCAGCCGTAAGCGGAGAGGTAGCGCAGGCCGTGGCGGGAGCGGTCGAGATGGGAGGGAGGGTGCGAGTGGGTGAGACAGATTTGGTGGGCGAGGGATGCCTCGTGGGGGCGGTACGCTTTTCGCCCCCCTTCGTCTTGTTCGTCGGTGGAGGTGGGCGCTGCTGTTTCGGGGTCGTTTTCTAATGGGAGGTGGCAGACTTCGCAGCGGGGTGGTGGCGGAGTGCTGGTGTCTCTTGGGGGGGAGGAGGGGGCGGACTGGGTGGTGGGTGTGGGTGTGGGTGTGGGTTTCGAATCTGATGGAGATGTCCCTTGCGCTTTGTCTTTATCTTTGCCGAGCACGATGGAGAGGTAGGTGTTGGCGATGTTCGGCCCTGGCGCGGTTGAGGGCGGCGCAGAGGATGTACGGTCGGTGGTGTTGAGCTCCGAAGAGCGCACGAAAGGGACGCGCTTTCGACGGATCCCGGCGCCGAAGACGCGCTGGTCTTCTAGCGGGAGAAAGTACTCATCGTCGTCTTCTTCTGCTGTTTGCATTGTGGGAGATACGAGGGATGATCTTGGTGAGGAAGAGGGTAGAGTGGGCTGGCGGTCTAAGAATAAGTCGCTGTGGCGGGAGATCGGCCGCTAAACTCACCTCCAGCTCTTCCTTCTCTTCCGTCTCTGTCTTTCTCTCTCTTCCTTTTCTTTCTTCTCACACCTCTTCCGCCCACCAAGATGCCTATTCCCTTGATCACCCAGGGAATTCGAGACGGCATCTCGTCCATCCCTTATGCTGCGCCAATTCTCAAAGTGCTGCCGTGGGTGCTGATCCTGGCCGCACTCAAGTATTACTTTGGGGGAGCCCGCAATGGCTCCGAGAGGGTGATGCATTCCAAGGTGGTGATGGTGACAGTACGTTTTACTTTCTCAATAAGATGTGTCAATATACTAATGGACGAAAGGGCGGGACGTCAGGTATAGGCGCCAGTGTCGTTCACGAACTCGCATCGCGCGGAGCCCAAGTCATCATCCTCACGCAACACTCCCCCTCGGACATCTTCCTGGTCGACTACATCGAGGACGTGCGCCGGTCAACGGGCAACCATCTCGTCTTCGCAGAGCAAGTCGACCTAACCTCACTACATTCCATCCGTACTTTCGCCACGAAGTGGATCGACAACGTACCCCCCCGTCGACTGGACATGATTGTCCTGTGCGCCAACACCGCCTCCCCGTCATCCTCCTCTCTGTTGTCCTCCTCGTCCCCCCGCCGAGTCACCCAAGACGGTCTCGACGAAGAATGGCAGGTCAACTACCTCTCCAACTTTCATCTCCTCAGCATCCTCTCCCCAGCGCTCCGAGCCCAGCCCGCCCACCGCGACGTGCGCGTCATCTTCACCACCTGCGCCAGCTACATGGGCGCGCGTCTCGACCTCAAAGAAGCCGACACGGCCCCCGTCCCAGCAACCCACAACCTTCCCACGCAGTCCAAATCCAAATCTAAGTCCAAACCCGCCTCGAAACAACAAACCGCCCCACCAAAGAACAAACCCAGCAGCCTCTTCGGCGTCTCCAAACTCTCCCTCATGGTCTTCGCCCACACCTTCCAGAAACACCTCAACGCAGTCAAGCGACCCGACGGCCAGCCGCCCTGCACGCGCGTTCTCGTCGTTGACCCCGGCTTCAGCCGCACCCCCGGCATGCGCCGCTGGCTCACCGGCGGATCTCTCTGGGGGCTGCTCTTCTACCTCATCACCTGGCCCGTATGGTGGCTGATCCTCAAGTCGCCGCAGCAAGGCGCCCAGAGCATCCTCTACGCGGCGATGGAAGCCCGCTTCGGCCACGGCGACGGCGGCTGGATGATCAAAGAGTGTCGCGAGGTGGGATTCGCCCGGCACGAAATCAAGGACGAGGCCGTCGCGAAGCGCCTGTGGGAGTTTAGCGAGAAGCAGATCGAGACGGTCGAGACAGAGACTGCTATCAAGAGAGCGCTGGCCAGTAAGGAGAAACAGGCGCAGGCGGAGGCGGGGGCTCAAACGGCGACGCCCTCGGCGGGTACTAAGGACGCGACGCCGGGATCTCGCAGGAGCCGTAAGGGGCAGAATCCCGCTTCAGCTTCGGCGTCGACTTCCAGCGCGCGTAAATAGTTGATTCTGTTGCGAAGGGGCTGCATACAGGTGTGCGATAGCCATGCATCACCCACAACTGTTTACAAGTACACCAGAATAGACATGATATAACCCGTTAATTATATAGATAGACATATTTCACATTTCAGTTAGCCCATTCCTTCTTTATCATCATATATACCTATCACTTCTCATCTTATCCATCCCTAATCTAATTAAAAAAACCATAACAGCCGTCCCAGACTAAGCAGACCGTAACGTGCACATATTATTCCCAAAAACACCTAATCCCCCCTTCACCTCCTCCGCACCTATTCTACCCAACCTAGCACTCTTGATCTCACAAAGTGAACCACCCAATCCAATCCACACAGACATGACTGTGATATTCACAGCTTCCCCTCCCTACCCACCGCACCTACGGCAGTAGCAGGGGCATCCAACTTCAATACCCTCGCCGCATTCCCCCCAAAAAACCCCGCCTTGACATCCTCCCTCAGTTTCAAGTCTCGATTCGCAGATTCAACACACTTCGCCCAGCTCAGCTGCGGGAAGTTCGTCCCGAACATGACCTTCTTTTTGCCGGTTGTGTTTGCGAAGTGAATTAGCTCCTGACAAGACACGGTTAATAACACACATCGGGTTGGGCTGATCGCTGGATGATGGTTCGGGGAGCACTGACTGGTGGGTAGTACTTGGGTAGGTACGCAGATGTGTCGATGTACACGTTGGGGTGTTTCCATGCGACGCCGATCATCTCTTGCGTCCAGGGGAAGCCGATGTGGCCGCAGATGATGGAGAGGGTGGGGAATTTGAGGGCGATTTCGTCGATGTACTAGTAACCTTCTGTTAGTCACATTGACTTCGAGGAGAGAGTAGGAAAAAAGAACAGAAGAGACTGTGGGAGTGGAGGGTACCGGAACAGGTCGTCCGACTTCACTCGGGCAGAGCGGTCCGGTGTGTCCGACCTGGGTGAGCTAGACAAGCAAGCATGATCAGTGGACATGGATATATATCTCTGCAAGAAAGCAATGTCCTGATGAAGTGAACGTACGAACGGGATATCAAGCTCAACGCACTTGACATAAAGCGGCCAACTAACCCCTCATCAGCCAACACGATACCATAACCTACACCCCACCTACAAATATAGGGAAGAAGATAGCAAGCAAGCAAAAGAAGGACCAACATACTAATGCCTATCCGTCGGCGCCAAACCCCACAACCAAGGCACAACCCTAACGCCCCGAAACCCCTCCGTCTTCACATACCTCTCCACCTCCCTCACATACCCCACAGGGTCAAGCAGATCGACCCCCGCGATACCGACAAAGCGGTCCGGGAACGCGCGTGTGAACTCCGCGACGTCCTCGTTGGAGAACACCGCCTGTCCGGGCCGGTACCACGCGCAGAGGCAGATCTGGGAGACGCCGGCGGCGTCCATGAGGGCGACGAGCTCGGCGGGCGTGCGCCGCTTGGAGAGGAGCGTCGTGTCCGCGTGGGATTGCTCGAAGAGGCGGCGGACTTCGGGGACGCCTTGCTGTGTTGATGTTATTATTTGGTTGATTGGTGGGTGGGTGTGTATGTACTTTGGGGGACGCACGTCTAGTGGGAGGATGGGGTTCGCCCATACGTCGATTATGGGATACATTTTGGGGGGGGGGAGCTGTTGTGTGTGGATTGGTTGGTGGGGTGTTTCTAGTAGGAGGGTTGAAGTGAAGTGATATATCGAAGTTCAAGATATAAAAAGAGTTGATACTCCCAAGCTCATACCCGAAGTAAATCCCTCGGCTGTGTATATCTATCATTGTATGATCAACTAGTTAATTAACTATATTCGGTCATGAGTAAGCGCATGCATGTGCTTGTGCATGTATATGCTCTTGAACTGATGGGATTTACAGAACTGAATAAGCTCACTCACACTTGTTCATCTAATACTAAACTATAGTACTAACTATAGAGTAAAAGATTATGTGTCCGTGGATTATGATAGCTCTCTATATTGTCCCATCTGTACTCCTGTACTTTCACAATAGGTTACTTACCTAGTGAGATTCCCATATCGAGACCAATTATATGGACGAACATTACTGGATTATGGACATTCATTGGTGGGATAATTAGGATATTGTGTACTGAGGTTTACTTCTATCTAGGTATGTGGTTCCCTACGGAGTGCTGACTCGTAGACTACTGTGTATATAGTAATGCTAGGCACATGTCCGTTCAAATCAGACAGCAATTGCTCTATTCTATTAATACTCTGCTCTGCTGTAAATCGTTAAAACAAAGGGGGAAAAAAAAATACTAAAAATCAAATTATTTCTTCAGCTGAGCCAGCAGCTCGGCGGGCGGCTGTTGCCGGTAGCCTTGCGGGTTGTTACGGGTCCACAGCCAGAGGTCCTCGCAGGCCTGCTCGAGGGTGCGCTGGGCCTTCCAGCCCAGCTCGGTGTTGGCGCGCGTGGGGTTGGCCGTCAGGTTGAGGACGTCACCGGCGCGGCGGGGGGCCACCTCGTAGGGCAGGTCGCGGCCGACGGCGGTGGAGAAGGCCTTGATCATCTCGTAGACGGTGCTGCCCTTGCCGGTACCCAGGTTCCAGGCGCGGACACCGGGGTTGTTGGTGCGGAGGTAGTTGAGGGCCTTGAGGTGGCCGTCGGCCAGGTCCAGGATGTGGATGTAGTCGCGGATGGCGGTGCCGTCGTGAGAGGCGTAGTCTATTACCATTAGTTTGATTCTCTCATTCAAGGGGCAGTGACTGCATACCATCACCGAACACGAGCAGCTTCTCGCGCTTGCCGGTGGCGACCTGGGCCAGGAGGGGCAGCAGGTTGTAGGGCACACCCTGGGGGTCCTCGCCCATGATGCCGCTGGGGTGAGCACCGGCGGGGTTGAAGTAGCGGAGCAGGGCACCGTTCCACTTCTGGGCCTCGGCGGTGTTACCGGCCTTGGTGGCGTTGTTGCGCTGGGCGTTGATGACGTCGGTGATGGCGGTCTCGACGGCGAACTTGGTGTTGCCGTAGGGGTTGGTGGGGCCCAGGGGGCAGTTCTCGGGGATGGGGATCATGTTGGGGAAGCGGGTGGCATCGCCGTAGACGGTGGCGGAGCTGGAGAAGACGATGTTGGAGACGTTGTTGCGGACCATGGCGCGGAGAAGGTTGATGGTGCCATAGACGTTGACCTCGTAGTAGTCGAGGGGCTTCTCACCGGACTCGCCGACGGCCTATAGTCGTTAGATTTGGAGGAGAGGCAGAGAATTCGGGAGAACTACCTTCAGCGCGGCAAAGTGGATGACGGAGTCAATGTCGGGGTGGGCCTGGAAGACCTTGTCAAAGGCCGTGGGGTCGGTGACATCGAGCTGAGCGAACTCGGCCTTCTTGCCGGAGATCAGCTCGATGCGGCGGAGGGCCTCATCGGAGGAGTTGTAGAGGTTGTCGGCGACGACGACCTTGTAGCCAGCCTCGAGGAGGGCGAGGGTGGTGAAGGAGCCGATGTAGCCGGTGCCACTAGAACCAGTTAGTCAATTGTAGCCTATCTCGAAGGAGGGGACATACCCGGTGACAAGAACAGATCCAGCAGACATTGTGAATTGGGAGTAAGAAGAGAGAGTCGGTGGTGAGAAGAGGAAGGAGGGTGGAGGAGAGACGGGGAATGGAGGGGTATGAGAGAAGAAGAGGAGGAAGAGGAGGAGGGGAAGAGGAGATTATAATACCAAGAATAGTACGGAGTATGAGATATTAGGCGGGTTTCAGGGGTGCCGCAAAAGGAGATACGGGACTGCATGGTGGGGGAGTACCGTATTATTACATCATTACCTTACAGCTTCATTATCCTGTTCCTCTCTCCTCTCTATATGATTTGAAGAATCTCTACAGTACTCCCCATAATTTCCAGAATATCAACTACGTATACGGAGTCAGAATACCCCTGACATTCTCTAACACAGGGAAATTAACCTCAGCCCATCTAACTTCAGTCAGTTAGATGTCCACGTAACGAACACACCCCCGAGCGATGATCGCCATCAAATTAATGACCGATTAATTACGCTCCACCGGGAAATGAAGTGCGTGGTACGTACGACTCTGGTATCAGACCATTATCTGCGACAGGCCGATCTACACCTGCGGCAGGGACCAGTTCCTGAGGCCGAATGCGGCATGCTATACTGGGAACGTCTTTCAACTCCAGAGTATTGCCTACATCGGGGCACTTCCCATGTAGGGTATAGGAACACATTTTGTCAAACATATGAGAAAGAATGGAAGAGTACAAACTGAAACTCAATAGCTAGTCAATCACCTCTGTACTCCGACTAAATACAACAGCGGGTCCAGAACCCCACTCTGGTCGTCGACCCTGTTCTGCTGTCGTTCCCAAGCAGCTCGATCCAAGGGTCCGAGAAAAACCCACCGAATAATGGCCCTTGTTCGGGGCACTGACAGCCTGGTTCTGGACTGTCTTGGTCTTTTGTCTTGGTTCGGTCCCGATCGGGATATACAATCTAGCAAACATGCTTCGTGGCCTTTGGAGATCTTTTTTTCTACCCTTTTTCTTTTCGGCCCTACCCTCTATATATTGATCATGAACTACTACTACTACAGCACCATGCAAAATCGCATCCAATCAATTAAGCTAAGCGGACAATGTACAACTTTAACAGTCAGAAAAATATGAATGATGGGAATGATAGATGAGAACGAGGGTTGGTGGTGAGGGATGCTGTATCCGTGACAACTGCGCAGGTCGGAGGATGGTGAGATACATGATGACGGAAGATGGTTCTTGTAGTGTGTTGTTGTCTGCGCTGGAAGATGTGGGTGGTCGTCTGTCCTGTGCTCTGCTCCCAGTAGGAAGCCCCGTTAAAAAAAAGGCGGTCGTATTTTTTTTTCGGTCTTCTTCATTCTTTCCCCTGATTTTGGTGTTTGATTTGATTCGCCGTCATCTGATTCTCGTGTTTTTCCACTTGATGCGGATACTGAAGTCCCGTAGAAGACAACTGTTCATTCCCAGGTGGGACAGCATCCCCAAAGCAAGCATCGGGTCATCTTTCCCCCACGGACTGGGATACCCCATCAGCATTCCCAGCCCAGGGCCATCTTCTCAAGCGGGAGTCAAGATCAACCCCTTATCCCAGGAGCTCGACATCCAGACCAATCGCCCGCATGAACAGGTTGACATTGCCGAGTCGCTGACTGGCCATGTCGGCCGGCAGGGTCTTGCTATACGTCACCGTCTCCATGACCCGGTCCCTAGATGGAGTCAGTAAAAGCTCATCCCAAATCAATGTGATATGAAGGTAACGTACTTCACCGCAATGACCAACCGTTGCTGCTGCTCCGGGCTGGCGCCAATCCCCACCGCCGCCAAGAACTGCCACACGTACATATCATCCCCCGCGTTGATGGAGTGCGGGAACAGATCCGGGAAGATTGGCTCCAGCGTGTCGAACAGCACGTTGAACTTCTCCACCCACTGCTGCCAGTCCCGTTCCGTGGCTTGGCCCGCTTCCTTGACGATCTCCGCCCGACTGAGCAGCATCGTCAGGATCCCCAGCCCGATGCGCGTCTTGGCCACCATCTCCACGTGCGTCTGCGCAATCACCAGACCCAACAGTCCGATGATGATGTTGAAGGGCGCCTCGTTCACGTACCCCAGCAGGCTGGGCATGACCGCCTGCGAGAACAGCTCGATGGCTTCCCGCACCGCCAGCGACAGCTGCGTCTCGCCGGGCATCAGCTGTGCCCGCCGCACCACGTCCAACGTGTCGAGGTTGACGACGATCATCGTCAGGATCGTCACCCGCTGCTCCTGGTCGATCTGCCGGAAGATGCGGGGGATCGCCTTCTTGCCCTTGGGGCACGAGAGGAAGGCGATGAACGGGTGCGGGTGGTTCGTGTTGGGCACGATCGGTTCCATGACCTTGAGCTTCTGCCAGAGCTTCTGGTTGAGAGCGCGCACCTTCTGCCGCCACTCCATGTGCTGCTGGATCGCCTCCGGGTCGTTCTCATCCGGCGGCGGGGGCATCGTGCGCTCCATGTCCTCCAACTCCATCAAGGCGCTGTAGACCCCTTCGATGTTGGCGAGGATGGATTTGCGGTCGCTGAGGCTCAGGTCCGCGTGGGCCTTCTTGGTCGTCTTGGCCCCTTCAGAGCTATCCGGTCGCTTGATGTTCAGCATCGGCTTAGGCGCCTTAGCGTTGCCGAACGAGATCTTGCCCAGACTTCCTTCGATGATCAGCTGCTTGTTCTTGGGCTTCTGCTTGGCCGCCTCCACTGCACGCTGCACCTGCTGCTGCATCCGTTGCATGTGGTTGTCGGCGCTGTTGCCGTGCCGCCGAGACCCGTGACCACCCAAGCGGTTGCCGGTCTGCAGGAGATACGTTTGCGCAAAGTGGCCTAGCGGCTGGTGGGGGTGCTGCCGCGGCGCCCCGCGGATCTGGCTGTAGACCTGGTAGTAAAAGTCCTCGGACAAGACCGCCTCGGAATCAAAATCGGCGACATTGCCCGCCGCGGCGACAAGCTGCTGGAGCTGGATCCGCGTGATGAAGTTCTTGTCCTGCGGGGTCATCAGTCCGTTGCCCTTGGACAGCAGGAAGATCTTGTGGTTGCGCTTGGCCCGCCGGGCGTCCTCCATCAGGTACGCAATGCGTTGTTCCTCATTCAGGTGCATCAGCTGCTGGGGGTTGGTAACCATCGGCATCTGGTTCGCCTGCGCCCGCGGTCCCTGGGGGATCACAGGCGGCTGCGGTTGCTGTTGTGGCTGCTGCTGCTGCTGCGGTTGCTGCTGCGGATAGGGGCGCTGTGCCCGTGGGGGCATGGCTTGCCGTTGCGGGGGCGTCATCGCCTGTGGGGGAAGATGGGCATTCTGCAAGAGATGCAGGGGGATGTTGGGCGCATGGCCCGGCATGGGAAAGTGCTCCGGCACCATTGGTGGCGGCGGAAGCAACTGCGACGGCGGAATCCCCTTGGCCAGCTGGGCCTGCACGAACTCGGGGGGCAGGTGCGGGAAGCCTTCCGGCAGCGGGGGCTGCAGGGGTTGCTGGAAGTGAGACAGATCGGGCATCGGCTGTGGGAGAGAGACGGGCGGCTGGCTCAGACCGGGCGGAGGAGCAGTCGGATGCTGCCGCATCTGCGCTTCCACTTCCTCCAGGCTCATCATCTTCTTGGCTAGCGACGGGGCCTGGAACGAGGGCTCGGTCTTTTTGTGCGCGCTCCACACACTGGACTTGGCCTGGAGGTCAGGGATATACCCGGGGTCCTCATACTTCTCGTACCCCGACCGTTTGGGCTTCTGGGCTGCCGCCGCCTCCACCGCTGCGAGGGTAGCAGCCGTCTCCGCCGCGGGGGGGATGACTGATCCCTGAGGCTTCTGTAGACCGTAGCGAATCTGTTCTTCCCCGATCACATCTGCCACCTGAGCGGTCTTGCCGAAGAAATCGAAATCTCTCCCCACGCCGCCCGTGTCTCCTCCACCACCGAACGTGTCGTCGTTGAACTCATCCTGATCCTCATCCAGCTGATCGCCCAGACCATCATAGGTGTCCTCAAAATCGATTCTACATTTGACGAAAACCGTTAGTCCCGGAATTGCTGCATTATAGACCGCCCCCGTGTCTTCGGGCTTGCCTTTTGGAAGACTTACACATCATCGTCGTCGGCCTGAAGACCCGCAGCTTGGGCGCGAGCGACTTCGGCAAACGGGTCAGGAGCGTCGAATATACCTCTCTGATCACCCGGAGGGGCTCGATCCCTCGGGAGAGTGGTATTAAAGCCGAAGAAAGACATCTTCGACCGAAGGGGGGGAATGAAGGATGAGGGGGGGAGAGAAGGTAGAATTATCGCAGCATTTCCTGGTAGTGCGGGATGGAAGTTGAGGCCGGCGCTGATATCACCCACTAACAGATTCGCTGGCCTGGGCGGGACCCGTTTGGGTTAGCCTGTGTGCCTGAGGCAGATGTCTTGGCAGGTAGCTGTGCGGATTACATAATATCATGGCTATCAGTTCATAGTCCGTAGTTATTTACTCCGTAGTATCGCTATACTACAACTAGTATGACTGTCGCTATTTCACTCCAACCTACACTGTCTAGTAGACAGATCACTTGGAACCTGTCACCTTCACAGTAATCTTTCTCAACCTTCGTGCTGACACCCTATGACTGGTCATACGCGGTGACAACAGTCCCAGTGATAGTAACACAAGGACACAGCCAACAATTCCCCGGAGTATTGACCAGTTGTCAACCATGGTGCACTACAGGACACCTGCTGAGCAGAAGAGAACAAAAGAAAGAGTCACAACAGTCTTCAGTTCAACTGTACGGTCAAGTCCACCCATGGCAATGGTCGAGTCTCGATCAAGACGTTGTCCTGCAGGATCGGGATGATCGGTGGTTATGATACTAGCTACGCCACCAGATAAATTAGCACCCCCGATCGTCGTTTGAGAAACGGTCCATTTGTCCAAACAACGTGCAGGTCAAGGATCGTTGGGTATCTCATTTCTCCCCAATCAATCTGAATCCAATTCGATAGTGTCAAACGGTAGATCGGCACCTCCTTGACCCTGGAACAGGAAACCCAGTCGCCTACCCTCACGTGCCCGCGGTGGCTGAAACAGGCTTTATTCTGGGCCAATTATGCACGCATGAGGAAGAAAACATACCTGGTGTAGCATAACTGCCTACATACCGACCGACACCGACGTGGTGATTAGCTCGTTCTTTCTTTCATCGATTCACCCTTCTTTTCCCATCCCTGCGGCTCTGGCTTGTTCGTGGAATTGATACTTGTTTTTTTTTTTTTGGCGATTCCATCGCTGCAACCGGTCCATCATTATCCCTGGTTTGTTTGTTGGATCCCGGGTTGGACAACTCAAAACACTCGCCTCTCGTCATCAACTTGCCAACTCCACCGTCGAGACAGACAGATCATCGTTGATCCCCGACGGACTTGCCGGACAACTCTTGGAGAAGAACCGAATTGGAGCTGGTTGCGTCTCGCAGATCTCTTCCTTATAACGGTTTAGACCCCGCTGCGATTTCCATCCCCCCTGGCGTTGGCCCCCCCCCTCGCCATCGAGATAACATCGACCTTCATACATTTCTGCGGTCGCTCTTTGGTCTTACGGCCTGGAGAAGATAACCTCCCCTTGCCCACCATGTCGTCAGGGCCGAGATATGTGCGGTACCTCGTACTCGCCGCGTTGGTAGGTCCTCCCGGAGTTTGTGGTTCTCTCACAGCGCCAATACTGACTCGGTCTCCAAGACAATATGCACCTTCTTCTATTTCTCCCGAAATGCGATCCCTATTCCCCAGAATATTGGCTCGAAGATAGACACCTATAAGGGCGCCATTGCCGGCTACACGTCCTCCCACTCTGACAACGCCGAGCCCGAGGAACCGGTCAGCCATGCGTCCGGCAGCGTCAGCGCTCCGGTTGCGCCCCGCGTGAATGCGACCTTTGTGACACTGGCCCGCAACCACGACGTCTGGGACATGGCCAAATCTATCCGTCAGGTGGAGGATCGCTTCAACCGGAACTACCACTACGACTGGGTTTTCCTCAACGACAAGCCGTTCGATGAGACCTTCAAGAAGATCACCACGGCGCTTGTCTCGGGAACCACCTACTACGGCCTCATTCCGCAGGAGCACTGGTCGTACCCGGAGTGGATTGACCAGGAGAAGGCCAAAAAGGTGCGCGAGGATATGGGTCAGAAGAAGATCATCTACGGGGATTCGGAAAGCTACCGGCACATGTGCCGCTACGAGTCGGGCTTCTTCTTCCGCCACCCGCTGATGATGAACTACGAGTACTATTGGCGTGTCGAACCCAGCATTGAGCTGCTGTGTGACATTGCCTTTGACCCGTTCCGCTTCATGAAGGAAAACAACAAGATGTACAGTTTCGTGCTGAGTCTGTACGAGTACTACGACACCATCCCCACCCTCTGGGACAGCGTCAAGAAGTTCATGGGTGCCTATCCGGGCCACATTGCCGAAGGGAACTCCATGGAGTTTTTGAGTGACGACGGAGGAAAGACCTTTAACAAGTGCCACTTTGTAAGTGTCCTACTGGCTTTGACGTGACCGACCACTACTAACCCCGTACAGTGGTCAAACTTCGAGGTTGGCAGCCTGGACTGGCTGCGGTCCGACGCGTACATCGACTATTTCAGCTCTTTGGACCAGGACGGTGGTTTCTTCTACGAGCGCTGGGGCGACGCCCCCGTTCACTCGATCGCCGCCGGGATCCTGCTGCCCAAGGAGCAGATCCACTTCTTCAACGACATTGCCTACTACCACATTCCGTTCACGCACTGTCCGGCCAGTGAGCAGCTAAGGCTGGACCTGAAGTGCCACTGCAACCCCAACGACAACTTTGACTGGAAGGGCTACTCCTGTACGTGCTTCCTGTTTACCCTTTACTATCTCACACACAACTAATCATCCCCAGGCACCGCCCGATACTTCGACATCAACGACCTGGAACCGCCAGAGGGCTACCCCGAATCGAATTGACTGGCGGTGGCGGGGATCATTCTCCTCGCCATCACCATCGTCGGCAGCGTGATCATTGCAGTCAGCGGCAGGACCCGCGCGCGAGTCATCCGTAGCGGACAGCATGTGTACGAACATATCGCAGCGAAGAAGGTGGGAATGTTCAGAGGGTAACAGCACTGGCAGTTTGTTTTTGCATTGTCCAGGTTCAGAACGGTGTCTTTTGTAGGCTCGGCGTTTTTATTTTTTATTTGCTTGCTTTACTTTTCCCTGCCTTTTTTCTTCTTCTTTTTTCTGTCTTCTACTTTTTAATTTCCACCGCTTGTCTTCATCTTCTCTTCACCATTGTGTTCTTTTACTCTTTGATTTCCATTTGAGGATGCATTGCTGTCGGGGGGTATGGAGCATATATCAAAAAACGGAGGAAACGGAAACCTGTGTGCCCCGTCAATCTTCTACAAGGATGGGATAAATTATTTAGGAAATCAACCATGGACGATTGCCTTGATATTGTACTGTACATAGGATAAAGCTCTAAAAAAACAGAAATAAAAAACACCATTGCATCCCAACGCATCTCGTCAATCTGCGCAGACAGAGCGTTACAGTTACTCCTTCTTGGGCTTCTTGGTACCGTACTTGGAGCGGCTTGTCAGACGGTTGGAAACACCACCCTGCGCATGACTCGTTAGTATAGTCCTCAACCAGTACGTCTCCGGAGAAGAGAAAGGAAAGGAAGGTAGAAAGAGGGACTAACCAGATCCAAAGCCCCGCGAACCAAAGTATACTTCACACCAGGACAATCCTGCGCACGACCCCCACGAACCATGACAACACTATGCTGCTGGACATTATGGCCTGGAAAACAAACAATTAGCCCAATCCCATGTACCCCATTCATCCATCTTATCCATCCCAAAGATCCAATCCCAAAGTGAAATAAGAGGGGGGACACAAACCTTGCCCAGGAATATAACAAGTAACAACCTTCCCACTACTCAACCGCACTCTCGCAGTCTTCCTCTCACCCGAATTAGGCTTCTTCGGCTTCGTGACGCCCGTCTTCAGACACACGCCCTTCATCTGGGGCCGGAGCTTGAGGGCCGGCGAGCGCGCGCGGCGCGCCTTCTGCGATGTGCGGCATCCGCGACGGACTTGGTTGTATGTTGCTTGGAGGAGGGGGGAGGTTGAGAATTGGCGGGTTGAGGAGAGGGCGGCGAGCGCGGACGGGGTGCGGAGGGTGGGTTGGAAGGGTGTGAGGATGGTCTTTCTGGGGAGGGATGCCGTCGGCAACTTGGTTGTTGTGGTCGGCTTGGAGATGAGACCCCGGAGGGTGCGGAAAGCGAGAGACGGGAGGAGGGGCGGCATTTTGGTGGTGGACGTTATGTCGTTTGTCGGGATGGAGGGAGTCTCCGGGGGAAAGTTGAGGATGCGGTGATAATTTGCGATATGCGGTCATGTGACGTTTCTGCGGGAGTGGTGGGTTTGGCGCGCCGGAGGAGCTGCTGGCGGGAGTGAGTGGGTTGAGTGGACGCCTCAGCTTGACTGCCTTCGTTGATCTATCTAGCTTGCTTCTTTCATCTCCATTCTACTCCGTATTGCTTCGGGTTTCTTTCTCTTTTCTATATCTGCATTGAATTCTGTCTAGCATCAATCTTGTTACTACCTCCAATACCAATCAACCGCCAACATGGTATGTCACCCAATGATGCCATGCTAATCCAGCACCATCATCATCATCATCATCAACACCAACCCCAGACCTCTACAATATACCAATCCCAACTACCTCGTGAAGTAATCACTAACATGATACAAAACAGTCCCTCCGCATCGCCCCGCCCTCAACAGCCCCCAACAGCACCTCCAACACCACAACCCGCCACTCCATCCCCATCAGCCTCCCGCACCCATCCAAAGGCGCCCCCTCCGCCCCAGGCCTTCCCGACACCCTCCGCGACAACATCACCCAGCAGGCCCCCATCGGACCCCCTTCCGCACACGCCGACTCCGCAGCAACCACCTCCGCCCACCCGCTCGAAGCCCGCCTCCTCGCCTGGCGCCAGACCCAGCACGCCCTGAAGATGGAGTCCCTGCGTCGCGCCTACGGCATCGCCGAGCCCGTCCGCCGCGGCATGGAGCTGAAACTCGTCCGCGATGGGACCTTCCGTCCGGCTGTGCTGGGCGGCGCCCGTGGCGGTGGTGGGAGTAATGTGCATGAGGATATCTTGGTGCTTGGCGGTAGGGATGCGGAGATTGGGTGGGAGGATATCTTTCAGGGTTTGTCTTCCTTCGTTCCTTCTTTCTCTCTTCCTTTCTTTCTTAATACGCTATCTCTTTCCTTGCTACAATGTCTCTTGGGCTGTTGGGTCAATGCTAACCACGGTGTGTGTTTGCAGGAGACGAATTCAGAGAACCGCCTACCTTCCACGACGAGATGGAGAAGCGACTGCGTATGGACTCGTGATTTGCTTTGCTTTTCTATCCGTCTATTCAATTGTTCTGTCTTTTCCCGTTTATGATACTTGTTACTCCTGTTAGGTCACGAAACTAGTCTGATACTGGCGTCCCCGTGGTTGCTACTACTACTCCTACCACATCATACATGAACACACATACTATTTAGATGTAATAAATAGAGTTGTGGTTGCATCGTTTAAGCGTATATCCTGGCGGAGTGGGATCTCTTAGAAAATAAGATCAATTTATACGGCACAAATACCTTTCATTGAATGCTGATGATCAAAACCAATCAAACTTGTACAATATATTGACCATGGTAGGTAAATAGATAGCCGTAGATAAAATAGTAATGTGAAGATATGCCAGTATGCTCCTTCATCCCCGAGCAACGACAAAGAAAAAAGCAGGGTATATGTGGAGGTAGTCGGGTGAATCAAATCATGGACTCGACTGATGATATCGGTGATGTAGATGGCAAATAAGCTTGACGGAAATCGGGGCTAGGAAATCGCGGCTAGAACGGTAGATGTTCAGTTGGGGCCAAAACAGATGTCAAATGTTAGATGTGATGTCAAAGCCAATCGAGTTCAAATGAGACATGGATGGGATGGATGCCAGGGCTCAGATCAGAAGAAAGAAAAAGAAGAGAAGTCCTCAACGCCGTTCCCAAGGGCGGTCAATACATGGGTAGCCTGATATCCTGTATCCAGGCTGATAGCAAACATGGCAAAGGGTTGACTCAACAGGCGGGTATGGAAAAACATGAGGGCCAAAAATGAAGAGAGATAAGAAAAGTAAAGTAGGGTAAAGTCGTGTTTAAGAAAGAAAAAGATGGGGGGAGAATGAAAGAAATGGAAAAGAAAGGCAAAAAAAGAAAAGTGAGGAAAGGAAGGGACAGGTGAGAAAAAGAAAAGAATATATGTAACCAAGCCATACGCTGTCAGACGCAGGCTCAATCCTCGAGCAGTAATGCCCAGACGATCCTGCAGGTTATGAATAGACTGCAGGTGACGATAAGATGGCAGGACCGATCCTAATTTACTGGATCACGCAGCGACATGACGGGCTGCGTTCGCTCGTCTCGCGTTCCCGAGTATACCCAGTGGTCTTGGCGCCTTTGGCATCTTCTTCGTCAACGATCTCCTGGGGTTTGACTGTCATGTGCACCACGTTGGGGGCATCGCGGTTGAATTTGGAATCTGCGACATGTTAGTAAAGGGTGAAGAAACGACGGGTCCGCCACATACCTGATAACGGGGCATTGTCGTCTAGAAGCTTTCCAAACGAGATGAGGCGGATGGCGCTGGGAGAAGACGGCCGGGTCTCCCAATCTAGATTGAATCAGCTATGGTGATTCGTCGGGGGAGGGGTTGCCGCGCATACCTTGTCTCCATCCCCTCCAGATCAGCTCTTTCAACGTATAGACGCTCATGGCGAACGGGTCATCGTTCTCAACATTGACGGAGCGTTTGCGCAGGTAGCTGCCGTCGATCCTGAGCGGGTGTCGCGAACCGGTGATGAGGAGGAGCGTGATCAACAACGATGGACCCGAATCTTCTACTTCGGCCTCTTTCAGCGAGGCATCGGATGCCGGTGACGACGACTGGACGCCCGAGGTCGCGGATTTGGCCTCGTTCGACTCGATCGGGGCATCTCCCCCTGTTCGTTGGGCGGTGGCGACTGGTGTCTGGGTATCGTCGCCGGTCCCGGGATTCGTCCCGGTCGTCGACGCTGTATTCTCGTGCGAAACTTGGTCGGGATTGCTGGGGTGTGAATTGACATTTGATTCGGTTGGAGGGAGAGTTTGTGGTTGTTGTTGTTGTTGCTGTTGTTGTGACTCTTGGGGTTGTAGTAGTTGTTGTGGTGGTGGTGGCTGTTGTTGTGATTGTGGCGGCTGCGGTTCTTGCGATACGGCGACGGCCGGTACGGGATCATCCTTGGAGGGATCCGACTGCGGTTGATCGTTGGAAGCCATGTCCAATGCCGCTTTCCTTGCAGAAGGCCACGATTAAGTTTCAACGGGGATCAAGTGTGATCAACGGAGCTGGTCGTGGGGGGAGGGACGAAGTGGAGACCCAAAGTGCACGAAGGGAGAGCTCGAGCTGAGCTGAACAAAAAGGCGGAAACAAAAAGCCGGCGAAATGGACCCGACGGGGAGAAAGAGAAAAGACGGTTGGAGTCGTGGAGTTTTGACAGGAGGAGAGGGCGGGGAAGCCAAGTCGTCCGAGGAGTTCTCTGGTGGCAACACCAGCTACTTACTAGGATTAGTGGAGGAGCAGGAGGCGACCGGAGTGGATGAAGGAGAGAAGAGGACGAGGGAGGTGGAGGTGGATAGGGGGAAAGACCAATAATGATCTTAATAATAAAATACTTACAGATCGAGTACGCGATCGGGTAATTCAAGTCGGTTCCAGGAAGTATGGAGTGGCGAGAGGGAAGAAAGAAGAAAGAGAGAAAGAAAGAGAGAGAGAAACGAAAGTAGGGACAAAAGGGAAAAGGGGAGAAGAGAAAGCAAGTAATGAAGACGATGAATTGAACCCCCCCGGTCTGGAACTGGATCGGACCTTGTTAGCTTGAATGCTGTTTAGATGGGGTCATGTTGATGACATCGCATGATTTAATCCATACTTAACTAGATCCCATCTACTCTGTACTTTCTCCTCGAGCCATTTAATCTCTCATCTCCTGCATGCATGATTGATTTGATGTTCCCTCCAAGGGATGTCGCCTCGTGCGTCCCCCGTTGGGCCATGTTACAATCCGATCCAGGACAGACTGCAGGAGAGTGGAAAGCTCCGGTCCCCCTTGACTATTCATTCCATTGGCAATGACTTGATTTGGATGGTCTTGCAGCGATCGAGATTGGTTAGGAGTGGAATGTTTATAACCCGTTTGTTGATATTGAGTATGCGTCCAAACCCTCGGAGTCTCTATCTCTATGTCTCTATGATTAAGAGAGTTGAAATGAAATAGACTGTTATAATCACCATTGAGACCATCATCATGGAAACCAGAGAAGACAACTAAAGAAAGAAGAGAATGAAGAAAATGAAGAAGAATAAGATGGATAGAGTATAGAGTATGGAGTTGGAGTGGATATAGATTGATGACCTCAGGTATCAGAATTATGTCCACCTGACTCATCAATACATCTCATAACTTCCTACATACTTTTTATAGTACTCTGTAATATGTACTCCGTTCGTGGCTTCAAACTTCCTGCCAATAACATGCAATCCCTAAAGCTTCAGTGACTTGGGCTTGCTTTCTCCACGTGCTGACCTCCTTTCCTCTGAATCCAGTTCGTATTTTGAGGCAGAGGCTGGGAAATTGATAGGAATGCCCCATGGTTCTCTCAGTCTGCCATACCAAAACCCAACGTCGTGACATCACCCCCTCCCAACGAATGTGTTCATCGGATACGCTTCTGCACATTCCAATCCAACAATCCCATTCTACCCAGCCAGACTTCCCAGTACGTCCTCCACTCGGGGGGCGACCCGCCTTCTCTTTTTCCGCTGTCCCGGGGTATGGACCCTAAACGACCATCGGCGTGTCTTCCCCCCAGCCTCAATCACCCGTGGTCCGTTCCAAAGCTAGATCTCGTTCCATACCCCTCGTGGTCAGATGCCCGGCAGATTTTGGTGCGAGTATGTCCCCCCCGCGCAGAAAGAGAGAGTGAGTGGTCGCAACTCGACCCTTCAGAATGCTTTCTGATGTAATCGAATTCGCGTTGGTCCAAGTCTAGACTGCTCTGTTCGACGAGTCAGATGTCCTTTGCTCTGCCAAAGAACAACGAGGAGGATAAGAAAACAATCTTCGATCGGCGGTCCCCCCTGCCTTGCTCTGGAGCTTTAAACTTGCATCATTACTCTTGTTTGATCAGAGTTTGATCTGATTTTACTTTTTTTTTTTTTTTCTCGTTCTGGTGGAACCGTTGATTGTGGCCCACGCGTCATGCTACTTATCAAGCGTTGCTCGCCCTCATCTCCATTGCTGCCTACGTGTCTGAGCATTAGAGATGCTTCGTCGCCTGTCGTCAACGAAAGAGACGGCCCGGAGGCTTAGTCTCGGCGACAAATCAACGGAATCGAGTCTGGAAGTGAACATTACTGAACCTGCCCTCTTCATCCCCACCTATACCAACAAACCGCCCGTCCTTCGGGGCTCCTGTGTTCTGGATGTCCGGGAACCCTTGACGGCACGGCGACTGACGGTCACCCTCCGGGGGACATCGCGTGTGCAATGGCCTCACGGTAAGAACTGACCCGCCACTAGGCTATCCGTGCAGGAGGCGCGAGGCTAATCCGGGTGGGGGGGGGTTCAGGCACTCAAGATACGGAGAAGATCATTGACTGCACGTTGACCGTGTTTGGTCCGGAGGCCTCCAAGACTGGGCCCCAGTCATACGCGGTATGCAGCGAGGAAGAACCGCCAGCCCTGCAACGCAAAGAATCGGGCTTCTCCCGGAGAAAGAGCCAGCTGCGCACCGCGCTGATGGACCTCTACCCGAATTCCAATCAACCCCCAGCAGCAGCGTATCACACCTTCAAACCCGGCACCTATCGGTACAATTTTGAGATGGTCCTCCATTCCCAGCTGCCCCAGACCATCCGGCTCCGCGGCAGCCAGGTCCGTTACAGCGTTCACGTCTGTGTGGAGCGCCCGGGCGCCTTGACCCGCAACATCACCCACACCCAACCCATCACCGCCATCCACTGCCCCGCGGAAGATTATGTGGAAGATGCGGAGCCGGTCTACGTCCGACGGTCCTGGTCCAAGTATCTGCGTTGCGAGATCCTCGTCTCGCGGCGAGGCGCACCTCTGGGCCACCGACTGCCGGTGACCCTGTCTTTCACGGAGTTGGCCCAGGCCAAGTTGCGTGGCATCCGGGTCTATCTGTCGGAAAATGTTCAGTATCTGCAAAAGGATGGCCTCCCGTCCTGTTTCGGTCCGTACAAGCGGACGCTTGTCTACAAAGCCGTGGATGGTGTGGGGTCCGCCGAAATAGCGCTCATACCGGAAGATGACCAGGTCAAGCATTTGGTGACCGATGAGAAGGAGCCGGACAGTATCGTGGCGTGCTCCGAGTCGACCGTCCAACACAGCGGCGCGAAAGCGACGACGCTCGACTTTGACCTGCCGTTACCCATCTGTCGGATCCACGCCAACGGTGACGAGACGCGGAACATGCATTTTGACACCAAGTACAAGAACGTGCAAGTCAATCATTGGATTGAGGTGAGGTTTTCTTTCCCTCTCGTATTCTTCCTGTATCCAGATACTAACCTTGTCGTCTAGTTCGTCTTCCTCCTAACGAAGGATGCGTCTGGAGAGGTCAAAACCCAAAAGAGCATCAAGACTCCATTGACCCTGCGACCTTGCTACGCCAACCAGGCAAATGCTTCTCTCCCGGCTTACTCGGAGACGACGCTGTGTGACTCGCTCGGGCCGTAAATAATGGACAGAAGCCGGCTGTCCTACGAATCACGACGGATTGAATGAAGTTGGCCAATTTGATATGTTTCATGAGATCCTGCATACTGCATTTATGGTCACCAGGGGAGGGAAACCACGAGGTGACCAACTTAGTTCGTCGGCGCCTGCGTTTTCATCATTGGAACGGTGCAGCGAGCCTCCACGTTGCAGGCGATCGCGGGCGGGAACTTGATCCTGCCCGTAAACCAACCCAGTGGTCACCTGTATTCGATTCTCATTCGCTGATCGCATAGTCTGATATCATGTTGCGATGCGTTTCCGTGGAACTGGATTAAGGTTGCCGATGCCATGGTTGCGTTGGGGTGGGAGTTGCTGAGTCTTCGGTGTTGCTAATTACCGCATGCGGGCATGCGGCCCTGTCGGTGTTTTCTGGCCTACCTTTATCTTTCTGCTCGTTCCTGGATCGAATTGCAGAATTAATTTTGTACTTGATTTGAGGTATACTGCGCAGTGCGTTTACCTGCGATAGCCGTTCAACATGCCTCCTACTTTCGCGGGCATGTCGGGGCGCCCGCTGTCCCTGTCAATTTCGACCGTCGCCACCATGGGATTCTTACTCTTTGGATATGATCGTGAGTTACTCTCACGAATGCGACTTTGGAACAAGAAATGTCTGACCGTGATTAGAGGGTGTCATGTCGGGTATCATTTCCGACCCGGCGTTCAACAACATGTTCATAGCTACCAAAGGCGACAACGTCATGCAGGCCACCGTCACCGCCGTGTATGAAGTCGGTACGCCTGTTACGATCTCCCAAGCCTTTTACGGAATTGACTCGAACTGACGGACGTTCGCAGGGTGTCTATTCGGGGCGATCTTCGCCCTCGTTTTCGGCGAATTGCTGGGCCGTCGATGGATGATCATCTCCGGGGCGGCGGTGATGATCATTGGGGTGATTATTCAAGTAACGGCCATGCCAGCGTCTCTTCCGCTCCTGCAGTTCATTTTCGGGCGAGTAATCACAGGGATTGGCAACGGCATGAATACGTCCACGATCCCGACTTACCAAGCCGAATGTTCCAAAACCAGCAACCGCGGTCTGCTCATCTGTATCGAGGGCGGCGTCATCGCCATCGGGACCATGATTGCGTATTGGATTGACTACGGGGCGCATTTCGGACCGCCGGATCTTGTCTGGCGGTTCCCGATCGCGTTCCAGATTGTGTTCGGTATCTTCATCATTGTGGGCATGTGCTATCTGCCTGAATCGCCGCGGTATCTCATTGCGCATGACCGGGTTGACGAGGGTGAGAAGGTGCTGGCTGCGTTGAAGAAGATCGAGGTGGACGATCACGAGACGCAGCTGGAGAAGAATTTGGTTTTAGATTCGATCCGCGCGTATGTCCACCCTTCACTTTTCTTCTAGATGCGTCGCTTTCTTTGACATCTTTATGTTCGAAAGTAAATGGCGAAAGTCAGAAGAGACACTAACATCTCCCAGATCCGGCGCTGAAAAAGCCAAATTCCGCGACCTTCTCACAGGCGGCCCATCCCAGCATTTCCGTCGCATGGTAGTCGGCTCATCAGCGCAAGTCTTCCAGCAAATCTCCGGCTGCAACGCAGTAATCTATTACCTCCCGGTCCTCCTCGAGCAGTCCATCGGGCAATCACACAACTTCGCGCTCCTCATCGGCGGCATCAACATGATCTGCTACGCCATCTTCGCGACCTTTTCGTGGTTCTTCGTCGAGAAGATCGGCCGCCGCAAGCTCTTCCTCGGCGGCAGCTACGGCCAATGCGCAGCAATGATCATCGTCTTCGCCTGCCTCATCCCCGGCGACTCCCAAACCGCCAAAGGCGCCGTCTTCGGCCTCTTCCTCTACATGTGCTTCTTCGGCGCCACCTGGCTCCCCCTCCCCTGGCTCTACCCGGCCGAACTCTCGCCCATCAAGACCCGCTCCAAGGCCAACGCCATCTCCACCTGCAACAACTGGCTCTTCAACTTCACCGTCGTCATGATCACCCCCGTCATGATCGAGCACATCGGCTGGGGCACTTACCTCTTCTTCGCCGCCTGGAACGCCGTCTTCATCCCCGTCATCTGGTTCTTCTACCCCGAGACGGCCGGCCGCAGTCTCGAAGAGATCGACCTGATCTTCGCCAAGGGCTACACGCAGCAGATGAGCTACGTCCGCGCGGCGAAGGAGCTGCCCCGGCTTGCGCCTGACGAGATTGAGGAACAGGCGCGGGAGCTGGGCGTGCTCGATGAGAATGAGAAGATCGAAGAGCGCATCGAGAGGGATCATCCTAGTGATTCGGCGGAGTTTTCGGCCTTTATGCCGAGTCAGCTTTGATTAAGCCGTTCTTTTTGTTTACATATGCATTCTTTTCTATTTCTATTATTATCTCTAATTTTATTTTCTTTTCTTTTCTTCATTGGATCAAGTTAGGCTCTTGGGAGTTGGTTATTATCTTTGTCTGTTGTTCCATTCTGCGACTTGTCGTGGTTGTATGTTTACATATTATATACATTCGCATTTAGGTATTCCTCCATATTCCAGATTGAGTACATATTTTTAGTACACAAACACATACACACACGTAATTGATCAACCTCGTCAACATCTCGCAGTGACCCAATGTAAATAATTCAAGATCGACCGACCATTCAATTCATCATAGGAAGTGATGTCTACGGTGGGATGTAGTATTTCAATACAAGGTAGGTAGGTAGGTAGACAGGTAGTATGCTACTGTGTGTCTACTATTATAGTAGTTTCTAATCAACGGCGCTCGTATTTGGGGTCAATCGACTGTTTAGTGCATTTCTTGTCTATTGGGGATGATTATTAGGTTCTATCTATGACTATGTGTTGATAGCTTGTCAATGTTGTATTTGCAGGACCACACGATTTAACTATCGCGTTCGAATTATTATTTATTATCAGGCCATCTACAGAGTGAGTGATCGATTACTTCAATCCACCAGCCGAGAGTAGGAAGCAGGTCAAATCCAGTCCGAATACTGCTCCACGGATTCATTGACCACCCCATCCGACCCATGCCTCACGCCCAACAAGCGCACCGTGCCGATCTTGCCCCCAAAGTCGTCCTCGACCTGGCTCTTCCAGCCCGCGAACAGCTGCTCCAGACGCTCAATGACAGCGAGGTCATCCCTGATCAGCAGGGCGATGGCGTCGTAGCCGCCCGCGCCGGGGACCACGCCGCCGATGACGCCCTCGACGGCGGAGACGGCGTCGAGGAGCTCGGTCTGCACCTTGGGCTCGACGGGCACGCTCGACTGCGCGGTCATGCTGCGGAGGAGGGAGCGCGAGCGGCCGAGGAGCTGGCGGATGGTGGCGAAGTCGTTGTCGGCGGGGTCTTCCTCGGGGGCGCGGTGCTGCTGGAGCGAGATGACGAGGCGCTCGTTGTTCGCTTGCAGGGCGTCCCAGAGCTGGGTGGCGGTTGCGGGGTGCTGCTGGCGCCATTCGAGGACCTTCTTCACCATGGACGGGGTTTGGGACCCGCATTCGACGTCGCAGAGGACCATCTGCATGCCCGGGGGGAGCTTCATGCCGAAGTCTTGGCAGCCGGTGTCCCACGGGTGGGCGGGGTCCATGTCTTCGACGACGGAGAAGAGGCGGTCTTCGAAGGATGGGGTGCCGACGTCGCCGATGCTTTGGAGGATGCTGGGGGAGAAGCGCCGGTAGAGGCAGGAGCCGTAGATGGCGGCTGCGACGTCGAAGCCGGAGCCGACCTTGCCCTGGGCGGCGCAGTGGGCGGCTTGTGCGAGGTTGTGGAGCTTCTCGCGCGCGAGGCCTAGGTCGTCGGGTTGCAGGGTGCGGTGGACGACGAGGGCGGATACGAGGGCTGTGACGAGGGCGGCGGAGGAGCCGAGCCCCGTCTTGTGGGCTTCGTGTAGGGGGACGCCGAAGTTGACGAAGCGGCCGGTGGAGGCCTTGGAGGTCGGGGTTTCCGAGTAGTAGTCGCTGTCTGCGAGGATGGTGACGGACAGGGCGCCAAAGTCCTTGGAGTCGGCGACGTAGCTGATGTAGGTCAGGGCGTAGTTGAGAGAGGTCTCGACGAAGGGGTTATGTTTCCTGGCGGGGTTGGAATCCATCATTAGTGGAAGAGACTCAAAACTATGAGGAGGATGGCTTCTTACCCCTCGTTCTTCTGGGTGACACGGATCCCCCCCCCATTCTCACAGCGCTGCACCCCGTATTCCCACGTGGCACCGTCAAACTGCGGCGAGCGGACGACGATGGTGTCTTCGGCATCCTGGTCGTCTACGGCGCTGTCGTCGGCGGGCCGGGTCTCCAGTGTGGCCGCGGTGCCGGACCCAGAGGTCCCCCGCCGGTGGGACCGTCTCCGCTGCTGGACGATGACGTGGATTCTCGCATCGAGGGCAAAGACGGTTCCAGAGTAATTGCGATCCAAGACGAGGTAGCCTCCGGTGAGGAGAACCTTGCCCGGGGCGGACAAGGCGGTGGTGACTGAGGGGTTGTACGCCATGGGGGTGGATTCGCTGGTTTCAGGATTGAGTGAGCAAGCCTCAGTCATGGTGAATGAGGGTAAAGGAACAGCTCACCTTTACAAGGGGTATCAATATCCACTTGATCTGATTGAGGGCACTGGCGTTGCGAGGAACCAGATCTCCAGGGGGTGATGATCCTCGTGCCCCGCTCGTGGGTGAGCTGGTCGTATGCGGTAGAGGGAGGGGCAAGGACGGGTCAATGGCGGTTCATCAAGGGATGGACAGGATGAGCGGTTGGAATATTCTGCGTCCGATGACTAGGATTATAGAACACCTCGAGAAAGTACGATTGACAGCAATGAGGGGGAAGAAGCTCCGGATGGGAGTCTCCATGGTCTATCGGGTATGCATATCAGTTTGTTGTGTTTGTTTACATGTGGTGGCTGCCATTTGTCATCAGTGGCTAGTGCTGGCCGTGGCTAGTGAAAACACCGTGGCTGGTGTGGACAGTGGCTAGTGTGAACCGTGGCTAGTGAAAGAACGGTGGCTGATGTAAGTGTGGCTGATGAGTCTCCATCTGACGTAATGTCACGAGATGGATCTGAATTTTCATGTTGTCGAGTCAGTGCGGACGATCCTCGGTCTACGGAGTGGACTCCCTAGGAGTAGAGTGTACAATGAATGTATAGACTAGTGCCCCACTGTATCATGTGATGCTGACCATGTCCATCGTGTACTCTTGAGTCTTAACATGGATGCTGCAGATGACGAGGGATGCATTACGTCGGGATGACTGTCGAGTGACGGATGCACTATGCAGAGATGCATAATTGATAAATGCAGCCATCTGGAGACGATCCGGAGAGAGACCGGATTCTCGGCGTGGAAGACGGGACATATGGCGTAAATGATTGATCACTCACTCAGATCAACCAACATACGGTGTAGATGCTAACGGTCTCGTGTCGTCTCCGGTAATTCCATGAATAATACCGACTCGGAAGGACGGATCGAAGGACGGAAAGAAAGGGAGACAGGGAGAAGGAAACCGACCGAACCTACTCCGGTTAGACGAGAAGCGGGGAAGAAAAAGAGCCGGAAGGGAAACTTTGATTCCTTGTCAACGGACGGTGACTCACGCCCAGTCCCTTGGTACTGGTTGTGCATTCCATTTCTATCATATTCTTTTTTTTTAATTCATTTTCCCTCGATTTTTTCCTGTGAACCAGAAAATGTGAGATATCGGTGGCGTTGAAAAGAGGGGATCGGATAGGTCAAAAGGACAGATGTATACTGGTTGACTAAGAGGTACTGCGCTGGAAGTACCTCCCAAGTACCTCTGACTCTTTCTCTCGGATGTACGAGAGACTTCCACCGCCTGTCTGTATCGGGTATGGTCCCGTAAGCCGTACCAGGTTACGCGGCGACGTGGGCCTAATCCGGTCTAGCGTCGTCCGGAGTAAAAAAACCCTCAAGGCTCTAAAATCCGATGGATCGGCACTACTTCTGGCCGTGTCACATCCCCCGAGATCCTCATCGTATCTTTTTTTTCTCTCTCTCACAGCTTCATCGTCATCTCCGGACACACGCTTTATCATCACGTCCCCTTCTTACATCCTCTTTTTATTCCTCCGCTCGCGCGTTCCGTTGGCGATCCGGTCGTCAAATGAACCTGTATTCTGTTCATCATTTTGATTGCAAGGTACACTCTCCGCATCCCTCACGGAATCAACACCACTAACCCAACCCCCTAGAATTGCCTCTTCTCGAGGAAGAGGTCCCCCGCAAGATAAATGGTCTTCAAGCCGTTTACCCACCTCGCGCGCCAGTCCTTCACCAAAGCCTTCACCCATGGCTACGCTCAGTCGGTAGTCGCCGCGTCCCAGTCCTCCTACGCGTCGTCCACCACCCTCAACCACCTCGCCCAGCATCCCGCCGCCAAGTTCTCCCGCACCACCCAGCTGCAGAATGTCTTCCAGCCGTCCAGCTCGTCCGGCGCCGGCGCCGGCGCCAAGGCCAGTCAGGGGGGCTCCGGCGGCGGCGATCTAGGCGTCGCCGCCTACTATGCCGCCTGGCAGCAGGCCCAGCAGACCGGTGACGACAGCGACTGGAAACAGTTGCAGTCGAGCCGTCGGGTCGGCCGCCAGCTGAAGGGGGCCGAGGAAGGGGCCGACGCAGCGGCGGGCGCCGACGCGTCGGCGGAGTACCGGGATCCGCCCCATCTCACCCGCGCCTCCGCCAATGCCGATGTCAGCGCCCAGGTCGAGGAGGCCGTCGCCCGCGAGATCGAAATCCAGGAGGAACAGGCCCGCGTCGAAGAGGCCGAGGCCAAGGACGGCGCCGCCGCCGCCACCGAGGCCTTCCCCGAGTTGCCCGACGAGGTCGCCTCGATCGGCGACGCCACCGTCGAGCAGTCGCGCCGCAGCTCCGAACACATCGTCGACTTGGCGTCGGGGAAACAGTTCGCGGAGATTCCCGGGGCCTTCGCGGCCCTGCTCCGCGACGGCCTGACCCCCACCGTGGGCGCCTACAACGCCCTGCTCGAGTCGGCCGTCCAACTGCACGGCGACGCCGCGCAGGCCATCCAGAAGGCGCTCGACGTGTACTCGGACATGCTGCGTCGTCGCGTCGTCCCCGACGAGCAGACCTACGAAACGTTAGTCCGGCTATTCGTCGTCCGCGCCCACGAGACCATCGCCGCCAAGGGCCTGCTCGAGCAGGACCGCGCCCGCTTCGGGGGGATGGAGAAGCCCGGGGAGTTCATGCTCATGTCCAGCGAGCTTGAGCGCGCCATCATCGACGAGGACCACTCCCTGGGCATCGCCATGAAGCTCTTCACCACCGCCACCACCCGCCACGCCGATCTCGTCTTTACCCTCGACACCTACCGCCAGCTGATCACCGCCTGCGCCCGCGAGGGTCAGGTCGAGGCCATGGTGCGGGTCTACGCCCACATGGAGTCGAAAAAGGTCACCCCGCATGCGTCCATCTTCCCCCCGATGATCGACGCCTTCGCCTCGACGGGGGACCTGCAGAGCGCGGTGGAGTGCTACAACGAGTACAAAGCTCTGGCCATCGCGGACGACAGCGGCACCTTTAGTATCGTGCAGCGCCGGGATGGCGAGGTCTACGCCGCCCTGGTCCAGGCTTACCTGTCGTGTGGCAAAGAAGACGACGCCATGCGATTCGTCGAGCGCATCAGGAGCTCCTTCGATGGGGTGACCGACAGCGACCGCAGCACGCGACAGGACGCTCTCGAATCGGTCATCGTGCGCGATGGCCTGGTGCGCCACGCCATCCGCGCGGGGCAGTTCGAGCGCGCCCTGGAGCAGGCCCACACCCGCTTGCGTGACGGGGCCCGCAATCAGGCCATCGCCGCGATCTGCGTCGCCGCGGCGGACGCCGGGGACCTCCCCACCGCCTCCCGGGCCTACGAGAGTCTCGCCAGCGAGGACGGCGCCGTCCGCCGGGCCCCCGCCGTGTCGCTGCTGGCCCTCCACATCCGACAGGGCCACGTGAGCGCCGCCCGCGCCCTGTGGCTCCAGCTCAGCACGGTCGATCAGGCCACCGCGGACCTGGTGCAGCCGACCACCATGTACGCCGTCGCTCTGCTCAAGAGTGGGCAGATCGATCCGGCCTTGATGGAGACCCGCAATATGTTCGCGCGTATCCGCACCGCCGCCGCCGACCAGCAGCTGCCCCTCCACCCCATCCGCGAGCAGATTAACGAAAGCCTCGATCTCATCGGCCGCGTCCTCATCCAGACCGCCGCCGTCCTCTCCCCGGCCGCCATCATGACGCTCCTGTGGTCCATGGCGGACAACGGGGGCATGGTGTTTCCGCTCGCGGAGCACGCCGTCGCCAGCCTCGGTCCCGTCGCGATCACCCACCTGTCCCCCGCCGACTTGACCCTCGCCCTCCAGGTGCAGGCCGGCATGCTCGTCCACCCCCGCGCCGCCGCGCGGGACGTGGCCCACCCGATCCGCTTCGCGCACCTGCTCGACGTGGCCCTCGCGACCGCCCGGCCCCTCGACGCCGCCACCGCCCAGGCCGTCGACCAGGCCGTCGGCCAGCTGTTCCCCAGCCGGCCCGACTTGGTCCAGCGGTGGCACGACCACCGGGGCATGCGGATGTCCCCCGTCAGCCGCAGCCCCTCGTCCTTCCCATCCGACCGCCACACGCCGGTGTCGGAGCGGTCGGCCCTGACCTCCGTGCCGAGCGAGGACGCGTTCGACCCGTACGCCGCCGCCACCGACTTCCGCGGGTCCGCCCTGATCGCCGAGGCGCTGGAGAGCGCCAGCGGACGGCTCGAGTCGCACCTGGACCGGAGCCTGGGCCGGCTCCGCGACATGCGCCGCGCCGGCCGCCACCCGCGCTACATCACCTACGCCAAGATGATCACGGCCGCGGCCAAGGTGCACCGCCTCGACCTCGCCCACGAGATCCTGAACATGGCGCGCCGGGACGTGCCCGCGCTGGCGCAGTACCCCGCGGTCCAGTACGGCTGGGTGTCGATCCTGGACGCCATGGTGGCCGCGTGCCTGACCCTGGGCGACCGGCCCCTGGCGGCGCAGTACCACCAGGAGCTGCGCACGCTCGGGTCGGCGCCGTCGGCCAACACCTTCGGCCTGTACATCACGACGCTCAAGGAGTCGACCAAGACGTTCGACGAGGCGACCGAGGCGCTCAAGATCTTCCACCGCGCGGTGGCGGAGGGCGTGGAGCCGACCTCGTTCCTGTACAACGCCCTGATCGGCAAACTGGGCAAGGCGCGCCGCATCGACGACTGTCTGCTCTACTTCGCCGAGATGCGGGCTCGCGGCGTCCGCCCGACCAGCGTCACGTACGGGACGGTGGTCAACGCGCTCTGCCGCGTCAGCGATGAGCGGTTCGCCGAGGAGATGTTCGAGGAGATGGAGTCGATGCCCAACTACAAGCCGCGGCCGGCGCCGTACAACTCGATGATCCAGTACTTCCTGACGACGAAGCGCGACCGCCGCCGCGTGCTCGCCTACTACGAGCGCATGCGGCGGCGCAACATCGCGCCGACGATGCACACGTACAAGCTGCTGATCGACGCGCACGCCTCGCTGGAGCCGGTCGACATGGCGGCCGCGGAGCAGGTGCTGGAGACGATGCGGCAGTCGGGTTCGCACCCGCCCGAGGCGGTGCACTACGCGGCGCTGATCCACGCGCAGGGGTGCGTGACGCACGACCTGGACGCCGCGCTGCGGCTGTTCCGGTCGGTGGTGGCGGACCCGACGGTGCGCGTGCAGCCCTGCCTGTACCAGGCGGTGCTGGAGGCGCTCGTGGCCAACCAGCAGGTCGGACAGACCGAGGCCATCGTCGCCGACATGTCCCGCCGGGGCGTCGAAATGACCGCCTACATCGCCAACACGCTGATCCAGGGCTGGGCCGCCGCCGGCGACCTCAGCCAGGCGCAAGCGGTCTACGGCCGCATCGGACGGGCGAAGCGCGAGCCCAGCACGTACGAGGCCATGACCCGCGCCTACCTCCAGGCCGACGACCGCGCCGGCGCCGCCCGCACCGTGCAGGAGATGCTCTCACGGGGGTATCCCCATGCGGTGGCCAGCAAGATTGTGGATCTGGTTGAACCTGTCTAATCTGTTTCTTCTTTTTTTTTTTTTATCTCCTTTGTGTATTCTTTATTCTTTATTTTTGTTTGTTGATTGTCGATGGTGGTCGCCTTCAGTCCCCGATTGGACTTTATACCCCCCTTTGTTGGAATCGAATCGTTTTAATCTGTGGGGCTGGACTCCGATATGGGTGTCTAGCCTATGGGGGCACCATGTTCTCTTGATTGCATCTAGCGGGTTGGCGTTCAAAAAGGTTCTTTTTTTTTCTTTTTTTTTTTTTTATTTGTTTATGAAGCATGGATGATAGAATCTCTCGACTCTGCATAATATTAGAATCACACTAGAATTGTGTTATATCATATACTTTTTGTAGAACATCGTATCATAGTGTGGATTTCCAAACAGTAAGTAGAGTAGTAATGTAGAAGCCAGTCGGTCCGGCTGCCCCGCCTGCGTCATCCACTCCCTCTCACGATCGATCCACTTCTTCTCTTTCTCTTCACCTCCTTTCTCCTCTCCTCTCCTCTCCCCTCCTCCTCCTCATCCATGAGACGCTTTCGTCCATTCTCCCCTTCCATCTATCTACCCCGAAGATCAACCATCACAATGGACGCATCTCATTCCAGTCCTCAGGAGGGGTCGCGACCTCCGAAGAAGCTCATCTGTGAGTCACCCCATTACTACCACTTCCTTCTCACCACTACATACTACCCACTACATACAATCCACTACATGCATGTACTTCCCAATACTAACAAAGAATCAAGTCGCCCCCGGCGACCTCCCCCCACCGGACCTCCCCAAACCCCTCAAGCAACCCCACCAAGACACCCAAGCCCAACCCTCGCAACCCTCCACCCCAGCCGCCCAAGAAATGGTCTCCCACCCGGCCCGCGCCCACCAATTCATCATCAACCCGCCCCTGACCATCTCCCAAATGCACCCCACGAACCCCCTCCACCAGTTCCACAGCTGGTTCCGCGATCCGCGGCTCTCGGCCGCGTCCGCGCCCGAGACGTGCACGCTCGCGACGGCGGAGCTGCCGTCGGGCCGGGTGAGCGCGCGCGTGGTGTACCTGAAGGAGCTGGACGAGCGGGGGTGGACGATCTACAGTAATTGGGGGAGTCGGGAGGGAAAGGGGGCGCAGGTTTTCGGGCCGGCGTTGCCTTCATCATCTCCTTCTTCTTCTGCGTCGACTGGATCTGAGACTTTCCCGCCGGCGATCCCCGAGGGCGAGTTCGACGGCGGGAACCGATGGGCCGCGCTGACGTTTTTCTGGGCCGTGCTGGAGAGACAGGTGCGGGTGGAGGGGCTGGTGGAGCCGCTGCCGCGCGCCGAGAGCGAGGTGTACTGGCGGACGCGCGAGCGAGGCAGTCAGATTGGGGCGTGGGCGAGCTGGCAGAGTAAGGTGCTCTGGGAGGCGGGTGCGGACGGGCTGCAGGGTCGACGGGGCAGTCTGGCGCCTGTTGTGGATGGGGCTGGGCCGCGGCCGGCGATTCCGCTGGATGTGGGCGACACGGATATCGACGATGGGAGGGCGGTGCTGGAACGACGCGTGCGCGAGATGGAGGAGCGGTTTGCTGGCGTGGAGCAGATTCCGCTGCCGCCGTTTTGGGGCGGCGTGAGGGTTGTGCCTGAGTCGGTGGAGTTCTGGCAGGGGAGGAGGAGTCGGCTGCATGATCGGTTTCGGTATGTGCGGGTTGGTGGGGGGGTTGATGGGGAGGGGTATCGGTGGAGGATTGAACGGATGTCTCCATAGATGGATAGATCGTGTTGGGTATAGAGATATAAGTGATGGATTCAATGACTCTACCAATGTATGAAGGTATTATATGTAGATAGATAGAGAGTTATCGATAAGATAAGATAACAAGTCAGCGACCGCCAACTACGCGTTATCCGAACCAACGCGCCTTTTCTTCACCTCCCATTATCCACTCAATCCTCCCTAAACTCAACCACAACGACCAGAACAGAGAAACAGAACAGACAAGAGAGGGATTGATAACATGTCCTCGAAAGACTCCGCCGAGGAGATCACCGGCCAGAGTGCCCTTCCTAGTATGTTCTTCCTATCCTATCTATCCTACTCGATGTTCATATCCTAGTCTCAATATTCCTATCCTACCTTTTTCCATATTCATATCCTACTCTCCATACCCAAAGTCAACTGAATTAACTGATATCCTCAGTCGCGCGAATCAAAAAAATCATCCAGCTAGACGATGACATTGTGCAATGCTCGAGTAACGCCACTTTCGTGATCGCCATGGCTACTGTTCGTCTTTCCTCTTCTTCCTTTATCTATCCACGCCTTACATCCACAGAGAATCCCAAAAACAATCCTTTTCAAAAAAAGACAATAACTAACAAGTAATATCAATAAAAGGAACAATTCATCCAACACCTCACAACGCAAGCCCACAACGTCGTCAAATCCGAGCGCAAGCCCCGCAAAGGCATCCAATACAAAGACCTGGCCACAGCCGTCTCGCGCATCGACAACCTGGAGTTCCTCTCCGACGTGATCCCCAAGACAACCACCTACAAGCAATTCAAGGAGAAGCGCGGTCGTGAGTCAGCCGCTACCGGCCCTAGCGCCGATGTCGAGAAGGGGCAGCGCACGCTGAATGGGGCTACTGGGGCTGGGGCTGGGGCTACCGGGGATCGACAGTCTGTGCTGGGGGAGGCAGATGAGTTGCAGGATGAGCCGGGTATCGAGGAGAAGAGTAGTCCGCGGGCGCCGGTCGTGATGCATGCTTCTGGGGCGGTGAGCACGTTGGTTGTTGATCGGGGGGTGGAGGGGCAGAGGGGGAGGGAGAGGCGGAGTGGGGGTGGAGGTGGGGATGGGGATGTTGAGATGGGGGGGTGATTGACTTGCATTCAGACTTTCGTGTTTGGTTTATTGTTTAGGGGTGGTGGGTTGGAGTTGTTGGAGTTGAAAAGCGTGTTCGGTTTGTATAGGTTTTTCCTAATCATATTGACCTATTTTCTCTACCTTTTTTTCTTTGTTCGTTCTTTTGGTTATATAGCTACTTTTATTGACCAGCTGTCTTACTATCTATTCGTCTTGGTATCCACTTCTTAACCTGATGATCTTTGCTCATACTTCACTTATATCGTGTTCCTCTATAATCACCAAACAATACTCCAAGACTAACACAGCGAGTACTTCCATAACGATAACCCTAACACCCCTCAACATACCATCCAGCCCTCAGAAAGAACCCATCTAGCAAGGTACACACCTACTCAACCTCGTATAGGTAGTATAATCAACTCAAGGACCGCTTAACATTATATATAACCATTCGACTAGATAGCCCTAAACTTTTATCGAAACAAACGACGCATACACGAACATATTTCCTTCCAGTATAAAAAATAGATTGAATGATGCCCGACAAGGCAGCAAATACACCAAACAAGTGGTCATGATAGCGGCATCGTGATGAATATATAGATATATTCTATCTATGTTACTCAACATCCTCAAGCCAATCCTCAACATGCCCATTCTCCTTCGTTGGAATCTGCTGGACTGCCCTGTTCAAATCTGCGTCATCAGACGCAGGCGCAGACTCTTCCTCGTCAGTGTCTTCTACATCAATCCACGAGTGCTGGTATATATCCCTCTCGCTCAGCGGGTACCCCGTCGAGCGCAACCAACCAAATATATTGCGTGTGGCTGATTCGGAGAGGGATCGCGAGGATAGGTCATATCGTTGATAACTGTCGAGTGCGGTGGGTGTTTGGTTTGGAGATATTGGCCGTGGGGCTGGATTCTGGATTTCGGTGGGCTTTTCTCCTATCTGGTGAATCAAACTATTACGATTAGTAGTATCACCATTGGTATCATTGTTGTCGTCGGTCAGCATCCACTCCCGAGACTCATACTCCAGACCATGACAAGCACACCCAGCGTGCTTTCGAACCGCGAGCTCCGTATCACACAGTCCCGTAGTAGCAAAGGGTCTCCAAGGCCAGACGGGCGGCCGGTCGTGGCCTTCAGAGGCTGTCAGGAAGAGCAGCCGATACTCGTCCTCGCGGGGAATTGACCCCGAGTCTCTATTGGTCCCAACCGCTGCAGTCAGAAATGTCTGCGCTGCTCCGACCCAGGCCGAAGCTGGGAGATCCACTGCCGTCATTCCTGCTTTCACGTCTCGCAGGATAGACCTCGCTAGATTTGTGAGGATAGCGCCGAGCCAGAGGATGCCGAGGCGGGGGTGGCGGTTTGTCAATAGGATGGCTAATGCTACTTCTCTGTGAGAGGTTGGATATTCCTTTGAAGAGAGTGACTCAATAGCGGCAAACGCAGGGTTCAGCCAGGCGTTGACGAGGTTACACTCGATGTCGATGTTGAAAACGGTGCTGTGTAGGATGGAGCGGAGGCCCCATACGTTGGAACTCAGCGTCATATACTGGGGGAGTAATTTGCTATGCTGGTTGAGAAGGTCTGGGATAGAGCCATCATCATCATCATCATAATTCTTGAATTCTGACCTCAAGGCTGGCTTTGGAAACGGGAGGTAAACAGTTCTCCCCCGCTGAAACGGGATGTAGAGCGCCCCCGCAAGAGCGACAGAACATTGCGCGTACAGACGATGGTACACACAGAAGCGAGAGAGATATTCGAGAGCCGTTGCTGATCCCGGTGGATGTGAATATGAGTGTGGCTTGAACCCCCTTGTGGTCTGCGTCAAAGTCAATCCGGCATCCTTAGCTGCCACAGACCACGGCGAAATATAATCACGCCCGTTATACGTGGTCGTCGCGTCCCAACCGAGCGTCGAACACAACACAGCGCGCCACCAGATGAGTTCCTCCTCGTCTGCATCGTCACCGATATCAACTTCAACCGTAGACATAGGCCGTTGCTCACTCGGTGCCTCCTCCCGCACCGCATATCTCATCCGACACTCATGACCAACCGAGACACCAAGCATCTCAACCCATCTCGCAGACAATACATACGCCCACGCAAGATAAAGCACAGCTAGATAGTTGCCCCTATCATAACGCTCAAGCCCTTCCACCCCAGGCCAGTCCGAAAAGGGAGCGTCGTCTCCCAACTCAACACTAACTCGACTGCTCACCCCTAGAACAAGCTGCTTGGACAAGACCCTCGGCGGAAGGTCACAGCTGCCCGCGGAAGTGGAAGTGGAAGTGGATGTCCTCCAGGTTGATCGGCCGTTGACGACCAGATTGCCTGTGGGGGTTTCCTCGCAGGCGAATGGAATTTTCGTGTCTGGTGTACAGTCCCCGCCGAGGAAAGGCGGGGTTTGATGCGTCAGAGATTCTAGGTTTACAGCTTGGTGGGGGAGCCGGTGTGTTTTGGGCTCTGTGGTTAGGTAGGAGGTCCATTTGTTGAGGCTGGTTTGGAGGACTTGGTAGTATGTTTCTTTGTTTGGGCGTGCGGCGTCGCTCATGTTTATGGTCTGTGTGATCTGGATGGATGGAGGTGGTTTGTTGGAAGGATCGTCGATGGTTAGATGTTTATGGAAAAGTGCTTGACTTGTGTGATTTCAACGTAGTAAAGGTACAAGATTCATCAAAGATATTGAAAAGAAATCCAAATATTAATTCTATCAATATAAGCATAAATGTCTCTCGATCTGTCTGCCATTAATGTACATAACTCATCCATCCATTATACATGCATCCATCAGACATAAACATAATCCACCTAAAATCATATACCTTTAAGAAAGTCCTAAGCCAGAAGAAACAACCCAAAAAGGAGAAAAGAAACTAAAAATAAAATAAAGAAAGAAGAAAAGACACAACAGAAAGAGCAAGAAGAAAGAAAAACTAAGCCTGATAAACATTGAACCCCCCAAACTCCCAATAAGCCTCCTCAAACTCCTCCGGGCTATGCGCCACAAACTCCTCACACGTCGCCGGGCAGTGATACTGCTTGTGGTAGAACTTGGGCAGGGCGCCGAGCTGGCCGCACAGGTCGATGTTCGCTACGATGCGCTGGTTGCGGAAGTGCGCGCCGATGTCGCACGATGTGTTGGGGAAGTCGGCGAGGGCGGTGCCCCAGGTTGAGGGGTCTGGTTTCGTATTGTTATTTTTCTGGAGGTCGGAGGGGATGGAGGCGCGGGGGAAGAACCACGCGCGGATGCCTGCTTTGCGTAGTTCAAGGGCGTAGATCTTTTGTAGGTTAGTGAGATTGTTTGAAAATTTATATAAGAGAGTATACGCACCCCTCCCCCCTTCTGGTTCATTTCCTCTCCGTAGCTGGAAGGCGGCGCCTGCACCCCACAGCCAGAGTTACTGTTCGTGGAGTTGAGACAGGTGGTGAACTGCGCATGGCCCGTCATCTTCCGCTTGACGTCCATGTCGCAGCCATCCGTGGTGTGCAGGGTGACGGCATTGCCCTCGGTGGCCTTGTTATTAGTCTCCACGACGTCGATCTCGCCGTTGGTGGGCCAATTGGCTGGGTCGGTCAGCCACAGCGCGGGCCACGTGCCGCAGCCGTGCGGCGTGTGAATGATGTCGAAGATGAAGAGGCCCTCGTTGTAGCTGGCTTTGGACTCTAGACGCACGGACTGGCGGCCTTGGGTTGCGGACGGGTTGGAGGTGTCGACTTTTAACACGACGGAGGAGTCTGTGGCGTGCGTGAGGTTGAGTGTTTGGGCGGCTTGTTGGTCGACGTATCTGATGGACCAGTCAGGATTTCTCTCTTTGATCTACTAGATGGAACCGTTGGGAGGGAACATACTTAACAAACCCATCCGTAGGATCCTTCCCAGAGAAATAATCAAATTTCTCCAAGAAACTTGTCCCCTCATACGAATCCACCAGCTTATAATCCAGCGGCGAGTAATCCGGATACCGATTCTTCTGCGTCCCCTCAACAGCGCCCACAATGACCGCAATGATAACCGCAATGGTGACAAAGCCCACGATGAGCTTCGTGCGCAGCGACCATCCACGCGGGTCGTACCAGGCCGTTGTCTTCCACCCCCCTTCATCCTTCGCCGGCGGAGGGATGCCAGCGCCCGGAGGCGGGGGCGGCCCGGCAGTCTGGTAATCGAGATCCTCTAGCTTGGGGAGGTGGGCGGTGGCCCCGCCGTAGCGGGAGAAGTCGTCTCCGGGGACATGGGGGTGGAATTCGTGCGGGCGGGATCCGTATTCCGGCCCTGGGGGTCCTGGTCCGTGATTCATGATCGACGGGGCATTGAACGGTTGTGCAACACGATATTAGGTGAGATAGGAGGAATGGAAGAAATTTGATGAGATAGGAACGTAGGAAGTGAGAGTAGAGAGTTGTTTTAAGCCGAGAGGTGGTGGCAGGGATGTCGATGTCCGATCATGACCCGATTGGGAAGCGGAGGAGACTGCATGCAGTAGGTCTGCACGGTGTTGGCTGGCTTTGGTTTAGCACGGGTGTGATGACGAGGATCCGCATGAGTTGTACAAGGCCTTCTTAGGTACGGAGTACGAGGCAGTCATTGCTTTACTGTGTCTCCGCCCTGGATCATTGCGTCGTGTAGTACTGGTAACTCAGTATTGACAGTTGGTCGATCAGCTTGGCCGATCTGTCTCGGATGGATCATCTGATGGGCGTGATCTTTTGGTTGACGACCATCCGCCCACTGCCATCAAACCAGCCCATACGGAGTAGAGGGTCAATGACTTGGACTACATCTAGCATGAAGTATACAGATGGGAGGTTGATGGCTGAAGTTATTAAGAGGTATACTAATTATGGTCAGCTGAATCCGATGCAAACAAACAAATCCGCCAAGAGTCCGTTCGATCCATCAGGGTCTGGATCATGCGCAACAACCAATCATCATGTCCTGAAATAACCGGTTTCTATATCAGTCTCAACGCGATCGTTTTCGTCTAGAGATGAGATTTCAATAAAGATATAGCGTCATGAAATGTCATATCGTTTATGTAAGTTAATACATGGATATAGGAAATAGAAGAAGAAAAAAGGGGGGAAAGGAAAATAAATCCACCAGTGGACTATACGTGAGGCCGTAGAGAAGTATAGTAGTATGTACATCCATCAGGAGTAATAGAATAGCAGTACAATCAACACGCTCAAAACAGGCTTAACAGGCTCAAGTGGCAGTGATGCAATACACAAATACAAATCCCCAACCCCTCTATACCCAGACAACACAAATTTTGGACAAGAATGAAAGAATCAAAAAAAGAAATGAAAAACTATCGCTGTGACCGCTGGGAGCGCATAGTGCCCTGTCGTCGGAGATAGGCTTCGTTCTGATCTTTGGCATCCGTACCAGAGGCGACGTTGGCGTTGTCCCCCTGGGAATGCGAAGTCTGCCGGTCTAGAGTCGTCGCTTGACCCAGACTCGACGCCCGCCGGCGCATGCGGCGCTCCGCGTCCACCACCTCCTTCTGGTTCAAGTGCTCGGACGGCAGCAAGATGGCCCGGTCCAGGGAGTAGGGCAGTCCACGGTGCCGGCCGCGGACCTGCATGGCGATGATCACCAGCTTGGAGATCACCTTGAACTGGCCGCAGAACGAGGTGTTGGTCCCCGGGTAGCCCAGCGACAGGCCGACGGTCCCGTAGGCGGACACGATCTCGAACAGCACCGGCCAGACCTGGAACGAGTACTGGTCTTCGCGCTTGATTCGGTTCCCCTCGACGATCGTGATGATGAACAGCCCGAGGAAGACGTACCACAGGTCAAAACTCAGCTGGCGCCGCAAGTGCGCCCCGATGTAGCTCGGCGCGGTCTGGGTCTCTTCCGCGTCCGGGTCCGCGTCATCATCCACCGGCCCTCCATAGATCCCCAAACTCTTCTCCTCGTAGACGTTGGTCCGCCGCATGGAGATGGCGATCGGGAAGACGGAGATGTACATCATGATCAGGTAGGAGACCTGCACGGCCGGGTGCAGGTCCGACAAGGACACCACGCTGAACCCCGCCGTCCGGGTGCACGCCGCCTGGAACAGGCCGTCCACGATCTTGATGCCCGTGGACAGCGCCGTAACCGCCACGTCGTTCAAGTCCAGGATGATGAAGAAGATCAGGTCGATCCCGTTCAGGGCCACCAGAATGGCGAAGAGCCACCAGGTGGCATTGCGCGGGAACAGCAAAGTGAAGCAGCGCCGCGGGTGGTCCAGAAGAAAGTGCAGCTCCTCCCACAGGGGGCTGGCCTGCGGGGTGAACTTGCCCATGACCCAGATGATCAACCGCAGCATGCATGGGAAGCCGGTGTTGCCGATGATGATCAGGAAGGTCATAAGCAGCAGCGGAAAGATGGCCGACTGGAAGGATATCATCGAGTCCGGAGTGATGGAGAACCCCACGTCGTTGAAGGCCGATCCGGACATGAAGATGGCCCACCAGGGCCGTCCCTGGCCGATGATCTCGACAGCCTGGCCCCAGTGGGTCGTCAAGATCCACGGGACCAGGCAGACGATGCCCAGAAGGTGGAAGCACACGTAGTAGGACATCAGGATGACGGCGAGCGTCTTCAACGCCCGGTACTCGATGCCGCCCAGTTCATCCCGCTGCTCCTCGGTCAGGTCGACGAAGTTGGAGTTCCGCGCCACCGTCGCGTTCCAGCTCAGGTACGGCTGCGTGGACCGGTCCTTCTCCTGCGTCAGGGACCGAAAGATCCCGCTAACGGTGGGCCGCCGCGTGGTGGTGCGCGCTATTGGCGACGACGGTTCGTTCCCGTCGTTCCCGTCGTTCCGATCCGTCGTCTCGCGCACCGTCGGTCGGGTGTCGAGTCGAGGAAAGGTGGAGTTCCGCGTCCGGGACCGCATCATCTCCGGTTCATTGATGGTGATGTGTGGGCCATCCATTGGGCCCACGTCGTCCTCGTTCTCCAGCGCCTCTTCATCCTCGTCCGAACTGTCGTCTCGCATGTCGCGCGGGCTCCGGGTCGACTGGCCGCTCGAGGTTCGCTGGAGCGGGGGGCCGTGGACCGCCTCATCCAGGGCCTGGGGGACCCCGCCTCGGTCATATTCCCGGGGACTGGGGATGCGCAAGGCGCCCGTGTCCCTCCGTTGATTCTCCAGGAAGGCGATGTGGTGTTCGGGGCTCAGCCGGGCGGGGACGCGCAAGCTATTCATGCCGAGGCCCATCTTGCGCTGGATGTGGCGGTTCGGTTCCTCCGAGGGCGATTCCGCATCGTCACGCGACCCGGAGGCCGAGTCGCTGTCATCCGGGGATTTGAAGGAGTGGCCATCGTGGTCGGACTCCCGGCTGTCCTCAGGCACGTTCCGCAGCACGGTGACGGGACGGTTCCTCACCCCGGCCTCCTCCCGGTCGTAGGTCTGGTTGTCCTTGTCGCCGGTCATGGTGCGCACGCGCGAACGGGTGCGGCGAAAGGCGCGCGCGTCGCTGACGACATGCTGGAACCGCTTCTCAAACCAGTAGAGGCGCACGAAGACGAGGACGGTGTGAATGAAGATGGGAGTGGTGACCATGGAGGTGAAGTACAGGATGACCTGTTGGTAGGTGTGGAGGAGATTCAAGTCGACGGTATTTAATCCACTCTGAGTGGCGGCGCCGGCGCAAAAGAACAGGGCATCGATGTAGGCGAGGTCGTTGCCGGGATAGATGATGATGGAGGTGATGATGGCCATGGCGATGATATAGGTGTAGTGTAGGAGGATAAAGTTGAGGTGGACATCCCTGATGATGGGAATGCGCGCCTTGGTGTCCCGCGCCCACCGATAGACGGCGGGGAAGAAGTTGTATTTGACCATCCTGATTCTTTTTCCTGTCTCCTTACTTTTGTTCTCTTCTCTTCACTTTTCTCACTTCTCTTCAATTCTGACTCCCTTCTCACTTCCTTCTTACTTCCCCTTCACTTCAATTCTCACGTCACCTCTCACTTCCCTTATTTTATCTTCCTCCGTATCTTTCTTGTATTTCTCCTTGTGTTTGTCCAATCTTTCACCGTGAAACTCGATCAAACCAGGAAGATCCCGGACTCGGAGGGGAAGAGGGCTGAAATTCGCGGAATGATCGTCGACCACGCGAGCACTGCAGGGAAACCTTATCCCACACAATTGAAAATCAACAACAACCGAACAAATAACCAAGCTGCCCCAACAGGACAGAAAGGTGCAACGGCGGGCACACAAGCACCGAGGTTAGCATGGAATCAACGCAAAGCGACATCTAGAAAGAAGGGTGGCGGAGGAGGAGAGGCAGAGACAGTCAAGCATGATGAAAGCGGCGGAATGGAATAGAGTTGAGCGGGGATCCAAATGGTAAAGCGGTGGGTTTTCCAGTCATCCGTAATCTCAGTAATATAATCAGGGGGATGAAAAATAGATGAACTAGGGGGAAAAATAAGAAAAAAAAAAAGGAAGAAAATTCTGAAGGAAATACAATGGACACCTGCAGGATGAAAGTGGATAAGACAAGGGCCGATCAGGGGCGATAAAGAAAGAAAAGAAAAGAGTATCGAATGAAACCCACAGCTAAGTTGGACTGGGAGATAAGAAAGAGGCTGCCTGATTGGTGCCTCAGGTGATTGGACGGTACAGACTGTGACAATACGGTCATCTATCATCCCCATAATTAATCCTGTCTCAGTTGTATACTTCACTCTCTTCCACAGGTCTAGATCCTATCATTCCTTTCCTATATCTTGCTATATCTTGTTCAGAGATATAATGCAACTCTATATGCACGATAGCTGTATCCCGGCAGCCGGCTGATCTCCTTTCAAGTCCCAATCACATGGAGATCGACCATCGAGCAAATCGGCGGTCTACCGCAGACTCGACTGGTCGAGTACAGAGTATCAATCTGCTTTGAGAAACAATTATCTAGACGGCCCGCCAACTGGTCTGGACCCTGCGATCAGCATCTACCATCAAACGAGCTGCATAAACCGCAAGAGTCAAGACCAACCGCTGTGCTGATTCCTCCCACCATCTCGACTCGCATGTGATAGTCCATACAAGACCAGGCAGAAAAAAGTAAAGGAATGCAATCCATGTCACCAGTCACTACAGAATCAACCCAATTAAAACGGCCACGCAAACCACGACACCGCCAATATCATGCCCACAATCTCCGGCATATACACCCCTAGTCGACGCGGCCGCCACCCCTCCGCATACGGCAGCCGCTCCTCCCCGAAGACCGCCTCGATATAAGCCCGTGGTATCTGATACCGCAACCCTCGTCCAAACACGCACTGGATCGCCGCCGCCTCTGCGCACGCCACGATGTGTTCCCGCTTCCCGAACTGCAGCGCCTCGTTCCGCTGCTTCTGCTCGCCGTAGCGGCGGCGGCGGAACCGGCCGAACTGCGCGACGCTGAGCGTCAGCCCGCCGTGGCCGACGCAGGCGGCCTGGAAGTTGTCGTAGAGGACGGGGTCGCGGGAGATGCAGTCGCCAAGGTGGCGGTCTTGGCGGGTGAGAGAGACGTCGTGTTCGATGGCGTGCGGCCGGCCGACCTGGTCGAGGTTCAAGACGGGGATGCCTTGGTCGTTGGTCTGGTGTGGGTCACGAAACCCGGTACGGGAACTCCCTGGGGGCCCGTGGCTGGGGTCGTCGGAGTGGACTTTGAAGGCGCTGCGGACGAGGATGGTGGTGGCGTCGCGGCCGAGGCCGATGAATTGAATGGCGGATTGGAGCTCGTCGGCGGTGATGTTGCGTCCGTCGCGGGGGATGATGCCGTGGTTGGCGAGGCTGTTGAGGATGGGACAGGGACTGCGGAGGTCGCTGGGTTGGGGGCCGTGGAAGGTTCCTTTGGAGAGGCCGGTCGTCATGTTGATGTCTGGTTTCGTTGTGGATTTTGGAACTGTAGGTACGGAATACGGAGTCAAGTGGTGTATATATACCACCCTACAACATACCCATATAGACTATGTAGAAGACATATCAGGCAACCAGTCAGTCGTTCTTTTCTGCAGCTGACCGAGATATTCACGCGTGACATTACTCGCAGCCAAAAAGTGCGAGGTTAGGTAAAGTTGAGGCTGGACGGGTGGAGTCTGTATGCAAGTGACATGCAGCCATTCAATGGTACGTCAGATCGAATCCCTTGTTCCATCCAGTGATCATCTGATGTCCTCATCTACCTACCGAGATATTGCATGTAACTATCATCTTGAAATCAATATACAATCTCTATCAACGACGTCATCTCTCCCTCCAAATGGAGTAGGAATCCACCGGCTCCACACCTCGGAGGTTGGAGATCTCCTGCCAAGAAAAAGCGTTGAAATTCCCCATGTGAGATGGAGAGATCACTTGTTCCATTCCAACCCTTCCACCTATCCAGTCCACGTGTGACCCCTCAGAATCATGCCTTTGACGGCCGTGGAAATCATCAACCATTCCGCCTATGACTCGGTAGACTGGAAACTGCCCCCGACCACGTCGGGCACCTGTCCGGTGGCCCAGAACCGCCGCGGGGGCCCGTTCAATCTGTATTACGAGACCCATGGCAGCGGTCCGATCAAGATGGTCGTACGGTTTCCCTTTTTTTTTTTTTTTTCTTCCATCCATAACTAGTCTATATCTACGGAGTATAGGACTGCAGTTTACGCAATGATACTCACAAATGTAGTGGATCATGGGCCTCAACGCAGTCGGCAAAGACTGGAAGCGCCAAACCAAATACTTCGGCCACACCCACGGCGACAAATACACCAGCCTCGTCTTCGACAACCGCGGCGTCGGCCGCACCGACAAGCCCACCACCTACTATTCCACCTCGGAGATGGCCCAAGACATCGTCGACCTCCTGCAGACGCTTAACTGGATCGACACCTCCGCCGCGCAGCCGACCCGCAGCATCCACGTCGTCGGCGCCAGCATGGGCGGCATGATCGCGCAAGAACTCACCACGCTCATCCCCTCGCACATCGGCAGCCTCACGCTCTGCTGCACGGCGCCGCGGCTGGTACGCACGGTGCCCTTCATGGAGTACCTGCGCGAGCGCGCCGCGATGTTCATCCCGAAGCACATCGACGTGGAGCTCGAGCGGGTGTCGCACACGCTCTTCGGGGAGGAGTTCCTCTCGCAACCGGACACCGAGAACGAGGACCCGAAGCTGAACTTCCCGACGAATCGCGACCGGTATGCGGCGGGGCAGTTGCGCAAGCGGGCGGATCCGGTCGCGTTCACGACCAAGGGGTTCTTGATGCAGGTTGTGGCGTGCTACTTTCATAGTAAGTCGGCGGCGCAGCTGGGGGCGCTGGGGGATGCGGTGGGGAGGGAGAGGATCGCGGTTGTGCATGGGACGGAGGATCGCATGTTGACGTTTCGGCACGGGGAGATGTTGCGCGAGGCACTGGGGGAGGAGATTACTTGGGTGGTTTATGAGGGGAGTGGGCATATGCTGCCTTGGGAGAGGGAGAGGGAGTTTAATTTGCTGGTGGAGGAGATGGTGGATCGGGAGGAGAGTAAGAGAAGGGAGTGATTTACACTATTATCATACTCCGTATACGGAGTACTCGGAGTATATCCGAAGAGATAGAATACTATGCATCATAAAGATCGATCTAGTCATGACTCATGACTCTACCCCGTGGGTCCACATCTTATACTTCATCCTATACTTGTCCCCTCCTCTCCCCCCTCTACCACCACCCTACCTCACACCTCAACTACCTCCCTACCCAATATCCAACAATATCCAACTACAATACAGAATAAAGCAAGAAAATGCCACCCACCCACCGAGTCGCCGCAATCCAATGGGAAGTCAAGCCCCTAGCCCCCGAAGAGAACCACGCCCGCGCATGCGCCTTGATCCGCGATGCCGCCGCCCAAGGAGCCGAACTAGCCGTATTGCCCGAGTATATCTCTCTCCTCTCTATACAATATAAGTATAACAATCAAATACTAATATACATATATAAAATAAAGATTACATCTCCTCGGCTTCGCCCCCACCGACCCGCTCTACGCATCCCAAGCAAGCACCTCCCCGCACTACCTCAAAAACTACCAAGCCCTCGCAAAAGAACTCTCCATCTGCATCGTCCCGGGGACATTCCTCGAGCAGCACCGTGACCCATCCCCCTCCTCCGACACCAATGAAGATGATAAAAACAAAATAACAACCCACTACTACAACAAAGCCTACTTCATCGACCCCAACGGCTCCATCCTCGGCTCCTACACAAAGCGGAACCTATGGACCCACGAGCGCGGGTTCCTCTCGCCCCCGCCGGCCTCTGACGCCGCCGATGCGCGATACCCCGTGATTGACACGCCCGTCGGCAGGGTCGGCATGCTGGTGTGTTGGGATTTGGCCTTTCCGGAGGCGTTCAGGGCGCTCGTCGCTGCTGGGGCGGAGATTATTGTTGTTCCTTGTTTTTGTGAGTATCTTTTACCTCTCATTCCTCTTTCCTCTATATCTATATCTATCTATATATATATATATATTCAGATATAGATATAGATGTGGGTAAATGTAAATGCTAATATATGTAAGGGACAAACAACGACGCAACCCCCGCCCTCCACGCACACAACCCCGCCTGCGAACCGCTCTTCCTGAGCTCGATCCTCACATCGCGGTGTTTCGAAAACACCTGCGGGATCGTCTTCGCGAACGTCTCCGGGTCCGCGACCAGCGACAGCAGCAGCAGCAGCGGGACATATATCGGGATGTCGCGCGTGGTGATGCCCGTTGTGGGGCCTGTGGCGACGCTGGATGCGCGGGAGGGGGTGGTTGTTGCGGATATGGATTTCGGGCTGTTGAAGTTGGCGGAGGAGAATTATTGTATTAGGGAGGACGTTCGGGGGCAGGGGTGGATTTAACCCTTCTTCTTCTTCTTCTTCTCTCTTTGAGAAAAAGAAAGAAAGTTTTTCATATGACGATATATAGATATATTTATTGGGTTAGGTGAGGTATAGTCTACACTAATAACCACTCAATAGACATCTATTCTAGTCACTAAATCATTAGACGATACAAACATGAAAGTAAATAATCACCCAACATCCATACCCCGAAGATCATCCATAGACCCGTCCGTCTCTGCAGACGGTCTATAAACGTAACACATGCACACTTCCCCATCACCTACTGAACCTACTGCACCTGGCTGACAATCTCGCTGGCCCGAGACAGACTCTCCACCATCTGCTGGCACTCCTTCCGTCGGCGGATCGTGTAGTCGCTCTCCTTGAGCAGGTCGTCTAGCTCGCTGTTGCGGTACATGTTCTCTAGCAGCTCGCGCTGCATTTCGTCTTTGGTGTATCTGTTATTGTTAGTTTGATGTACAATAATTTTGTCTACATGTGTGGGTACGTAAGGGAGACGTACTGCACCAGCGTGTACATAATCGCCTTAGGCACCATGTCGATCATGGTACGCTTGACAATGTTGTAGTACGATGTGATCAAAAGTTCTGCCACCGTTAGCATGGATGTCATCATTCATCACTCAAAAGGTTGGTACATACTGATCACTTCCACTTCCGTGGTCTCGCGCTCCGACATGGACGCAGACGCCTTGAGAGTCGGCGGTGGCGGCTCCATCGCCGCCATCTTCTTCTTGTTCTTCGACGCCCAGAAGCTGCCGAAGAATCCAGATCCGCCCTGGTTCTCCGCCGTCACCGCCTCTACTGTCGGGCTGCTGGCGCGCTGGGGCAGCGGCTTTCCGGTCTTCGGGTCAACCTGCGTCGGCTTGCTGCCGGCTTGACGCTCGTGAACAATAGCCATGGCCTGTAAAATTAGTACCAAAAGATTGAAAAGGACAGAGGAAGAGGACGTACACGGTGTCCGTTCAAAAAGTCGGGATGTCCAGTGTTGACATAGCAAGATTCCATGTTGATCAAATCCCGAACAAGCTTGTTCGTCGGCTCCAGGCATTTCTTGAAGAACGAAATCACCACCGCATGGAACTTCTCCTTCAACATCGGGTACCGTCGGAACAGCTGCTTGTTCAGGAGCTGGCCGAGGATCCGCACCATCTCATCGTACACCAACGAGATACACTTCATACTGGGATCCTCCAACCGCTTGATCTGCTGCTTGACGATGTTCTCGAACGCGGCCGTGCCGACGAACAGCGCCGGCGACGGACCGGACGAGTTGTACAGGATGACCCGGATGTCCATGTCCTTCACGTAGTCGAAGGGGTCGACGGCCTTGATACCGTTCGAGTAGAGTTCGTGGAACACGAAGCTGATTCGCGCACCACCGGACAACTCAATGCTGGACAGCTCCTGGTTCTTACCCTCCAACACGGTGCGGTACTCGTCTGTAAACTCGGTGATGATGTTGAGGATGATGTTGGCGCTGTTGCCCAGCATCGAGTCGCCCAGCTGCGACAGTTCGGCCGTGTACTTTTGCAGGGAGGAAGAGATGCGCGCTTTGATATCGGGCAGGGTTTGTTTGATGTGCATCATCAGGATCTATCCACCATTAGTATCCAACCACCCATAAAACCAACCGATCAACATACCAAGTTCAACTTGCGAGCCAAGTACGGCGTGCCACAGTACGAAGCCTTGTTGCGATAAGCCTTGTGGCCCTCGAAAAAGTTCTTCTCGTGTTCCAGCGCGTAGGCGATGGGCCGCTTGTTCTCGATATCACGCTGGCCACGGTTGACCACCGGCACGTAACCCAGGCGGAGGGGGATAATCCTGCCCGCAAGAATATCCACCACGTCGGTACCGTCGTCCATGAGATCGACCTTGGTCAGGACACCGATCGTCCGCTGCCCCTCCGGGTCGACCTCCCGGGCCAGCTTCAGGCCGTCCGAGTTGGCCAGATCCTGGTTGGCCGAGGTCACCGCGAGGATGATCGCATTGGGCTTGCCGATGTACTTCAACACCATGTCGCGGATCTGGCGCTCGATATCCTTGGGCTGGTCACCGACGGGGACCTTGGTCAGACCGGGCAGATCGACGAGCGTGAGGGTCAGGACATTGGGCGAGTAGATGCGGAGGTTGATGGGGACGGGCGAGATTCCGGCGTTGCGACCGACTTTCTGCTCGGTCTCGCGCACGATCTCCTCGCGGATCTTGTTGAAATCGTGGAATTTCTCGCCGGGGATGTGCAGGAACTCGCCATACTCGTCAATGTTGGCCTCCTTGTCCGTCGTGTCGAGCTTTCCTCCATTCGCCTGTCCGTCGCCACTCGCGGGTTTGTTGATCAGCTGCAGAACGAGGGGTCTCCGGGTGACGATACCAGATCCACGAGGGAGGCTGATGAACGAGAGAGCGGGTTGGTTAGCGATCGCCACTCAAACGATGAACCGACCGGAAGACCTACAAATCGCGCCCGACGATATTCTCTAACACGGAACTCTTTCCACTGGACTGCGAGCCGACCACGGCGATCTGGGGCAGATCAATGGGATTGTGAACCTAGGGAAACCAGCGGTGTTAGTTTGGGGTCCGCGCAGGAGGGGCTCTCTCGGCGGGCTAGACCAGCCTCCGGGGAGGTAGTATAGTACTTACACCGACCGTCGAAAAGACATCTTGCAATTTATTGACGAGCGAAATCAAGCTCGGATCGTTGACGTTGATCCTATTGTCGCAAGGGGGGATGTTAGACCGCTGTCTTGTGTGTGTGGAGATCGGGGAAGTAGCATAGAGGGACAGGGGGGATTGCGCACGAGAAGCCAGATGTCGGACTTGCCATGACAGGCACCAGTCGTCGAGACGATCACTCCGGGGGTTAAAAGGGTATTTAAGAAAAAATGAAACAAGAATCGAAAAGTAAAAGAACGAGAGGTGAGAAGGAGGTTGAAGATTCGAATGGTATGTGTTAGGGAGCTTTGTTGTTCAAGACGAAGAGTTATTGTTTGCGGAGGAATGCAGCCGTGAGAGAGAAAGAGGAAAGGATGTTGGTCAGTGGTGGAAAAGTGGAGCCTCAGGAGGGATTAAGGCGGCGGGATGACAAGGAGCAGAGTCCAGATTACTGTTTCATGATACTCCGTACTCTGTAGACTCTGATCAGCTATATTTATAGTTATATATATATGTGTGTGTATATTATTTCTCTATATATTTATATTCATATATTTATATATAATTTTACTATATCTTTTCACACAATATCTACCCTACTACGACCATAATGGTTGAAGCCTAAACGCGTCATGGGGTTGGCCACCCAAGCATAAACGGGTGCCTGACTGGGTCAACGGACGAAGCGATCCACACAATCAGAATACTGGGAATGGGTCAAAATCATCTCGAATCAAATAACTACATCAGGTGGGAATTTGCTATGCTACAGCTCAACAGACATTAAAACACCAGCGACGTCCGTCTTTACTCATCCGACACCGAGGCAAATCGCTCCGTCATCGACTGGAGGATCTTCTCGTACTATTGCAGTGTTAGCAAAAATGGACCCATACATAAAGCGAGAAAGAGAAAGAAAAAATACCTTGGCAGTCACTTCGTCGGGGTTTTCCGGCACCTCGAACTTCATGCTGCGCAACGACGACTGGATGTCCGAGGTCGACTCGCGCACCTTGGTCCAGTTCTGGCCCTGCGCAATCGCCTTCTGCGCCTCGTCGTGGTAGCCCATGAACGCCTTCATCATGTACTCGGTCTTCCACAGGGGGCAGAACTGGTCGTAGTCACTGTATCCGTTCTGCTGCAAGAAGTCGTCCTTCAGCAGGGCCGCCACGTCCAGGGTGATCTTGTCCGAGTCGCCCAGCGCCGTCTTACCCACCAGCTGCACCACCTGGTCGAGATCCTCCGACTTGGTCAGCAGCTCGCGGATCTGCTCACGCAGGCGCGGGAACTCCGGGTGGTGTTTCTCGTAGTACCGGTCCAGCACCGTCGTGTATTTACTGTAGGACATGGAGGTGTTGATCGACGGGAAGTGCTTCCGCTGCGCCAGCTTCTTGTCCAGTCCCCAGAACACTTGGACAATACCCAGCGTGCTGGTCGTGACGGGGTCGGAGAAATCACCACCCGGCGGGCTGACGGCTCCGACGATGCTGACACTGCCCGTGCGCTCCGGGCTACCCAGAGCCGTGCTCTTACCCGCTCGTTCGTAGAAGGAGGCCAGCTTGGCGCCCAGGTAGGCGGGGAAACCCTGGTCCGCCGGCATCTCTCCCAGACGACCGGAGATCTCACGAAGGGCCTCGGCCCAGCGCGAGCTGGAGTCGGCCATCATGGCCACGTTCTTGCCCTGGTCGCGGAAGTACTCGGCGATCGTGATACCGGTGTAGATGGACGCCTCCCGGGCGGCGACGGGCATGTTGGAGGTGTTGGCGATCAGACAGGTGCGCTTCATGATAGGTTCCTTGCGGCCGCCGACGTCGATGGAGAGCTCGGGGAAATCCATCAACACTTCGGCCATCTCGTTGCCTCGCTCGCCACACCCGACGTAGACGATGATGTCGCTGTTGGAGAATTTGGACACACTCTGCGAGATGACAGTCTTGCCACAGCCAAACGCTCCGGGAATGCAGACGGTTCCGCCCTGCACACTGGGGAAGAGCGAATCCAGCACGCGCTGGCCGACGACGAAGGGGGCGTCGGCGGACAGCTTGTCGTTGACGGGTCGGGGTACACGGACGGGCCAGGTGTGCATCATGCCGTGCTCGGACTTCTGGCCGTTGAACTCGATCTCCAGGAGCTTCTCCTCGACGGTGTAGCTACCGGCCTCGGCGATCCGCGTGATGGTACCGCGCGCACGGGGCGGGAGGAGGATCTTGTGGTCGTCTACCAAGCTGTTCTCGAACACGGTGCCCCAGACGTCACCGCCCGTGATGTGGTCCCCGACCTTGTATTGACCCGGCTTGAAGTCCCATTTCTTCTTGCGATCCAGCGCATTCACTGCAATACCACGGGGGATATAGATGCCTTTCGACTCGTCGGCGATCGCCTTCAGGGGTCGTTGAATACCGTCGTAGATCGTTTCCATCAAACCAGGGCCCAGCTCGACCGACAGGGGTTTGCCCGTTCTCGTGACGGGATCGCCGACCGTCAATCCGGCTGGGAGACAGATTGTTTAGATTTGGACTGATACAAGGATCACTGGGTGTGGGACAGAACCGTACCTGTTTCTTCGTAGACTTGGATGGTGGCTTTATCACCCTCGATCCGGATGACTTCTCCGACCAGCTGATCATAACCAACACGGCACTACAGACCATCAGCGAAATGGGCAAAAGAAGACAAAACGGAACCACGGCAGATGATAAAAGAGAAACAAGAGATCCAGATCAGATCGATGCCATAGGAAAGTTGCGAGCAACGTACCAACTCGTACATGGCACAGCCGATCATGTGTTCGGCCACGACGACGGGGCCGGAGACGGAGAAGACAGAGCCATGCTCGACCTCGGAATCCTTGGCGGACGGGGCCATCTTCACGGGGTGTACAGACGGCGTAGACGTAGAGGGGGGAGAAAAAGAGGACGGATCGTGGTGGTGGAGGTTGTCCGTACTAACGGTAGCAGTAGTAGTAGAGGTGGTGGTGGTGGTGGTGGTGCAGCTGCTGTCACTGCGGGAGGTGGTCGAGGTGGGCGAAACGGGAAGCGGTGGCAGCTCCTCCGCGGGCGGTGATGACGGTCTCGATCCTCCAACAACACGGTCTGTTTCCTCTACCACGGCTTGACTGGCAATCAAATCCAGTAAGGACGGCCGTGTTTTGAGTCGACGAAGTCCTAAACCTAACATACGCACCTGATGGTTGAGGATGAAGTATATGGGTAGGTGTAGGTGTACATTGGTGGGATGAAGAGGGGGAAAGTCTCCTGTCAATCGTACCACTAGAGGAGAATTACCCCGTATGGAGTAGGTATTCACTCTTTCGCCTAGTATTTTGGTGGTTCTTTATGTTTTTATAAGAATTGAATACAGCTTAATATTAGTTCTAAAGAAAACAATCACAATAAATGGAAAAATAAGAATGCCAATCTGGATCCCTTATCCGGACTATATATCAACATCGTGTTGTTAGGCACGTGTTTGTCTAATACTGGGCTACAATATAAAGCCACCCATATCAGGACTTCATGCCGTCAGCTACTTGGGAAAGGAATGAGAACATGGGACTTCTCTCTTATACTCTCAACTATAGGTTTCAGGATATCAAAATCCCTCTCATACTAAAGACATATGACAACCAGAGCTTGCATCTCACTAACAAATCCCCCAGCCTTCAAGAAACAGCATTATATTGAAAAGTGTACCCTATCGCAACTGGTGCACTGGGTTTGATATGATAGACATTTACACACTGACAGTCCCTCATTGCCAATCCTCTATTGAATAGACAACCCATGTGTCTTGTGGATAATCATCGACATAGAACCTTCCAGTTGCAGGGAAGTCATCACCGGATTAGTAGCCATTTCCACTGTAGCCATTATTGTTATAGCCATTATTGTTATAGCCATTATTGTTATAGCCATTATTGTTATAGCCATTATTGTTATAGCCATTATTGTCATAGCCATTATTGCCATAGCCTCCATTATAGCCATAGTCATTGTTGTCATAGCCATTATTGTCGTAGCCATTATTGTCGTAGCCATTGTTGTCGTAGCCATTATTGTCGTAGCCATTGTTGTCGTAGCCATTGTTGTCGTAGCCATTATTGCCATAGCCACCATTGCCCCAGCTATTGTCAGAGCATGCCCCAGTGACAGTGGCAGTGACAGTGGCAGGTGGTAGGAACTGAGTAATTGTATCCGTCTCGAATTGTGTAATGGTGGTAGGAGGTGCAATCTCAGTGACAGTGACAGAAGACGACCCCCCTCCTGCACAGTCAAGATTGAGGACGTGGTTGCGACTGGGGTTTGATTCATCGACGTAGAAGAATTCCACATCTCCAGAAGAGCCTTCCCTAATATCGTTCAACTTGGCTGCAGAGCTTCCGGCATCGCAGGTTGCCTTTGCGCCTCTGTCAATTGAGCCATCGTCTCTCAAGCACAGGTAGTAGGGATCGCCGAGCTCGAACTCGGAGGGACCAGCCCGGCTGGATAGAGGTCCAGCCAGGGCGGGGGCAAGATGAATACTGAGCCCTAGTAGGAGAGATTTTCGCAACATCGTGAACGACGTGAAGATTTGTATCAGGAGAAGAAAAAGAGGCTGTGTGTATGGAGCAGTTGAGGGAGAAGGATGAGGCTTGCTAGCATTAGATGGGAGAATATGGCTTCTTTATACCTTCCATCCAGACCTGCTGATTGCGGCCTCTTGTCTTCTATGGCAAGTAGTATGGTCTGGTTGACAGCTCGCTGAACTGGGGTTGGATACATGTCCAACGGCACGAACAATGTTGTTCTTCTACTACGGCTTCCCGAAAACGTAAAAGCCATTGTACCTCCGTGGCTCTTGACCGAAATACCTGCTGGTAAAAGTGTGGTGATGGAAGTAGATGCCCTGTTGAAAACACCACGACGTTATAGTGGGTTGCACTCTGTCAATGCCATTTGACAGACGGGTCCTCTCTACCCGGTAGCACATTCCAATGCATGCTACATCTCAGTCTCAATGTCGCACTCGGGACCAATGAGACTACAATGGATCGACGCTTGCAGCATACTGAGATACTTACATCTATTACTTTTGACAATAACAAGCGCTGTATGGGCAGATACTGTAGGCCGAGTAACTGTGACATCGACCTCAAGACGCTTACAGTAGAGGTATGTGACACAAGTATGGGTCAAGCATGCAGCATACCATGTTTCCGGCAACAAAGTAACAATAACCTTGTAGCTTAATCCCCTAACCACTTTCAAGCTTTATCTTTTTCAATGATTCTGTTTTTCTTGACATATTTTCACACGAATGATCAGAAGGGCTGAAAATACTACTGGCATAAAGTCTTGTTTTACATGTAGCCATTTAATTTGATGAATTGATTGTCAACACTGGACGCCCAGTGTTACTCCAAAGAATGTTCTAGCAGTATGTGCCAAGGGTGTTTCTTACTGACATTCATGAGATCGCTAGAGTACGGAAGTGTCAGAGCAGATCCGTGAGTCCCTGATATCAGTGTCTCCTTTATGATGCCTCATGTTTTTTAAACCTGATAAATGCAGACGAGTGTGACTGGTTACTTTTCTCTATCCTTGTTTTCTTCCAATATAGCAAATATAGTTCTAGTGCCATGATGAGTACAGCACTGTACCGTGGCGAATATGTATATTCACTGTTATGGCATAGGTTGTTAGGGTAGCTTTTTTTGGACATGGCCTGAGTCCACTTGATCATATATACCTAAGGGACAGCCCTACTCGCAGTTTTTGTATCTTTCACCGTATAAGAACTGCCAGTAATGTCACTGTATACTCTCGTTCTACTAGAAATTCCTATAACCAATAGCATGGACGCTCTTGCACGAGGAAAATATTGGTCTAGGTAGGTGACCAATTACTACAATGTACAACAATACTGCATGGATGACGAGTCAGGAAGAAAAGGTCTAAAGCGCACAGATATTTCCCAAAGAAATCTTGGTGACATCTCATGAATCATGAAGCATTGACTGATCCTGAAATACCTCGAACTGACCTCTACCTGGCACTGCCATCTCCAGCGGCTTCAAGTGGGTATGCTCGTTAGGGCCAATGCTCTCCGCCTCTCCAAGAAAGATAGATGTTTGCGCTGAGATACAACCTGATACGAATTGTGTTTTCCTTTTGAACGTATTCCCCATCCTTATACTAGTCCCTGCAGATTAGTCTAGTACGAAAAAAATATCGCAAGGCAAACCAAGATAATAATTACAAGTAGAACCATCGTAGTAATCTCACAATATGGACAGTGACATTTTTCCAACTCCTTGACACTAATTACATTCTTACACCCACGCCCAACAGAACCCTAAAACTCCCGAATCAAATTCACGTGTCCAAAATGATATCCAAGATCACACCCAAGCCGTACCCAAACGGCCTCGGCTTATCCTCTTCCTCCCCATCGATCCGACGCACAGGTCTCATCCGATACATGGGAATCGGATCGAGATCGGAATCGAGGTCAGAGTCAGGCTGCGAGGAATGGCTTTGACTTAATCGTCGTTTATTTCTATATCACTTGTCAGTCCCATCCGAGTGATTATGAAGACTTCATATATATGGAGAAAATGACGGGGGAAAAAGGATAAGAATAGATCAACGTACTCCGCATCCCTTGCAGCTGCAATCGTTGGAGCAAGAACAGCTCTGGGGACCATTGCAGGTGCAGGTGTTACCGCAGTTGCAGCCCATTGTCAAGTATATTCGTTTGGTGGGATGGCTTTTTTTAAACGGAGGATCGTGGTGTGGATATGTCGGTAATTGACTAAATGATATAATATGACTTGATCGTGGCAAGAAGGTCCTCACGGGATACCATGGGTGGGATATCGATCTATATAGGGAGACTGGGTGGGGGAAGGAATGGATGTAAGCATCATGATGAGGTCAGCGGTTGCAGGGTGGTGTTACTTCGGGGGGTGGTAGCACCTCTTGTTCTCGATTTGTCTGATGGTCATTCTTTTGGATCGCTGCTTTGGGAAGATTTCCTGGTTTTATCTTATTTCTATTTCAATTTAAGCTCCTTTTTGCTTATCGTTTGGTGCATTGGTGGTGTATACTACCCCGGATTTTGAAGCGGAATATTCCGGTTGTAGCATCAATCCTACAGGAACAACTGGGAATGTGGGTTGTTTCAACCTCTTTTTCTATTACTACAGTACCTGATTACAGTAGTAGATTCAAACCCTACGTTTTTTTTCCAATACCCCAACAGTAGATCATATGAATGATAATCATGATGGTGGGAATCTGGAACCACCAAATCAGTCAGGATGGACAACGGTCATCAGGCACCAAGGTTCAAATCGATAGTACCTAATCCCATACCTACCTTACCGACCTTACCCTACCATACTCCCATTCGAGTTATAGTATCTACCCTGTGATGCAGCTGATGTGTCGAGAAAGGAAATGCTGAGCGCCAAACCCGGCTGGCTAAAGTTTTCATCCCCTCCTGCACCAGTTGAGATCTCCCCTTGAATACCCGCTATGGTACCTCGTTGTTTGGTCTTCAGAAATGATGGGCACTATCTTATCCTTGCGTTGAGATTGGATGGATGCTGCTTCCCTTACGTAGGGGGAAACCCCCGTCAGCTGCGTCGGGAGACAGGGGGGGAGGGATCCCTATCGTGATCCAGCTTAGCTGTTCTTGTTTTGGGATGCAGATGATGTGGCGGTGGTGGGAGTGCTATACAGCTTGGGCCCTCTTTCTTTGTTCTGTTTTGATTTTCAGATGGAATCAACTGTGTTAACTTATAGAAAGATCAAAAAAAAAAATAAAACAATAGAAACATCGAGAATGAATTTGATATAAAAATCTACATATAGAGATTCATCGACATCCTCTCAGATGTGTATTGTAAAGTATATCCCACATTGATCGATTAAGGTTGAAATGGGATGATGACGTGACGAGACGTTATTTACCACTTGATACAGTCTTCAGCAGTTTGGAAATCATTCACAAGTCATATATAGAAATGAACAAATCATATTGAGACGAACTGTATCTACATCGTATGAATGTTGGTCTTTTACTACGGTGATGGACCGTTTGTTTGTGAGCCCATCTGTACCAAACCAACCCAAAACCAAACCTCATCCAACCAACCTTATCCACTTCCTTATTACGACTTGCTTCAACTCCTTCTCACCTCCTCTCCGCCTCCCGTCTCCCAACATACTCAGTCTTCTTTCTTGATCCTCGTTCTCTTCATGACGCTTTCATATTGAGATCTTTTCCCTCCAATCATCCACCTCCGATCTCCCCCGGCGCCTTCCTTCGAACCCCCTCCCATAAACCTCCAACCTCGACTCCGATAACGACCCGCCAGTCCTGCATCCTGCATCCTGCCTCCCCTCCCAACAGCTACACCAAACAGAATACCCCATCCGATAGAACTCATCAACTCCATCGAATCCACCCGGTCGTCATATTTGTTGAGCACATTGGTTGGCACCGTTCACGAGTCACGAGCTCACACCCCGACGGCTGAGCTTCGGCGAGTATCAAGAGACCCGCCGCCGATAGAGGTCTGCTCACCTGGTTTCTCTCGAGAGCCAGGCGAAGGGGCAGATTGACAAGCATTCGATCTGGCAAACAATCGACCGCCCTACACGTCCTCCCCCGCCGCACCCGACCATCCCGACCTTCCTTCCCCCCACGAACCGCCCTCGTCCCGCCCGAGGCGCTCCGCAGCCGACAACATCTCATCGTCATCCCGCCGCGAGCCCCTCGTCGGTGGTCATCAGGATACATCGAGCGTTGCGGGGAGGGTCCTTCCGTCTGCTCGTCGACGTCGCCGCCGGAGTTCCTCTTCCATCGAGGAAACAGAAACCCATTCAGACTATCGTCCGCCGATCGAGGCCGGTGCCACCGACCCGACCCCGAACCCGCCCCGTGCTCCCTACGAGGGCCACTTGCCGTCCACAAAGCGCAGGCGCCTGGCAAATATGCGGCCCGATGGAGTTGCAACCACGAAAGGCTCCACGGCGTCTCCGTCCCACAAGGCCGGCTTGCTCCACGTCCGGAACGGCCAAGGAACCCATTTCGCCAACGGCGAGGTGCAGACGAACGGATCGCAGAAGCTCGCAACGCGTCCGCCATCATACTTTGGTCATGACCGGGAGGAAGTCACTCGCATTTTGATCCAGAGCCTGTTCGAGTTGGGATACGATTCGGCGGCGGATGTGTTAAGCAAAGAGAGCGGCTATGAGCTGGAGAGTCCGGCCGTAGCGACGTTCCGGAGTGCGGTCCTAGAGGGACGATGGGCCGAGGCACAGACTATCCTGATCCAGTCTTTTTACCCGGATGGGAGTGGGCGAACACCGGGCATGGGCAAGCAGGCATCGAGTAAAGAGAGGCTGGTGTTGGTGGAGACCGCCGAGTTGAACGAGATGCTCTTCTACCTGCGGCAGCAGAAGTTCCTCGAGCTATTGGAAGCTCGCGACCTCGGAGCGGCGTTGACCGTCCTTCGTCATGAGTTGACCCCCCTCAACTACGATGTTGGACGTCTCCATGCCCTGTCTAGGTGGGTTCTCGCAGGAAAATGCTTTGAAATCTTGGTGTACTGATCATTGGACTAGTCTCCTCATGTGCCCTCCGGAGCACCTTCACAACCAAGCGGGTTGGAATGGGCCCATCAGCTCGTCCCGCGAGCGTTTGTTGATTGAACTATCCAGTAAGTGGAGTATCTGGACGGCTTGGGAGGTTTCCACATCCTAACCATGAGGCAGAGTCTATATCGCCTTCCGTGATGATCCCGGACCATCGTCTCGCTTTATTGCTCGACCGAGTCAAGCAGGATCAGATCAATAACTGCCTGTATCACAACACTGCTTCGCCACCGTCACTCTATTCAGATCACATGTGTGACCGGGCCGATTTCCCCCTCAGCACAGCCCTCGAATTGAGCCAGCACTCCGATGAGGTGTGGTATTGCCAATTTTCGCACGATGGCACAAAGCTAGTCACGGCGGGCCGGGACCACAGTGTGATCATCTACGACGCAACCACCTTCGCCGTCCTCCATAAACTGGTGGACCATGAGGCGGGCGTTGCCCATGCGAGCTGGAGTCCGGACGACACCAAACTCATCACTTGCTCCCAGGATAAGAAGGCTCGGGTATGGAATGTAGAGGTATGCCCCATTTGCAGTCCCAGTTCTCCGGGGGGTTTATGCTGACGTTCCACCCAGACTGGCAACTGCATCTTGACCATCGATCATCATCGGCAACCAGTGACCGCCGCAGCGTGGGCTGCGGATGGTGAGACCTTCGTCACGGCGTCTCTGGACCTCAACCTACAGATGTGCCACTGGAGTATGCGTGGGCAGGTCATCCATATGTGGCCCGGTGGCTTCCGTGTACAAGACTGTGCCATCACTCCCGATGGGAGGCGACTGATCGCAGCGGACGTGGAAGAGAAAATCCACGTCTACAACTTCCACACGCACGAAGAGGAATACTGTCTTGCCCTAAAAAGCAAGCCGACGTCCGTAGCCGTCAGCCAAGATTCGCGCCACATGCTGGTTAACCTGTCCGAAGGTCAAATACAACTGATCGATATCGACACGACGGATGTCATTCGACGTTTCCAAGGGCAGAAACAGGGTTCCTTTGTCATTCGTAGTACTTTTGGGGGCGCTGCGGAGAATTTTATTGTGAGCGGGAGTGAAGGTATGCTATTTCCTCATCTGCGGGTTTGGGCTGTGCTAACCATATACTAGATTCCCGCATCTACGTCTGGCACAAGGAAAACAAGACCCTGGTAGAGACGCTCGACGGGCACATTTCTGGCTGTGTCAATGCGATATCATGGAATCCCACGAACCCGGGCATGTTCGCCTCTGCGGGCGATGACTACTTGGTTAGAATGTAAGCGGCTTTTCCCTTTGGATTTTGCAACCTCTACTGACGAACATTGCAGCTGGACGCGAGAACGAGATGCACACCCTAATGCGATGGCGGCAAAACAACGAACGGCAGCGACACCTGGTGGATTTGCGCGCACCAGTGCTCTCCGCTCGACATCCAGCTTTCAATAAGAAATCAGAAAAAAAAAAGAACCAGAAAGGAAGATAAAAGATAAAGAAACTGAACATATTCCCCTCTACAGCAGGCCTGTCTGTTTGGCTCCTATCTCTTGAGTGATTTTGTATCCATCCATCCATGTTAGGGGTGTCATTCTATTTTGGACTCGAGGGACGGGGCTTCTTCTCTATCTTTCTATCTTTTTCTATCTTTTTCTATCTTTTTTTCCCTTTCTCGCCCTTTGCTTCTCCTGATTGCATATATGCATATTTCTGGGTCGCCGGTGAATCCATTCGATAAAGGAAATAGGCGCCATTCTTATCATCTATCATCCATTTTTCCTGGGCTATCCTTCCTTTTTTTATCGTTTTGGTATTGTAGATTGATGAGATGTTTTGCATCTAATATACTGAGCATGTCACTTTTCCTTTGTCTTTCCTTTGCTTTGCTTCCATTTGCGTGTGGGCATATCCTTGCTCTTGCTGTTCTGTTCATACATGATCCGCGATCATATCTCTGTTTGAACGTCAACCACAATGGTTAAACTGACCATAATCATGGGAAGACCGATCCAGAACAACCCCGGGAAAGGCTGGCTTGCCATTTTTCATTCTTTCAATTCATTACCTCATTGCTTTCTTCCATTAAGCGCATCCCGTCATATCCCATCTTCTTAGGGTTTGGTCTAATATGAACTTCTTGCTGTTTTTGCTTTTTCTTCTTTTTTGGGGGTGGGGGGAGTGTTGGTTATACCGTATACTTTTGTTAAAATACTTACTGGATCAATTAATCTGAATGGATTTGTCTGGTTCGTGATTGTGTTTCTGGGGTATACTTGGTAGGATTCGAGGGGGTATGATGTAAGATAGTCGGTGGCGTAGGTTATGATAAAGGAAGAATGTTATTTTGATTGAACAATGTTATATAGAAATATATATGGATATTTGATAGACAATGCTTTTTCAGTAATGAACCGCAGAAGAAATATTTAGAAAATGGATTGATTGATTGATTGATGATAGAAATATAAAGCCAGTTCGTTTCCCAAAAAAAAACATAGCATCCAGCGAATACAGGTAGACAGACAGGTTGATAATGATAAATGATACAGACAGACCCCAGACACGTCGAACTCCATGGATAGAATAACACTGTTTGTTTATAATTTTCTGCTTTTTCGTCCTTTTTTGGTTTGGTTTGGTTCTCTTTCGCTTTCATGATTGATGTTAGGTGGGTGGATGGATGGATTTGTGTTTCAAACGGTGTTGGGCGTACCAATTTGGTTATGTTCCCGTTTCCTCCACGCTGGTTTAGCCTCCCTTGATCTGCATGGGTCTTTGCTCCCGGTACGGTTACGGCCTCTGTTGGTGGGTGGGCGCGTAGTTGGGGTATCATCCGTAGGATAAAGACGTGAGTGGTGGGCCGTGGATGGATCGTGAATCCTGTGCAGGATTATGAGAGGAGGTCGGCGACTGGGTAGAGAGTTAGTATACTTTTGTTTTGGAGAAATTGATAGATAGGACATACCATTCATGGGCATCTCATCAATCTGCGTAGAGTAGTACAGTTCGATATCGCGAAGGATGCGTACGTCGTCGCTGGTAACGAAGTTGATGGCGACACCCTTGCGGCCGAAACGACCGCTTCGGCCGATACGGTGGATGTAGTTCTCACGGTTGGTGGGGAGGTCGTAGTTGATGACGAGCGAGACCTGCTGGACGTCGATACCGCGGGCCCAGACGTCCGTGGAGATGAGCACACGCGAGTTGCCCTGGCGGAAGTCCTGCATGATGCTATCGCGCTCCTTCTGCGGCATTTCGCCGTGCATGCTGGAGACGGTGAAGTTGGCCTCGCGCATCTTGTCCGTCAGCCAGTCGACCTTGCGGCGGGTGTTGCAGAAGATGACGGCCTGCGTGATGGTCAGGGTGTCGTAGAGATCGCACAGCGTGTCGAATTTCCACTCCTCCTTCTCCACGGCGATGAAGTACTGCTTGATGCCCTCGAGGGTCAGCTCGTCACGCTTGACCAGCACGCGCACGGGATCCGTCATGAACTTCGTCGTCATGTCGAGGACGTCGTAGGGGAGCGTCGCGGAGACGACCACCACCTGCGTCGCCGGCGGAAGGTACCGGTAGACGTCGTAGATCTGTTCGCGGAACCCGCGGTTCAGGAGCTCGTCCGCTTCGTCGAGAACGAGCATCTTGATGTGCCGCGTGCGCAGGTGGCGCCGTCGGATCATGTCTGCCACTCGCCCGGGCGTACCGGACACGACATGCTGGCCGTAGTCGAGCTTCCGGATGTCCTCGCCGATATTTGTTCCTCCAATGCAGGCGTGACACTGCACGTTCATGTAGTCGCCGAGGGCCATGATGACAGACTGAATCTGGGTTGCCAATTCGCGGGTCGGGGAAAGGACAAGCGCTGCAAGAAGTCAGTATGGACAACCCCTCCCCCACCATAGAGCTCTGTATAACGTACCCTGGCTTTCGCGCACGACGGTGTCGATGACCTGCAGGATACTGATCGCAAAGGTTGCGGTTTTACCGGTACCGGACTGCGCCTGCGCAATCGTATCGCGACCTTTACAGATCTGCACAATTGCACGCGACTGCACCGCGGAGGGGGACTCGTAACCGTATGCGTAGATACCACGGAGCAGGCTCTCCTTCAAGTGCATATCCTCGAAGGTCGGAGCCACCGTCACCTCCTTGGAGGTGTTAAACTCCATCTTGTCTGAATTTGCGCCGTCAGCGTTTCTGTGCATGAGATTTGACGTCAGAATCCTCAGCCCTTACCATCAGCGCGTCTATCGATTCCGTCCGCCATATTGAATGTACCGGATCCAAAATAGCTCAATGATAAAAGAAAGAAAGTTCAATTCCGGGTCAGGCTTGATTTGAGAGAGTGGGGACCGAAGCTGGGCGAGGCGAACGATCGAGTCTCGATCGCGACTTTTCGCGGCCACCGCCCGCAGTCACGTGATGATATATCGCCGCAAAGCTCTCGAGATTCCGCCGACCAACATTGCCTCCGTGCCAGATCCACCTCCATTCGCAAACAAGCGCCCACGATGATTCTCGAAGATCAACGTTTCATCCACGAGGATATCGAACGCCTGGAGCAGGCGATTGCTGATCGCGTTGTTGAGGAGCCCCGAAACGTGAGTCACCCAGTCTTGTTCTCATCTGCGTACGTAGCTAACGGTCGCTGCGCTCAATTAGATCCGCGAGCGCTTGTCTCGTGACCATGAAATCTCTCAATTTCTGAATCGGATAGAGGAGCAGTCGAAGAGGCTACTCGATATTTACAAAGATGCGGACGGCGCGCGCGAGAAGGAGCTCCAGGCGATCTCTACTGGTGACCAGTTTGAGGAGTTCTACAAGCAGCTGGATGAGATCAAGGACTTTCACAGACGCTACCCGAACGAGCCGGTCGAAAATCTCGAAAGAGCCTACAAGCGGCGCCAACCGGGCGAAGGAGAGCCGGTCGGAATGGAAATCGACAATATGTTTACTGGAGAAGAGGGCTTCGGACAGTTTTTGGATCTTACGGCCTTGCACGAAGAATACCTGAACCTTCCCGGTGTCAAGAGGCTGTCGTACATTCAGTATCTCGACGTTTTCGATGTGTTCACGCCGCCAACCCTGCAGATGAAACCGGCCCAGAAGATCTCGGACAAGTACTTCAAATACGTTGGAGAGCTTGCCGAATACCTCGAGAGTTTCGTCAAGAAGGCACGGCCGTTGCAGGATCTTCGAAAGCTCTTTGCAGGTCTTGATGATGAATTTGAGAAGTTGTGGGCCGCGAACGAAGTTCCTGGTTGGACGGAAGAGAAACAGAATGGCGCCCAGGGCCCGAAGACTGAGGGATCTGGGGAAGGTATCTGGTGTGCGGACTGCGAGCGCGAATTCAAGAACGAGAACGTCTATCGGAATCATTTGACAGGGAAGAAGCACATCCGGGCTGCCGAGGCCCGTAAAGTTGCTGGTGACTCGGGTGACAAACCTGCCCCGGTAGCCGGTGCTTCCTCTGCAGCTCACCGCTTGAAGGAACGTGCAGTTGCCGAGCGCGAGCATCGCGTTCGATCCTTAGCCAAGGTGGTTGACCCCGAGCGTCAAGCCACGCGGGTCAATGTCGAACGTAGGGCTGGCATGACCGAGCGGGAGCGCCAGATGGAACTCGAGGCGTTGCTTGCGGATTCTGAAAACCCCGGCGGCGAAGGCCGCGGTAATGATATGTCGGACGACGAGGGTGATGAGCGGATTTATAACCCACTGAAACTGCCACTTGCATGGGACGGTAAGCCCATCCCCTACTGGCTTTACAAACTACACGGCTTGGGCGTCGAGTACCCCTGTGAGATCTGCGGAAACTACGTCTATATGGGGCGCCGTGCGTTTGACAAGCACTTCTCGGAGGCATTACATCTCTTCGGCCTCAAGTGTCTTGGAGTCACATCCAACACGAACCTGTTCCGCGAGATCACTCGGATCGACGACGCCATTCGGCTATGGGAGAAGCTTGAGCAGGAGCGTAAGAAGGACCGCGAGCACCATGACAACGTTGTGCAAATGGAGGATGCTGAGGGTAACGTGATGCCTGAGAGGATTTATCTTGAGTATGTGAACCCCTGGAATTATTCGTGTCGACTTGATGCTAACAACCAACAGTCTTCAAAAACAAGGCATTCTCTAGTAAGGGGCTGCTGCGGCACAATTTCTTCTTTCCAACCTTACACTGTTTTTTACTTCTTATTTTTAAAAGCCTGGAGTTTGGCGGGCGTCTTTGTTGGGTCATATGGGCTGTTGGTTGGAGATCTCTACATCACCCACGCACGGACAGGTAGACCTTGCGCTATATGTATTGTATTCAAAGATATTACCATTACCATCATCCACACGCAACGAGTTGTCACTCTGTACTCTGTATTTTGTAGAAAATTCCAGGGCTGCTTGGCATTTGATTATCCAAACTATGCAATGCCACCCGTGCCATTTACATCGAGGCCGCATCACGTGCTTTCGCGATCCATGGACGCGCACTCGCGTGGCTTCTCTTTGCCCACATTGGACTCCCCACGTTGGCTCAAGTGAAACTGGTGTTTCGATTGGGATTGCAGCTTCGATGAGACCTCTAATGGCCCATAGCCGACCTATATGGGCTTCAAATTCACCCTTCTGTGCGATCTGCTCTCATCACTAGAGAACAACAGATTCGTCAAGGCCTCGACCGAAGCTACACGGAACGACCCCGATGCCCGCGTTGTGACACGCTGGTTTGTCCAACATGGCAAGCGTCTGCGTGACAAGGATACCGACCAACTGGCCGTTCTGTCATGTATGTTTCCTGAGAAACGGACAGACAGGGTATACTGGTTACAAGACACGTCGCTGGCGAGAGTCATAGGCCGATGTCTACTCCTTGGCTCCTCTCGACGTGAAGAGCTCGAGCGATGGCGTCAGTCTGGTGGAGCGGACCTGGGCCAGTGTGTCGAGAATGTCATGCGCCAGGCCGAGAATCACATCATTCCGGGCCAAGAGATCACCGTGGAAGAGATCGATGAGGCGCTGAACAGGATTGCCTCGCGCTGTAGATTCTCGGGCCCTGGTGTGCGGAGGAGACAGCGTGGTGCCGTTGATGTGGACGAGGCGTTGTCTCCTCTGTACCGACGGTTGAGTAGTAGAGATGCGAAATGGTTGACGCGCATGATTCTCAAGAGCTTTGCTCCTGTTGTTCTGCCCCTGCCACTAACGCTGAGGAGCCTTCATTTTCTGCTCCCTCATCTGCTTATATTCCAGGACTCGTTTGAAGCCGCGTTGAGCACGCTGGCTTCCCAGCCTATGTGCAATTTTCCGTCACACCCAGACCCTGAGCTGGCTAGAAGCCTAAGGCTGATAGCCCTACAACACCTGACTCCACGAATCGGCGTCAAAATTGGGAGGCCGGAGTACTATAAAGCTCGAAGTATCAAGCACTGCTGCCAAATGGTCGGGCAGCGGCGGATCAGCATGGAGCGAAAGTATGATGGCGAATACTGTCAAATACATATCGACCTGAGTACACATCCGAGTATCCAAATATTCTCGAAGAGTGGCAAAGACTCAACGGTGGATAGGTCCGGGATTCATGACGTCCTCAAGGAGGCATTGAAGATTGGATCTCCAGAGTGCAAGTTCTCTAGCCGGTGTATCCTCGAAGGGGAGCTGCTTGTGTGGAGTGACAAGCATGATAAGATCATGGATTTTCACAAGCTGCGCAAGTTCATATCCAGGTCCGGCACATTTATTGGGACTGAAAATGACTCGCCGTAAGCCTATTTCGAAGCTTCCACTCGCTACAGAGTTCTGACCCTACTAGACCACAACCAGACGAGCACCTGATGATGGTTTTTTTCGATATCCTGCTTTTGGATGACAATATATGTCTTAGGAAACCGCATCGGGAACGGCGATTGCTACTCAAAGAAGTGACACAAACCATACATGGCCGTTGTGGTATCTCAGACCAACGAGTCCTAGATTTTTCACGCCCCGGCAGCCGGTCCACGCTGGAGAGCATTTTCGCAAAGGGAGTTAGCAATAATTGGGAAGGATTCGTACTCAAGGGATGTGAAGACCCATATTTTAACATAATGTCTAGCACTAATCACGCCCCGTCTGGACGCTGGATCAAGCTCAAAAAAGACTATATACCGGGGTTAGGTGACACTGTCGACCTAACATTAATAGGAGGGGTCTATGATTCTCGCGAAGCTGCTGCATTGAGTGGTGCCAACAAACTACTATGGACGCGCTTCTTTATCGGATGTCTCATGAACAAGGACGCCGTGCTGCAATGCAACGCAGTGCCCAGGTTCCGCATCGTGGATACAATCAACCGCCATTGCATGAGCATACAGAACATGCAGCTCCTCAACCAGCTTGGGGAGTATACTGCCTGCAGCCCAGACAGTGGGCACGGTTTCCACATAGAGTTTGGGCACGGTACGCTTCCCAGCATGGATAGCGTGTTCAAAAAACCCTTCGTGGTGGAAATGCTGGGTAGCGGGTTTGAGAAACCCTCAGGTGCAAGGTATTTCGCACTTAGATTTCCCAGAATACTCAAAGTCCACACAGATAGGACCTTTGAAGACGCTGCTTCGTTTGGGGAGTTGCAGGTATTGGCTGAGCGTGCTCGATCGGTTGTCCTTGAGGACACGGCGCAGAACGAGTTTGAGTGGTCGAAGCGCGTTAAGTTGAGGAATGGTTCTTCGCAATACATAACGAATAGGTCACAGAGCACAAGTTCGTCGCAATCGTCCAATGCAGTGTCTTCTCGAATGAAAGACCACTCCAACGGAGGCTTTGCTTACCCTTCTCCCGATAACCACCAGAGACCATCGCAAAGCACAAGAGAGACGCATGTCCAGAAAGATATCCCCATCTATGTCGACGGCAATGTTTCACCAGACACATCCTTTGTCGATAAAGAACCACAAGCAAACCTACTCAGAGGCAATGACAATCTCACTCAGAGAGACTGGAGCCGAAGAAAAGAGTCAGTGTCTGCTGGCAGCGCCGAGACAAAGGGCAAAGACCAGGAAGCCGAAGTATCCAAACCTATACCGAGCATATCAAATCTTACAAATGCTCCAGGCTCCTCATTGTCATCCAAACCGACGCAAGAGCCCAGACGAACCCGACAGACAACAAACCTACCGACAGCACAAGCCCTCCCGAAAAAGCAACCCAAATCCATCAAGTCACCCCTAACCACCATCCCCATCCTATACACATCCCAAGAACCAACCAACAAAAGCATCACAACAAACACCCACCAACTCCCCAACCTAACATCTGACACATCCATCTTCCTCAGAAAACTCCATTCCCCCCAGAACCCAACACCCTATCGCACTCCCCACACACCCTCCCACGGACAACAAAATACCCCATCCATTGGAATCCTCTTCACAAACCCATCCCCCAACAACCCCCTAGGTCCCACCCTCCTCACTCTCATCAAGGCTCTGTCCTACAAACTCCAATCCGCACCCCCCACCTACCCCCGCAACGGCAAAATTTTCGTCCTTGCCCCAGACTTCGTCGCTTCCAGCAGCGGCCCCGCAGACGTCCGCTTCTGTTTGCGCTCTACGTGGGAGGATATCGGACGGGAGTTCTTCTATGCGTGCGTTTCTTGGGACGCGAGCGCGGGGAGGGCTCATTCGTGTTTGCTGGCTGCTGGGGGAGGAGAAAGTGAGTTCCCGCCGAAGCCGGTGAATGGCGGTCCGCTGCGACGGGGAGAGAGCACTGGGTGTGATGGATGCTGCTGTGCTGGGTTGTTTAGGGTGTCTGTTGGGTTCGATCGGCGGGTGTTGGGTTGTCTTGGGGAGGTGGGGTTTTCTTGAGTCGTTGGTGTTTAATTACAACCTCTGGCGGTTGATGTAATGGCTGGAGTGGGCTCGTTGGTGCTTTGTTTGGGCATTGTATATGCTGTATATTTTGGTGGTTACATCCACGAGTCTGGTTACATTGTGGTGTATATATTCTCTTATCTATCCATGTTTGGAAGAATAGTGAACTGAAAAGTTATTATATGATGTATCCTCAGCCTGTCCTCGCATGATCTCATCCCATTGGAACAGACAGAACGCCTCGCTATCGACAACAAACAACAAAGGAAACAAAACAACAAACATACAAACAAACAAACAGGATATGCATATAGCCCCAGTACACAGGAAGTAGCTCATTCCCCGCCCTCTCTCCGCGCCCTCACATCCCTCATCAGCGCCTTCGCTTCCTCCACCTCCACCCCATCCTGACACAGCTCCCCAGCCAGCTGATCCGCGCGTTCAAGGTCCCCATTCCGCAGCGACCACCGTGCAAGCCACAGCCTCGCCTTGGACGTCGTAGCTGTGACGCCCGTCCCATGCCAAGAGTCGCCCTCGGCGTCGTCGGAGACGCGACGTCTGCGGCGTGGCTTCTCGCTTCCGTCTTCGTCTTCGTCTTCGGAGGAGGATGTCGCATTCGCGTCGTCTTCGTCGACGGTTGTGCCGGATTCTTGCTGTAGGGTGAGTTCCATGTACGCGGCGGCTTCCTCCTCGCTGCCGGTGCGCTCGTAGAGCGTCGCGATCTGGTGCAGGGTCTCTGGGTCGAGGATCTTGTGGGGCGGTCCGGAGGCGTTGTCGTCGTCGGCGGAGTATGATCCGGCCACGAGGGCGCGTTTCAGTGCTTTGATGCTCTGGTCGAGGCGGTTCATCTTCGCGTAGCAGGATCCGACGGCTTGCCACATTTTGGGGTCGTAGGGTCGCAGTGCGGCGGCCCGTTGGTAGTAGAAGAGGGCGTAGAAGGACATGTCGAGGACTTCGTAGGCTTGGCCTAGTCCGTACCATGCGCGGTAGTCTTTGCGGTTAACGTCTACTGCGCGTCGGTAGGATTCGATGGCGGCGTGTGTGTTCTTCATCTCGATGTATTCGTGGCCCATTAGGGTCCATGCGGACAGGAAGTTGCGGTCGAGGGTCAATGCGCGGCGGAAGTACATGACTGCTTTTTCGTGCTCGGATTTCAGGGAGTAGTAGTTGCCTACCACGCAGCAGGTCTCGGGGCGGAATTTGTCGGTGGCGGTTGCGACTTGCGCAACGAAGGCGAGTCGTGGCCGCCAGCCCATTACGTAGAGGATGTTTGAGTAGTGGTCGAGACTGTCGAGGCGGTGGGGAGAGGATGTCATAATCTCTGTGAATATGTCGCAGGCATCTTCGAAATCTATTGCGGGTTAGACTTGTGTAGTGAATACTTTGGTGGGGGAAGAGATGGGTGAGGACATACCTTTTGAGTGATAGTAGAGGAGGGCCCGTTGAGTCTTGAGGAATGCACTGGTGGGAAAGATGGCCTCGAGTTCCGACAAGGTCTGGTAGGTCTCATCAGTCGCCTGGTACAGCTCTTGGCTGCAGTGCACGTGGAATATGAGCGATATGATGTTCTGAGGGAGATGTTCGACGACATGCTTTAACTGTATTGGTTGTTAGACCTGTTCTGCGGTTCTGCCACGCGCCTCGTGCTGGGAAATGCCTACATCTTCCACGCTGGCCAGCAGATCGTTCAGCTCCTGCCACGCGCCCCAGTTGAACGGGTTCAGGTGGACGCTGCGGATCAGCCACCGTTTCGCCTCGTCTTCGTTCCGTCCCTTGAGCAGGATCACTCCGTAGAGGTACTCGAGCCACCCCTGGTTGTGGTCCTCCAAGCCTTTCTCCTGTCGGTCCATGAACCATCCTTCCAGGCCCCGAGCTAGATCTGGTAGCTCCCGGTTGACCGTCGTGCCGCTGTCTGCTGGCCCCAGGACCATTTCCGTCTCCTCATCTTTGCGCTTCTCCCCGGCCAGGTACTTGGCGTAAAGAGCGAGAAATAGTGACCGTTGACTGATGATTGGGTACGGGTTCCGAAGAGCATTGCCATCTTTAGCACCGGCATACGAAGCGGTCTTGTGTTTGCCCTTCTGCGGCGTCAACGGTTGCCGCGTTCGCGGGTTGGGGGAACTAGTGGAGAGCGGAACGGGGGAAATGGTGGGAGGCAGGAAAACTGCGGCGCAGCGGTCGTACTCGCGCGTGTCGAAGTAGGATTTAGCCAGGAGATACTTGTGCAACTCTTGGTACTCGAGTTTCGCTTCGAGCGGGTCTTGTGTCTGGAGGTAAGGGTTCGGAGGATTCGGAGGATTCAGAGGACTGTCGTTGACGTCCATTGGGGATTCGGGGTCCGTGTCATAGTGGTCGATTGGAAGGAGGGAGTCTAACATTTCGGCCGCCCTGTATATGGTACATCAGTCGTTGCTTGCTTTCCTAATGCTTCGGTATAGTCGGCGTACCATTTAGCGGACTGGTAGAGACAGCGCTCGGAGCATTTGATGGCCGCTTCCTCAAGCCGATGCTTGAGTTCTTGGATGTTTTCCTCGGTGAGCGCGGAAGCCATAGTGTCATTCAATAAGTTCTATAGCGGCGATCTCTGTGTAGATATTATTTTCGCTCAATTCTTTGGTTATTTGTTGCTAATCGTGGGCATGCAACCCCAGCACCATTCCGTCGCGAAAACGCGACAGATGCGAACTCGGAGTCGTCCGAGGAGATTGTACCAGAGGGATAGAGATGCGTCTCCAGCTGAGTCAAAACCAGCCCAAAGAGAAGGATACTAATTCAAATTCAGAAGAATCAAAGTGCGCGGAGAGGAAGGAGAAAGAAACGAAGTCATAAAAATGATCGGAATGGACTCCATGATTGCGGATTTCCCGATTGGGACGGGCCAGACAAACTAGACAAACCGCGACCGCGGGGCTGGCCCTCCGCCAATCATAGGCCTCAGGCATTAATCTATTGACGGTTCTCTCTCCTCCTTTTGTTCTTCCCCCACTCGACTTCTTCGCCTCCCCTCAATTGCTCCTTTTTCTGACTACTTCCTTCTTCGTCAATTCATCATCGATTTACAGAATGGCTTCCACTGATCGCAAGGCCTTCGAGGCCGTGTTCCCTTCCCTCGCTGAGGATCTTTTGGCCCACGCCCGCAAGTATAACTTGCCCGGCAATGCCCTGGAGTGGTTCGAGAAGGTGTGTCTTCTTCCTCGAGACAAGACGTGTTAAGGAGGACCATACTGACGGTTGCTGGATGTGATAGTCGCTCAATGTCAACACCCCCGGTGGCAAGCTCAACCGTGGGCTCTCCGTGCCCGATACCGGCCTGGCCCTGCTGAAGAAGCCCCTGACGGAGGAGCAGTTCACCCACCTCAGCATGCTGGGCTGGCTGACGGAGCTGTTGCAGGCCTTCTTCCTGGTCAGTGACGACATCATGGATGGCTCGATCACGCGCCGCGGACAGCCCTGTTGGTTCCGCCAGGACGGCGTGGGGCTGATCGCCATCAACGACGCCTTCATGCTCGAGTCGGGTATCTACGTGATCCTCAAGAAGCACTTCCGATCGCACCCGGCCTACGTCGACCTCATTGAGCTCTTCCACGAGACCACCTGGCAGACGGAGCTGGGCCAGCTGTGCGATTTGATCACGGCCCCCGAGGATCAGGTCAACCTCGACAACTTCTCCATGGAGAAGTACATGTTCATCGTCACCTATAAGACCGCCTACTATAGCTTTTACCTGCCCGTGGCCCTGGCCCTGCTCTACCTGGAGCTGGCCAGCCCCGAGAACCTCAAGCAAGCCCACGACATCCTCATCCCGCTGGGCCAATATTTCCAGGTTCAGGATGACTACCTGGACGCCTATGGCGACCCGGCCTTCATCGGCAAGATCGGCACCGACATCCAGGACAACAAGTGCTCGTGGCTCGTCAACCAGGCCCTGCAGCGCTGCACGCCCGAGCAGCGGCAGGTTCTCAACACGGCTTACGGCCGTAAGGACGCCGAGCTCGAGGCCAAGGTCAAGGCCCTGTACCGCGAGCTGGATCTGGAGCGCGTCTACCAGGAGTACGAGGAGTCGACCGTCAGCGACCTGCGGAGCAAGATCGCCGCCATCGACGAGACCCAGGGTCTGAAGAAGGAGGTTTTCGAATCCTTCCTGGGCAAGATCTACAAGCGCTCCAAATAGATTCCTTCTCCTTGCACAAGACTCTATTCGGATCCCGATACCCCACCCAGCCTCCCTACCCAGCTCCTCATACCCCGTGATATAAATTGATCTGAATGAAACAAGTCGATAGATAATAGTATATATATAATATAGAGTTAAAGACATTGTCTCAAAATCAGGAGAGCACTCCAATGTTCTTCCGACTCCATTTCCTTTCCCTTTCCAGAAATGACCCTACTCACAAAACGAAGCCTTACTCCCCATAATCTTTGCCAGACCAGCGTCGGCAAATTGTCTACCCCTGGCGCAGTGGTGGAAAGATTTGCGTCTCCAATGTGCTTGGCGAGACCAATGGGTTACCCAAACAGCATTAATGGGTCATTGAATGATCTTGGTATTGTGGGAACTCCAACGATGTTCATTGTACATACACATTTGAGAGCAGAGCTTGGCTCTTTCGTATATCCAGGTACTTTGATCTTGCAAAGGAATTGGATTTCAAGTGACTTCACGGTGAGTAGCGGATCTATCGCTTGTAGTAATGCGTCAATGAAGCAACCATGAGATTGCAGAAGAATAAGCCGGTGTTCAGAAAGATGATGTGAAGCCATGCGAGTATATTAGGGTCTCTTGTAGCCGAGTGGTAATTCTTTTGGACACAATGTTTATAGTCCTTGTATATAGTTAGTTCTACAGGCTTAGAGAAACTCGAAGAATCATTCAATCAGCTGGTTTGGACCTGAATGTCACTAACTATTGGTAAACAAAGGCATATCAAAGAGAAAGCAAACACAACATAGTAGCGGAATCAAGATAAAAAGCAGACCATAACTTCCCCAATGCGTTTGAGTAGTCACGCTTCCAAAGAATCAATAGTAAAAGACGTTGTCTTCCACAGGGCCATCATAGTCATAATCTCCCTTATCTTCACCATACTGATCATCGTCATAGTCACCCTCCAATCCCTCTTCATCGCTGTAAACCGCCTCTTCAAGACCACCAAAAGGTTCCCCATCGTAATCATATGAAGCACATGAGTTTGTCCCATCGCTCGAATCCTCCTCGTCATCACCGTCAGTGGCCTCATCGATATCCTCCTCAGTATTCTCCACTGCGGCAGTCACCCTGCCCTCATCTGTCTCACCAGCTGAGCATGCATGTTAGCCCGTACCTATAGATGCCATCACACCAGCCGGTCTTCATACAGCCTTGGTCCTGGGATTCGTGACGCTCGAACGTCTGCCCGTCGGGGGCGGTATACCGGTCGTAGCCTTTTCCGTCATTGTAATACTTGCTGCCATTTGGGTTGGAGTAGTAGTATGATCCATCTCTAGTGATTATGGTAAGCTTGAAACCGCCGAAGTTTGGGAGTAGAGAAGGCAGAATAACCTGTTGGAGTAGTGGTAGCCGGTCTTTCTCTCTTCTCCATTGCTGCCAGAGCCTGGACGGTAGTCACGGGAGCAGTAGTGATTGCCCTACATGGGGTTGTCATTGATACATTATTTGGTTGAAAGCAGTCGAGGCTGTCCTTACCTTGTCATTGACCCCAGAACCGGTGTAAGTGAACCCTTTGTCGGTGGATCCTCCGTCCGTCGAGGTGGCTCCGCTGCAGTTGCAGTCTTTGGAGTCACACATGTTGAAAGGAAAGAAGGGAATTCGATAGAGATGGTTGAGGGGGAAGGAATGGCGTGTCAAGCAAGAAGGAGGAAGATAAAAGACGGAAGAAATGAAAGGTGGGCGATGTTCAATTTAAGCTCGCGAGATGTATTGGTGACTGCCTCAGGACATTCTCTTTCTTGACTATCTTACTGGGTAATCGCAACCTTAATGATGTCCACTTCCCTTTATCACTTGGCACATGCCTTTCATTCTCCATCAACATAGATTCTATGCCCTTGGGAAAGCTCAGACTTGTCTGGGATTAAGATACAGGGCTTTTCTCTAGTAGTTTAAGCCTGATTCAAAAGTGACATAGTATCTACCTCATTTCAACTATGTCAAGGGACTCATAAATTTCTCTGTAAGTTCAGAAGACTGAAATCCATCGAAGTGTATCTAATCACCCTTTGGTTCTAGTAAGTAACTGTTGTTGAAGGTGGCCTTCTCTAGGACACTTTTAGATTCGAATATGTCATCATTGTGATCTCCTTGCTATCATAACTATTAGGGTTCTTCTACCAACACGTTATAGAGGGAGCGGGGTCCTTGATCCGACGACAATCTCGTTATGAGCCAAAAGGACAGAAAACACTCACCACAGAGTCTTGCGGGCTAGATCTACTCTTATATTCAGTAGAAACTGGAGGTTCTTAGTATAGAAGATATCTCTCATGACCTTCACCACGCCTACTTAGTGTGAATACTGTCCATACCGGCATGCGACCTTATTTATACGGACTTACTAGAACCAGCAGGGTCATATTTTCTCTGCATGCAGTATTCTAGGTAGGAAAAAGCTGTCTCAAGCACCAAATAAGGTGAGAAGGATAAAGCTGTGCAAGATCCATAAGAAGTATCATGTGTTTAGGGCTTCTGAAGCCAGCTACAGGAGTTAATTCTCAACCCCCACAGCTGAAGAGTTGTCATCTGTTTAATCCTCTCTTGTTAGCAAGAGACTTTATGTAGCTTGAGTCTTGAGATAATCTTCGGGTATGATTTTTTTTTATCAAATTTGAGGCATTATGTTCAACCATTCTAAACATGATCGGATCTTTCCATCTATAAGTATATCGAATTGGATATAAGGAGATCCGTTGGTGCCTGGGGGCGGATGATTGGCAGCCTTACTGGTGGATCCGCCTGAGGAACCCAACGGGGTTATGCCCCCCGACGATCTCCCCTCACGCCGATTTTAAAGCGAACTTCAACTTCTTCTTTCTCTCCGTTTGCGCTCCTGTACATCACGAAAAGGTCATGATCCTTCAGTCTTTCGACTGAAACTTGAGCTCCCCCCGAAACCCTCCCTTTCCGACCCGTCTCCCTCCATGTCCCCACCCGGTGACTTCCAACATCCCCGACGATGTTGAGAGGACTTCTGGTCCTCCTATTCGTCTCGATAGGGGTCTACGCAGATATCGCCCCCTACGATAGATCACCCGCCTTTGAGAACGGCACGTTAGGCCCGTGGCCGACCGAAGCATACCGGTCCACCCCGGTCATCGGTCCAGCACTCAACCAGCTGCGGTACGACCCGCGGTGTCGCGATGGACGGTCGACCCTGTTGGCCCCGCGGGGCTCCAGTGTCCAGAGCCCAGGTCCCATGATTCTTGATCAGGACGGACATCTGGCGTGGACGAGGAACTACGGACTCACAGGGAAGAATACATACAATGTGAATGTCTACCCCTTCCGGGATCAGGCGTACCTGACATTCTGGGTGGGCGATGACCGCAGTGGGAAAGGGGAATACTATATGGTGGGTGCCCAATTTGGGCTGTAGTTCGCTTAACCTCCATTGATTGAGGTAATGGTGAACACGAAAGGGGTGAATGCTGGCTAATCTACAACAGCTCAATTCCTCCTACCTCGAAGAATACAGAGTCAGCGGCGCCAACAACCTCACCGCGGATCGAAACGAATTCCAAATCACCCCCGACGGAACCGCCCTTCTCACGGTTGTTGATATACATGAGCTGCCTGAATATGGCTGGATCCGCGACGGGACCTTCCAGGAGGTCGAGGTCGCTACTGGGTCTCCACGCTTCCAATGGCGCGCATCGGAGCACGTCGAACCGGTCGGTCCCCGCAATGACCAGGCGTCTCCAGAGAGTCCGCTGGATCCCTACCACATAAGTAGCGTCGACAAGGACGACAAGGGGAATTACCTTGTCTCCCTGCTGTCAGCCAACAGCCTCGTTTATGTTGACGGGCGTACAGGGAAGATCATTTGGACCCTCGGGGGCGGACAGGATGTCAACGACTTTGAAGACCTGTCGCAAGGCGCAGCGACAAGCTTCTTCGCCCAGAGTCACGCGCACTTTGTGGATCGTAGCACTGGCAGTTCCATCGCTCTTTTCGACAACCACGTGGACGGCAGTGCGTCTTCGAGCAGCAGGGCGCTCTACCTCGACATCGACCAAGAGAAGATGACGGTTCGGCTTCGCAAAGAGTACCATCCAAGCAAGCCTGGTCCGGTGACTCTCTCAGGAGGCTCTGTACAGTTCCTTCAAGAGTACGATCGCGTCCTCGTCAGCTACGGCGCCGGCGCCGGCCCAGCTGGATGGACCGAACACGACGTCTCGACCGGCGAAGTGCTCTGCGACATACACTTTGCACCCGCATTCACCTCCACCGGCGCAGACGCCAATATAGATGCACCATCAATTGCTCTGGATCGCGTTCACCGTCAGCACTGGACCGGTTACCCGCTGACACGGCCTGACCTCGCGCTATCCGGCCCTGAGGCGACCGTCAGCTGGAACGGCGCGACAGAGGTAACAACATGGGTAGTCCAAGGATGGAACGCAAACAACGAGACCACCGCGCGGGCCGTCAACGGCGCAACCCTCGATGCCGGCGACAAAGAGCTAGGCTTCGTCACCGCAGTCCCCAAAACCGGCTTCGAAACCATCATCCCCATACCCTTCTCCAACACCACATTCCAACCCCCCGAGGAGCAACTCTACCGCTTCCGCTACCTCCGCGTCCTCGGCATCAACGCCACAGGCCACACCCTAGGGTCCACAAAACTCGTCCGCTGGGACCCCTTATCCCTCGAAAGCACCGTAACCCCCGGCGGAGAGCTCACCTACGCCGAGCTCGCCGAAAAAGGCGGACGGGACCAAATCCCCACCGACCCCTCCTCATCCTCGTCAATGAAAGCCCTCGAACGATTCGCCTTCTTCGCACTGGGCTTCCTAACCGCCTGCGTCTCCGTCATCTTCATCTGGCTCCTCCTCACCCGCCGTTTCGTGCCGCTCCTCGCCTTCGCCATCTCCTTCATTGTCGAGAAGATCTACAACCGCGTGTGCGGTGGCTGGGCCGTCGTCGATGGGTTCAACGACGACGAGGACCTCACTGATGAGGAGAGTCCCGCTGACGACGCGACGCAGTTCGAGCTGCTGGGTAACCCGCGGTTGGCGTCGCTGGGGAGTTTCCGGCCGGGCGAATTTGGGCGAGACTATTATGACAATGATGACGATAGCGATAGCGATGATGATATTGTTTGATTTGGCTGGATCTGAGCCCGCATATATTGACTAGGTGGATGTAATGCTTAATTGGGTTGTATATTAATATATCATTTGGTAGATAGATGGATAGACGGGGATAGAGCATGATAGATAGTTGGGTGTGTATGTATATATCGGGACGAGACCCGCACTAATGGATAATATTAAATTACTGCATCACCTGGGAAAGAATTGGGAGTAAATGAACCAACTGGTTCAATTGAGTGAGTTCCTATGCATGAGGAGTGCATGCACAAGGCTACTATTTAACCGGCATTGAACGAGAGTAGCTAGCTAGCTAAGCCTAACCAGCAAGCCGGACACAACATCAACGCGTCAAATGGGCAGGTAGATACACAGACACGCCGAACAAGCGACATGGTCATCCACGTTCCAGCCCAGCCTCAAAGAAAGAGACCAAAAATCAAGCCGAAGACGCAACCTCCAACCTCCTAAACCCACCCTCAACAGCAACCTCCTCCTGCAACTTCACCATCCGCTTCTGATCACCCGTCGGATCAGCCGAGTCTCCATCCAGCGTCCAAGACAGATACTGATTAGTATAGTTCGGCTGGAACGTCTCATCCAAGATGCCCAGCCTCTTGCCATAGGCAGTAACCTTGGCCCAGTCGCGGCTCACATTCTTCAGATCGCGACTGAAGTACGCAAACGAGCGCTCGAAGATCTTCCGATTCACGGGAGTCCCCATCGCAGGCTTGACGTCCACGTAGGCTTCGTACGCGGCGGCCGGCTCGGACAGCACGTAGTCCGTGGCGCGCTTGACGGCGCGCAGGAACGCGCGCACCTGCCTCTCGTTGCGCGCTAGGAAGTCGTCGTTGGCGATGTACAGGATCGAGCAGAAGCAGCAGCAGCCGAGCTCGGCGAGCTGGTCGATGCGCAGCATTTGGACGTCCGTGCGGGGTCGGTTCTGCGTGGCGAGCCACTCGGCGAGTTCGACCATTTGCACGTTTTCGAGTCCGATGCCTGCGTCGATTGTGCCGCTTGTGATGGCGCGCGTTATGTTCATGCCACAGCGGACAGCTGTGTAATCGGATGTGGTCATGTTGTAGTATTTTGTGAGTTCGTCGATTTGGATCTGGGATTGTCAGTGTTTTCTTTCTTTAGGTCGGCTCGTCTTGTTGAACTAGATGGAGAAGGGGTGAGACGGTATACCTTTCCGAACTCGCCCACATAGCCGATCCTCTTTCCCTTGAGGGAGCGAAAGTCCTCGGTGATCCCGCTGCCCTTGAGGTACACGAGGCCCGTGAAGGGCTCGTCCAGGAGCGAGCCGATGGACGTCACGGGGAAGTTGCGCGCTTTGGCCTGTATTCCAATTAGTACCATCGCTGGGTAATTCAATGTGTCTGCACAAGCGCCTACCGCAAGGGTGTGGATCATAGCCTTGAAGCCCATGTCGACCTTGCCGCTGCCGATGATCTCCGTCACGTCAGACGGGTCATTGGGCTCCAGCAAGGCGACCTTGATGCCTTCTTCTTTGAAGAAGCCCTTGGCTTGCGCGAGGTACAGGGGGGCATGGTACGGCGTCGCGTGCCTTGAGATTCTTAGTAACTGTCTTTCCAAAATTTACGATAGCAACGGAGTTGCCAATTAGAAATGAAGATGCCCTTGTGCATGTGCATACCAGTTGGTCAAGAAGGTGATCTTATCAGTCGACATCTTGATAATGGCACAAGGTTACACTTCAAAGGGGTTAGCATGAGAGACGGGCCCCTCTCGACACCAAACATGGAAGAAAGGGGCAAAGGGGGAAACAATCAGAGCCACGCATGTCCTTTCGCTAGTATTATCTAGATCAAGTTGTGACAGTATAATCTCAGAACGACCGGCCAAACCCGCCATCTATCTTCTTAGGTGGATGCTAGGAAGATAGATAGACGAGCTCCACACGAGACGAACACCTGTCATGCGCGAGCAGTGACTGACTGTATTATACTAGATACGATACCTTGACCCGTGAATTCGTAGCGAAAAGACCCCAGGTCTGGGGACCTCGTCTGCGCGGCCTCTTCGAGAGCCATACCGATGGTGAGCTGGAATAATTGGAATTGAATGATACGAATTGAGCAAAAGATAATCAGAGGGACGATGAGTGGTGGAAGAAAAGAGAAGAGAAGAGAGAGCAAGTGGAGGGAAAGTTTCTTTTATAGAAGAAGAGGGGCAGCCTGAGGCCAAAGTCACATGCGGGGCATGAGCATGTCTCCATAATCACAATGACAACAGTCGTGAAAATACCGCAGCAATCCATTATATTAAACTCTGCTAGTGGACTCACCGGATACCCTGAACAGTACCCCGCAGGCCCGCCACTCGTCGCTCTCATTGGAGTCTGGGCGTGGCAGGCAGGAAGTCGCTGGAACTCTATCCTGGAACAACCGCATCATCGTCATCTAAAGCCAAACTCAGACCCACTGAGGACGGAGCGTTCTCCTCCACTGTCCCACACCACCCTCGACCTGATTCGCTTCAACCCTAGTTGATGATCGACTGTTGCTGCAGGCCATGGCACTGACGGCGGTTGTTGGTTTTCGCACACGCGCGACCAACCCCTCTTCCACGCAGTAGAGTGCCCGAGGATGATAAGTTGGGCTCCGTATTTTTATGAAGGATAGGCAGTAATGGATGGTCTCAATGTGGAATCTACCTGGAAGAAACCAAACGGCAAGATAAGAAAGCTGCATTAATGGCAGGATTAACGGACAACGGGAGAGGTGGAGAAGCAGACTGATCGACACAGCAATGCAAAAAAATGAGTCACTCGCGGAACGAAACAAGACATCCTGCTAGGTGGAAGAATATGATTGTATGTATGTAGGAGATATGTTGAGGATATGTAAACTCTCCAAAAGGCAACAAAGGAAATATTTAAACAACATGGCAATGCAACTGTAAGCAGAAAAGACATGGTAAAGTTAAAAGCACAAGAGCCCGTAGCAGTTGGGTGGAATCGGTCCTCAATTCGGACGGCTTCGGGAGAATACGCCGCAAAGGCCATGCGATCACTGACTCCCGTTCACCGATATCCGGTCGAGCGGCGAGGATGGTCGGTCCGATGCCTTCTTGGTGCGCAGGGTGAGGGGAAAGAAGTTCTCCTCGGGGTCTTCTTCCTCGCTATTCCTATATCGATGTGTTAGCACCGGTTATGACTGATATACCACCAGATTGGAAGGGAACGTACGGCAATCGCCAAGCAATATAGTCCTCCGTGCTCAGCCCCTCCTTGACCTCCTGCAGCGATGCAAAGTCGCCGGGGGTCATCATGCCGGAACGGTCTCTGGGGGATCCGGGCACCGACAGAGGTCGCGAGATCTTCTGTTCGGTCCCGCCGATGACATTGAAGTAGTCCTCTTCGCTACCAAATGACGAAGGGTAGGCTAGAAACGCGTTAGTCGGCAAATAAGACGGGATATCAAGGGAACGCGGGACATGACATACCCCTGCGAAGTGCCAGCTGTCGGGCTTTGACGTATTCCAGCCCCATCCGCTTCCAGTCCAACAGATCACTCAGCCGCTCGGTGCGGTTCCGCTGGTTGATGCGCTGGCGTCGGCTCTTCAGCGCAAAGTTGAATATGAAATCCGTCAGTTGGTTGACGGAGTCATCCACGCCCTTGAGTCGGCGGTCGACGATGTAGATGCCGTAGTCGGAGGAGTTCTCGATCAGCTCCTCCATGTAGCACCCGAACCCGGACAGATTCGTGGTGATGCTGGGGACACCCATGACGGTGCACTCGGCCGGGGTATACCCCCACGGCTCGTAGTAAGACGGGAACACGCCCAGGTGCGTCCCGCGGACAAAGTCTTCGTAGTCTAGCGGCAGCACCGGGTTGGAGGAATTGAGGAATTCCGGGTGGAAGATGATCTTGACGCGGTCGGACGGGTGGTTGAAGAGCTGTACCCGACGGATCTGGTTCAGGATCGGATCCTCGGAGTCGTTGAGCATGTTGTGCGTGACGATCGGGGGCAGACCGTGCCGTTTCATGGCGAACAGTCGCCGCCGCAGCAGGACGCGGTCCTGACTGGCCATCAAGTCCTTCTCGTCGGGCATGTTGTCACCTTCTTTCCACGCCAAACACCGCTCGTAGACACGCTTTCCGATGCCCTTCTCAATCATCTCGATCGTGTCGCGCAACGATTTCACCACGGCCTGGCCCTTGAGCGCCTCGACCGTCAGCGACGTCGTCTGGGCGGGCATGATGATGAAGGCCACGACGGTGGTCTTGGATCCGCTGGTCTTCAAGCGGTGGTTCAGCCGCGCCATGCCCTCAATGAACATGTCCACGCCTTTGTTGCGGAACTCGTACCGGCCGGACGTGAACACATAGAGGGTGTTCTCGAGATCAAAGTCATTATGCCCGTAGAAATGACCGCGGACAAAGTCATTGATCTTCTCCTTGGACTCCAGATGCAGATTCTGGAACTCGTGGACCGCGGAGAATTTCTTGACGTTCAGCCCGTTGGGCAGAACACCGTCCGGCTTGCGCTTGAGCAGATGCTCACTCTCGAACGCCGTGATGTGCGACACGGTCGTGAAAACGTCGGCGGAATGTGCCGCAGCTCGCTCGATGCAGTACCGGTGGTAGATGCCTCGTTTGCCGGCCTCCGCATCCACGTCGAAGTGCTGGAGGTTGTTATAGAAATCGACCGACCCCGCACAGAGATAGCGCCCGAGCAGGGTCGCATGCGTGGTGAAGATGGTGGTCAGATCCATGTGTCGCTTCTTGGTCAGTGGCAGAGCCACCCCGGCCAGCCACTCGTGGAAATGAGCCACCACCGCCAGTCGACGCTCGTGGGCGATGAACTGGAAGAAGACCTATTAGCATGTGTCCGGCCCGACAACCTAGGAGGGAGGGATTGACGCCCACATACTTCACCCAAGAACCACGCGACCAGATAGCCAAAGACAATCGCTTCATTCGTTTCCGTGTCGGCGGCCGGCGACGGAATGGCCGAGATATTCCACAGGTCGCCCTTCCACTCGTCCAGGTAACGGTACCCCGTGCCCGTGTCGATCAGGAGCACCCTCGGCGCACCCTCGATCAGCCAGCGCCCATAGACGATGTCAATGCCGCGCTCCTTCATGGATCGGATAGTCTCCGCGATCGCGGGATTGGAGGGAGTCAACTCTTCCACCTCCACGGCAGCCGACGATCGGTTCAAGGGGCCGATCAGGGTGTATCTCTCCCCATACTCCGCGGTGGTGACGGGCGCCTTGGATTTGAGCACAGAATAGATGCCTCCCACGCGATTGGCTACCTCCGTCGCAATCTCAAACAGCATGTGGTTGCGCACATCTCTCTTTATCGGCTCGGAGCCGGTTTCATCGCTGGCCATGACAGGACAGAAGATCGGAAAGAAGGAGATAGCTAGGGAGGATGGAGATGAGGGAGAAATCCAAGGAGGGGATCCGTGGAAGCTATCTAGAAAAATAAGGGAGTTGAAGACGAGTAGAATGGAAAGAAAAAGAGGGAGGGGGGAAGAAGGAAGAAATTCCTAGAGCGAGTCCGAATGCCTTGATTTTTTTAGCTGCGGGGATGGAGTGAGAGCAGCGCGGGTGGCGGAGACTAAAGCCCGGTCAATGCGGTGGTTGGTTTTGGGAGGATCAGAAACCGTTGGGTTTTACTCTGTAAGACATCTTTTTCTTCTTCTGGTAATAGGTCATTAATTAACTACAGGTCTCTCTCCCTACAAATCATCCTCCTCTCCCTGTCCTCTATTTTCCTGGCTGCTTTCCAATTGACTTGGTCGCAATACATGGCACGGACGCTAATGGGCATTGAAAATGAAAGGAAAAAAGAGCTAGGGAAGCAAGTCTCGATCATCCTGCATTTAACCGACAAATGATACTCCTGGTCATTGCAACATCATGCGACTAGTTGCGTATCATCTGCAAGTCCATTTGCCTTTGTGCTCTCACCACGCACGTCCTCCGGTGAGATCGACCGCGGCAGACTCGCCTGTCGTATCACGACCATTTTCGACGAGAACAGATTCTGAGCAATCCTATGACCGTTGACGCAAATCATAACATGAGAACAGCCACGATCAACTCCGAGATCTCCGAATTACTGACTATGAAATGATTCCCGGCGTGGAGAACGATCTGGGGAAAGCTGTTGGATCATTACGTCATGACCCACAGCGGTGCCAATCATTTCCAGCTTCATCGTGCGGCGCGAAAAGGGCCAGTGAGCTCGCTCCAGTTCCGTTGACAATAGGCCGTTCGCACGACTTGGGAGTGGGCACGAGCCTAGATTCTTGGGATAGCTTGACAGCGGACCAGCAGATGCAGTTGATGAAGAATTCAGATTAGATAGTGCAGGATCCGTCGGCCAGAGTAACGGTGTCCACTTGATCAAACCTTCCCACCGGTTCCGCCCGCCCATCAACCGTGAATCCTACCCTGTCGACCCTCTTCTTTGGTAGGACTTTCTTGTGCTTCTTCCAAGTCGTTACTGCCAGAGACATTCCCTGTCCCTTGCGACCGGCGCCATCCCGAATACCCTAATGGTAAGTCGTTGGTATCCACGACGTCGAAGGTTTGAAAATCTGCATAGTAGAGCATGCAAGAAGGGTGCACGGACTGGTTGTGTCAACAGACGAATGTTTCACGGCGATGAGAGGAATCGAACTAGCTTGGATGGTGAAGAATGGACGTGGAAGGCGACAGCGTTCAAAGATATGGCATGATATCCAGTGTCTCCCTCCTAGTAGTCCGAATTAGCCGTCTGCTGAAAACTGGGATTGAATAGAAGAGGTCAATCCCAACCGCAGCAGGTTTGGCGCCGTTCTGACGGTTGACGAACTACAGTTCGTGCAGAAAGGCAAGCAAACAATGGGTGAATTGTGGCATGCATAGTAAATTCTGATCCCAACGAGGGACGAGAATGTTTCCAGTCAACTACCAACATAAAAAATTTTCACCTGGTGCGCAGTTAACGGTCCCTTGATCCAATGGAGTTATACGAGATTTCTGAGATACAACGCAACTTTTTGCCCATCTTTAGTTGCTAGACCTCGGATGTTTGCGACTATGGTGGTCAATTTCACATCCCAGGGCCACAGGCTGGATATTTGGATATCCATCTTGTCGCATCCATCTCAAGTTTTCTCGACTCGCTTCATGTCCCCAACCTGCTCCGAGGAGACTATCTACTGTCCACCTATGAGATTCCCACCATTGTCGGTCTATCATTTGACGTAGTACTAATGTTTTCAAGAGGACGTCGCGTTTGTTGTTCCAAACAAATCCACCGATATATCCTACTCTGTCCTTACAACGCCGACTTTCCTCCCTGTAGAAAGAACACGGAATATCCGTACCAGAGTTCACCTTATATCCCACTTCCAGCGAACGCACCTGCAAATCAAAGAAGAAACTCTGATATTAACATATAAACTCCGATGTCCTTCCAGACCTACCCTACTTCGCAGATGATTCCTAAGAAAGGGGTTCCGGTACAATATCAGCATCAGACAAACAACTACCCGCAAGATCAGAATACGGTCAGTGTTCTTCTGTTCTAGTCCCTACCCCCATAATGTATTGTGAAATCGTGATCTTTTTGCTTTGCCACGATCGCGGGGAGACATATACTCAATATGAGATGAGCTTCGTCGGGAATTGACTACGACGTAGCTACTATTGGTTCTTGAGGAATGGATGTTAATGGCGGCAGAGACTTAGCATGCAAGACCAGTTGATATAATGTTTGAGAGCTGTATGAGTAGGAAGAAACCAATCCGAAAAAAAAATATGTACCATGGACCGGTGGACCGGTACACTTTAATATAAAGATTAACTAGTGACACCCAGGAGAACAGTAAAATCTATATATTAGACATCCAAACAGTAAAAGTGACACTATGTTCTAACCAAGGCTGATTAAATTTTTATAGTCTTCTAGTAAAGTTATTCATGGAGGTCTGGCGACTTCAATTTTCAAAACTGTATAAGGTACGTCATTGTCTCCTGGCAGTTCAACGTATTCCCCCCCACCCCACACTATTCACCACTTCAGCCAACTTCTTCTATTAAACGACATCATTCCTCATACTGCACAGAATCAGGGTACTCTGTAAAAGCACAAAAGGGGAACCCCACCCAACCAAGTTCAATCCCATCCTTCCATGTCAACAACCCAAGGTGAGATCATGGATCCCCACTCTGACTTCATAGTGCGGTCATTACCACCAAGATTCCAAGTCGACCGAATCATCGAACATCAGGTATAAATCTAGATCGTGAGCCTCATGGACTCAAAGTCTTCATTCTAACTAATTAACTTTTCACATCCTATCCATCCTCGACAGTGAGTATTCAACTATCCGCACATATAAAAACACGACAAGAAACACCACTAACACAACCGCCACCAGCACATCACATATCCACCTACATATCACCCTCATCACCTTAAATCAACCCCTAAATCACACACTCACAATGGTCCGCGGCGCCGAATACGACAACAACGTCCCCTCCAGCGACAACCCCATCGAGAACGGCCCTAACAAGGTCCACGGCGCCGGCTCAACCGTACGTTCCTCCCATCTTTCCCAACCCCATCCATGATACAAATACTAACTCACCCAAAAAGGACGCCGACATCGGCCGCGTCCACCGCACCGCCGAACTCCCCGAAGCAGCCAAAAGCTCAGGCGGCCTACACAGCGGCGGCGGCAGTGCCGGCCCCACGCAATCAGGCAGCGGAAAGGGCGGCCACGAGCCCAAGACGCTGGGCGAGAACAAGGGCTTGGGAGCGCACAAGGCGTGATTGATTTGTGTTTTTGACAATCATGGTTGGGTTTGTGGATTTGTCGGTGCTTTTCTTTATGGTTTTTTTTGAGGTCGTTCGTGGTGAGGGGGATACTTTCTGGGATTGGATGGATTGATTGATTCATTGATCGGTATGGGTGGAGTTGGAGCTGTATGATAGCATCATGGTTTTATGAGTATATATTTCTTTTCTTCTGTCAATGACATGAAAGATAATTATTGTGTTAACGTGGACTTCATGTTATAAGCTTGATTTGTTGAAGGGATTGATAATTTCGCACGAGTAGTTCAATGGTAGAGATTATATATATAGCTGTAAAGTGTCTCGGTTGAAGATATAGCGCAAGCTGGATAAAACGCCGGTTTTCTATGTAATTCGATCAACAATGTGCAATCCCAAATCAGGATGTCAATTACCGCTTGCCTTGCCCTCCAGCACGAGCGGTAAGTGATGGATCAATTATTATGTATACAATGCCACTGCGCGTCCCCTGTCTGCCCCTACGCCTTCGAGTTCTGGTTCGTCGTCTCGGTGCCGTTTTTCGCGCCCTCCGAAGATGGGGCGGCTGATTCGTCGGCGATGGTCTTTTTCTGGACCAGTTCCAGCAGACGCTCGCCGAGGTCGCCGAAGCCGTCGATGCGGTTGAGTTTGGATTGGAAGAATTCTGCATCGCGTTGGAGTCTGTTGCCTGGTTAGAATTTCCGAATGTCCGTATGACTAGAACTTTGGCTAATAGCATACCTTTGTTTGCCCTTCTCGGTGTGGACGTCCGCCTCCTCGTACGCCTTGGTCCACTGGTCGCGATAAGTGTTGAACACGGGGTCCATGATCATCGACACCGTCATGTCGGGAAGGTGCTTGCTGAGAACGCGGTGCAGCGTGCCCGTCTCCTTGGCCAGAGTCTCCATGTACGGACTGACGTTGGTCGACTCCGTCGCGTCCCAGTCGATCTTCCTCATCGCGTTGACGTGCACTGACGAGCGCGAACTCATGATGTCTACCAGCTTCTCGTGGATCCCGGACTGGTGTTCCTGGCACAGCCGCTTGACCTTGTCGAATTCACCTAGCAAGGACGTGGACGGCGCCTGTCGGCGGACGAATTCCCGGATGTACGGTACCAGGGCGATGACGAAGCTGAGGGATTGGGAGGATAATGCGAGATGCTTCGTCGTGATGTTCTTGAGGCCTGCGCTTCGGGTGGCTCCGGCACCCAGGATCAGCTGCGAGGACCGCGAGTTGAACAGTTTGAGCGACTCAAGGAGGCCGGGGGCGATATCCTGGATCATGGTGGGGATGTTGGACATGAGGAATTGGAAGTTTTCGATGCTCCTCATCATCGCCACGGCCGATTCGGTCAGAATGTACTTCTGCTCATCGATCTCCGCGCTCCGCACCTTGTCCTTTCCGGTCCCATTCACAGTCGTAGCCGCTTCTTCCTGGTCTTTGTCTTGGGTCAACCAGATCTTGGAGATAGTGCCCCAGGCTTCAATGTCCTTGGTGCTAGAATCCAGGATGCGACGTAAAGTGGTATTCTCGGCGTCTCCAAAGTCCCGAGCATCCCACCTGTCGGAGTCCATCACTTGGACAAGGTGGTGCCGCTGAGACTCGCCAAAACGGTTGATGTACTCCCGAATATGGTTGCCGACCACGGTCTTCAACACCGTGCCACTGCGTCCCGAGATCGCCTCGCATTCGTCGGCAAAGAGTCGATTGAGAGTTAAGTACTTCAGGAAATCCTCCTTCGGCAGAGATGCGGTCTGGTCCGACCGCACTTTCAGCACCTTGGTGATTTGTGATTGGGCAATATCAACGGCTTGGCCCAGAAGGCTGGACATATCCAACACCTGCAGAATTTCATCTTGGGCAACGATGTTCGCATTGTCCGGGGTTTCTGACATAGGATCTTGGGTGGGAGACCTGACGCTGGGGGTAGATGGCCCTCCTAGCCCGCTGGCAATGTCGAGTAGAACCTTAACTTGGACACTGAGTCTCCGTAGCGACTCGCTAATCGCGGCGTACACTCGAGAGAACATTTGATACGCGTCTTCGGCATCCATTGCGCGTAAGTTGCGGGCAAGGATCGACGATTTCTCCTGCTGGTTGCGCTGCTGGGATCGTACCGTGGATACGGATACCATTGACTCATTGTCATCGTCACTGGAGCTCGGCATCTGCTTGCGGATAAGCCCCTTCATTTCTCGCAGAACAGCACTCTTGAAGGCGGTGGCGGCCGGGGTTGTATGGCGGGCCCGGGCCAGCCCTGTCAGAAGCATGTGGAGTCGTGATCTTAGCTGATCGTCGAATGTGATATATGCAGGCACGACACTGATACGTTGGGCCCCACGTTGTCGCTGGAACGAGGCGCCCCAACGCTGCAATGTTGCGTCTAAGGGGACACTTGCAACGTGCCGTCGCAAGTCTCCAAGAAGATCATCCAGGAAGCGGCTCTCGTATCCTGAGCCGATGCGGAACCGGAGCAGCGACAAATCGTTCGATGCACCCTCCAGGGCCTTCAGTTTTCTCAAGTCGATGGCCTTTCGAGGGGTCTCCTGCGACTCGTCGCCTTCACTGGTCCGATCGGAGGTGGTTTCGCCTGCCATAAGCCTCTCGACCTCCTCCAGACCATCGGCCGCTTCCTCAATCTCCCCATTGTCGACCAGTTCCTCGCAGCGAGCCACCGAGTCTACCACGTCACGCAGCTGGGAGACCGCATTAGCGAGCAATCGCACGTTTTCCCTCCGACGACGCAAGTTGACAATCTTCAACCCTCCCAGTGCCATCTCCCGGTCGATCTTCTGGAGGTCCTTGCGCAGCATCTGGATCCGCTGAACCGAGTCCGCGGCTTCCCGATGTAGCGCCTGGAGCGACCCTAATGCCGTGAAAAACGACTTGGAGGCGGTTGATATCGACGAGATGAGGTGGATCTCCACCGTGTCCATGTACCACGAGAGCTTCTCCTGCAAAATCGCGTTTGTCGCGAGAGCTTTCCTTCCCCGGGTGACAGGCTCCACTGCCGCTCCGTTTGCCGGTAGCCCGTCCTTGTTCGGAGTTCTGGGAGGCGTCACAACCTCCGACTTCTCCGACATGACATCGAATGTCCTCGGGTTCTCAAGATGGAAGTCATCGTTGAAGTAAACGTTAGGGATTGTTGATAACGGCGTCACGGCGTGGGGACGACCTCGTCCGCCGAAGGACCGCTGTCGACCCCGTGCGTCGAACGGAGAGCTTGCACGGGAATCGAGGGTGATTCCCGAAGGTCGCCGTTCCCGTGACCCCGAGATGAATGATTCGTAATCCTCAGGCTTCGGTGATGAAGCCACGCTTGCGCCTCGAGCCAGCTGCGACTCCTCGGAGCTCTCCTTGGCATGCTGGAAAACATCGTACAGCGATCCGACCTGCGAAAGATACGGCTCGAACGCCTTGGCGTCCACCCGCGGGATATTCGTCAAAGTCACAGGGGGGATATCGCGGGTACTGGGAGGTTTGTATCCGGTCGAAGGAACTGCGGTGTGGGGAACCAGGCCCGTCCGAACGATTGGAGGCTGAAGGAGGGTCGAAATGGCTACTCGCAAATCAGTATACCGGGAACCCAGCGCTCGTCTCGTCCGTTGCCACAAGACCTACCATTCTGACCCGATTCTGCTATCGAGCCATTCCGAGTGGTTGTGGTATCGAGGATGCCGCCAATGCTCGCGAGGGAAGCCGTTGACCCTCGTCTCAGGGGATATCGCTGGGACGGCCGCCGAGGGGAATCAGTTTGGTGAAGCGAGTGTTGAGAGAACGAAGGAACGGACGCGCCCGAAGCCAGACTGTCGACAGACTTTCGAGGACTCGCAGAGGACATCACGCTTGTGCCTAATTGGCAGCTCCAACAGCCACCGTACAAGTATTTGGAGATGTTATCTCAACATGACAAGAGGACAGCTGTAGAGGATCCAATCCAGGTGGGTCGGGAGAAGAGGGGAACAGTAACCAGCCAATGGATTCCCACTACCACGAGTCTAACAGCAGGATATTTGAATAGAAAAAAGGAAACAATAAGGAATGACAGAAGGAGAAAAAGTCGGAAGAGGTGTTGAGAGACTGGAAGAACTGCAACGTCACCCAGAGACAATGCGATACGGGGGGGAGGAGGAGTGAGATGTGGATTTGTCCCAATGACAGCTTGTCCCCGATCGGGTAAGGCCTCAGGCCCCAGGGCTGCCGCTCACTAGTCCCGATTGGGAAGGGGATGCTCGGACCCCCTTTTCTTCCGATCCCGGCGGTCGGTGCCTTATTTATACCTGAGGCATACAGAAAATCAATTAACGCGCTGGCAGACGCGTCGCGTTCGGTTCGTGTTCCCGCAAAAAGTTGAATTGGGCGGTCTCCCTTAGTGACCACATTCAGAGACACAACTCTCCGTCTTCTCCTCCCCTCCCCCCCCGCTCCTTGGCCCTCAAACTCGGTTACGTTCGTCACTATGGATAGACGTACTCCTTACTCGCTCAGTGTCCTTGCACCCAGTGTGGATGGGGCAGAGGACTCTCGCACACAGATTCAAGCCCGGCTACGGGAGTTTGTCCTGGAGTTCCAGCTGGACAATGCGTTCATCTACCGGTATGCCATGGACTTGTGATATGGATTTATGGATATGAAAGAGGTCAAGGGATTGGGCTAATATATTTCGCGCAGAGATCAACTCCGGCAGAATGTTCTCGTCAAACAGTACTACTGCGATATCGACATCGCACATTTGATTTCTTACAATGAGGAGCTTGCCCACAAGCTCACGACAGAGCCTGCAGATATCATCCCTCTCGTAAGTGAGCAGCTTACCGGGCTTAGGAGCTCGATCTAATATCCAATTTTAGTTCGAGGCGGCCCTCCAGCAATGTACCCAGCGAATCGTCTATCCCTCGCAGCAGGACATTTCCCTCCCCACCCACCAGCTCCTGCTACACTCCTCCGCCACACACATCTCCATTCGTGACTTGAATGCGACGAATATCTCTCATCTGGTGCGCATTCCGGGTATCGTCATTGGCGCGTCCACCATCTCGTCCAAGGCAACGGTCGTCCACATCCGATGCAAGGGCTGTGACCACACCGACAATCTACGAGTCGACGGAGGATTTTCGGGGCTGACCCTTCCCCGGAGGTGCGGTCGCAACAGGGATCCAGGCGATCAGAACGAAGCGTGCCCCTTGGATCCTTATGTGATTTCTCACGAGAGGTGTCAGTTTGTCGATCAACAGGTTCTCAAGCTGCAGGAGGCTCCAGACCAGGTCCCGGTCGGTGAGCTTCCCCGACATGTCCTGATCTCGGCCGACCGGTACCTGGCCAACAGGGTAGTACCTGGGTCGCGTTGCACGGTGATGGGTATCTTCTCTATCTACCAGAAGGGCGGCAAGTCGGACAATGCCGTAGCCATTCGCAACCCGTATCTGCGGGCAGTCGGTTTGATGACGGATCTGGACCAGACTGCCAAGGGAGCCGCGATCTTTTCGGAAGAGGAAGAGCAGGAATTCCTAGAGATCAGTCGACGCCCCGATCTGTACGATGCCCTTGCTCGCAGCATCGCTCCCTCGATTTACGGTAACCTGGACATCAAAAAGGCGATCGTCTGTCTGCTGATGGGCGGTTCCAAGAAGATTCTGCCGGACGGGATGAAGCTACGTGGAGATATCAACGTGTTGCTACTGGGTGACCCTGGTACCGCCAAGTCCCAGCTGCTGAAGTTCACGGAGAAGGTTTCCCCAATCGCCATCTACACGTCAGGTAAGGGTTCGTCCGCTGCCGGTTTGACTGCATCAGTCCAGCGGGATCACACCACTCGGGAGTTCTACCTGGAAGGCGGTGCCATGGTTCTGGCGGACGGGGGCGTCGTCTGTATCGACGAGTTCGACAAGATGAGAGACGAGGATCGAGTGGCCATCCACGAAGCCATGGAACAGCAGACCATTTCCATTGCCAAGGCCGGTATTACGACCATCCTGAACTCGCGGACGTCGGTGCTGGCTGCGGCCAATCCGGTCTTTGGCCGATACGACGACCTCAAATCGCCCGGAGAGAATATCGATTTCCAGACGACCATCCTTTCCCGTTTCGATATGATCTTCATTGTCCGCGATGACCACGAGCGTGGCCGCGACGAGCGCATCGCCCGCCACGTCATGGGCGTGCACATGGGAGGCCGTGGTATTGAAGAGCAGGTTGAGGCTGAGATCCCGGTGGATACGATGAAACGGTACATCAGCTACTGCCGAAGGTAAGAATGATCCCCACCCGCAAAGCCACTCCTGAAAAACTTCTAACATTTTTTTTTACAGCCGCTGCGCCCCTCGTCTATCTCCCGAAGCTGCCGAGAAGCTATCGTCGCATTTCGTCTCCATCCGCAAGCAGGTACACCGCGCGGAGCTTGACTCCAACGCGCGGTCGTCGATCCCCATCACGGTGCGTCAGTTGGAAGCCATCGTTCGTATCACCGAGTCCCTGGCGAAGCTGAGCCTGTCGCCCATTGCCACGGAAGCACACGTGGACGAGGCCATCCGTCTCTTCCTGGCCTCGACCATGGATGCCGTGACCCAGGGCGAGGGCCAGGGAAGCAAGGAAATGATGGAGGAGGTGACCAAGATCGAAGACGAGTTGAAGCGCCGGCTGCCCCTCGGCTGGAGCACGAGTCTGGCGACGCTGCGGCGCGAGTTTTGCGACGGCCGCGGCTACACGGAGCAGGCGCTCAATCGCTCGTTGTTGGTGCTGCAGCGCCGGGATACTGTTCGCATCCGCTCTGGAGGTTCGCAGGTGTACCGGAATGCTCCTTAGATTTTCCTTTTCTTCTTTCTTTCCTTGGGCTTTGATGACGAAGTGATGGAACTATGCAAATGGGACAGTCTGCCAGGGAGAATGCATCGGGGATGTTTTGTCTATTGTTGATTGTCTACTGTCTATTATGTGGGATTTATATGGGATACGATACAGCGAGAGGGAGTCTGGTGTTAGATAGGGTACACTATACAAGTCGAGGTACGGATCATGACTATTGAGAAGTACGACATGAGAGTTCTGATTAATACAGGCCAAACATTATATGATAATACAAATTTTGCCATGTGTCTGACATGCTTTTCTTCTCTTCGGTGCCAAATTTGCGCAAAACATGCCAACCAATATGGGTATCAGAATCCCACCATAAACACCAAAAAACAATACCCAAACAACCCCCTCACCCACTCTCATCCCCCAACCACGCCAACCTCACATTGACGATCTGAAACTCGCCAATGTTATACGGGACTCCCTCTCCGTGCTGAAGTCCCATAATAGACACCCAGCGCGTCACAGTAGCAGCCACCTGATCAGCGAGTTTATTGCCCGCACTCGTCCCATGGCCCTTGACCCAGTGCATATCCACCGCGACGCCCATCGTCCGGAGCTTCTGCGCCCAGCGAACAGCGTTGCCCGCGACATCACGCACCAGGCCCGGCATGGAATCCGGCCACCTGCACAACTCCGCCAGCGCCGACTGCGAGTCGCTAAACAGCAGAATCCGCTGCGGCCTGCCCGCCGCGTCCATCTGCCCAATCTGCAGAGCAGCGGCCTTTAATCCAGCGCCGACGGCAAACATCTCCGCGTCGTTGTTCTCCTTCCCGTCCACAAGCGCATACCCTTTATATGAGTGGCCCGCTTCATGTTGGAAGTGAACGCCCGCCGCGCAGAATGTCTCGTCGCCTTTGCACCGCTGGGATCCGTCTGTCCAGTATGCGAATGGGGAGGTGCGGTGGCTCGAGGCGAAGTCGAGACTTTCTTTTTCGGACCGGATTGTCATGGTGCCTGTGAAGCTGGTGGCTTCTGTGTGGTGTGGGCGCTGGTCGCTGCTTGGTGAGTGAGCTTGCCCCTGTGTGGGGTTGGGTGTGCGCTCGCTGGCTGATGGTTTGCGGCTTCTGGGTTGCTGCATTCTGCTATTGCGTGAGCGGTCATTTTAGCATCGGATGTTCGGTGTGATCTTCGGGAGGAGTGGAGGTGGAGGTGATGGGTTTGGAGGAGAGAAGTGTGGATTTGGAGAGGAGTGGAGGATTTGACAGGGGTGCAGCAGGAAAGATACTTAAGTATTCATGGTAGGCGTGGGAAGAGGATATGAAACACTGAGTACTTACTTGGTGACTGGAGTATGGCAAGGTGAATTCGGAATTTGATACGGCTTCTCAGTGTGAGAGCGTTCCTGACAGGATGGAGATGCTTCGAAGAACTGATATCAAATGTCAACAGGCTATGCAACACGAAAGGTTTGAAATTGAGATATAGGAAGAGAATACAAAGGAGAAGGGAAAGAAGAAAGAGAGAAAGGTATATAAAGCAAAATGCGAATTTTATCTACTGTCCTCCTTCAGCGACGTCAATGGCACTCACTGACACAGTATAACCTCGACCATTTCCTATCATTACTGTCACATATTCTTTTCTAGTCCCGTGGGAATGCATCCACCAGCTTCGGAAGTAGCTTTATTTCCGTGTCCGAATAGATTCTAGGTCCAGCGGGGACTACAAAGCTCTTGATCTGGAAAAGAGATAGTCTGGCGATATCAATATGATACAGGTTTTGATAGCATGAGCAGGGTCTATTGTCTGGGAGTACCTCCCCTAAGCTATATGGAATCTTCGCATTCATTGAACGTGTCTGTGATAGGTCGACATACAGGGTTTCCAGATATGCAGCTATCCGTCCACAGCAGCAGCCCTACGCAGGAATTCTTAGTTGCTGCATATCAGGATAGGAACTTTAAGGCTGTTCTTCTTATGATCTTCTATTGATGTTAACAGGTACTATGAATACTAGATTGTCTGTGACCGTGTTCATCTAAAGCATTTGTATTCTTATGCACAGCCCATCTGCTTGAATTATTCAGTATCTGCATAATTAAGTATTGAGTGATTGACTTGGAACTTTACATGTATATAGTTGTTATAGTCTCTCTATCACTTTTCTTCTTGGTATAGGTGTAGCTACTCTAGTGATACATATCTTGATTTCGTTGATGGTAACACTTCCTGATAAAGTCAGATTAGACCAGGACCAGGCGGATAACTCAAGAACTCATTGATTGAAGAAAGTGAGTTACCCACTGAGTCACAAGAGTTGTCCATGGTATCTTTATCAAGGTTTTCAACTAATATACAAGTAATATTCTATATACACCTGGCAGTAATATGTGGATCACTCAGCCAGCACGTCAGCTAGATTGCAGAGCATTTCCCAAAATCTTTGTAATTTAGCTCTTTTTTACCAGCCCTTCTACAAGCTGAATCTTGAAAGTTAGCAGGATATATAGTAGAATGGTTCGCTACCTATTCCGCATGCATATGGTCTGACTGAGGTATGATAGGATGTTCAACGCGCAGTGGATCAGACATAGGACCGACTAAAACTGACAGATATGTTGAATATTAATATTTACAAAGCCCTACCACTCGCCAATTAATATTTCTGATCTTAAGGTCACGAATTACAGCCCTGACAGAAATGCTGCTAAAGGAGAGGGAAATGGCAGGAATTCAGAGACAACCCGAACAGTTCCTCCTGGTGGCCGATGGAAGACCCAACAGCGGACAACCTCCTCAAGCAGTATCGTATCTCATTCTTCAAGCACGCGCAGAATCGCACGAATCTTCAAACAATTTCGCGGAGCAACGATGCTGCTATAGTAGGAAGAGCATGGAGGAAGCTAAACATCAACCTGAGACGAACAATAGATGAGCCTTACGAGGATGTTACAGTCGCTCATTCATCGAATCGTTGAATAAGAAGCAAACCAACCGGTTTGACGAATTCGGTCGCTCCTATCCAAGAGAGGCAATGGCAACAGCGTCTTACAGAGAACGTGATTGCATGAGACGAGGTAACTATGGTCGACGTCAGGAGCAGCGATACGCTTCGACGAATGACTTTGAGCGTGGTTCGTACCCAGTGGCTACGCCCGCACAGGGAGCCCCAACCCTACCCCAAGGATGCCCTAGCAGATATGTCCAGGACGTTCGATATCAGCCGGCAACACCTCTTTCGTTTCAGAATAATACCCAGCAGCAGGTTGAACGTAATCCTCAATACCAGGGGGGTAAAACAATCGTGGGATTCTCATATCTCACTGACTGAAGTAAGGCAACTTCTGCTCCATGAGATAGACTCTAGAGGTCTTTGCATCTCAACGCCTGATGCATTTTATAGTTCCCAGCCAAGGAGTAAACCCGCTACACGAAGCAAAGTTTTCATGCTGGATTAGAGATGGGGGTTGTGAAGATTAAAATAATATTTGAAAAGGCAGCTATAAATTCAACAGATAATATAAGCTAATTATCAATAAATACACTGATCTGACATGTTCCCTAATAAACCGATCCAGTATGTGGATAAATAAACCCCAGATCTGGCTAGTAAAGATCTAGACCCCAAACCCTAACTCCAACTCCCAACAGACTACTACCTACCACTCATACCCTAACGCCACTCCACGAACTGATTCAGAATGTCTCATCTGTTGAAATTGATATAAATATTTGCACTTCACTCTGTGTCGCAGCCATACTACTATACTTCAGTCGACGCAGCCATCCGCGAGCTCAGCGACGATAACCGGGGTAATCCGCACCGAGTGACGTTAGTTGCCCCCGCATCCCGTCTCATCATCCCACTTTTCTCTCATTCCCTTTTCTTTACGCTCAACAACCCTCTTGCTTATACCCAATTGAAGGCCCTTCTAAGAGAAACAAGTAGAAAACAGAAGAAGAAACACCACACTCTACAAATTCCAACCAATTCACAATCCAATATGGCCACCATCCGCGTCATCGGCTCCCTCAACGCCGACATGGTCTCCGTGACCCCGCGCTTCCCCGACCCCGGCGAAACAATCACCTCCACCTCCTACTTCACCAGCGCGGGCGGCAAAGGCGCCAACCAAGCCGTCGCCTGCGGTCGCGTCTCCCGTCCCCAATCCTCCACCCTCCCCTCATCCAAAATCCCCGTCCACGTGGAAATGGTCGGCGCAGTCGGCGGCCTCGACGGCCACTTCGACAGCCTCCTCAAACCGACCCTCGAGAAATCCGGCATCGACACCTCGCGCGTGCGCGTCATCCCAGACGCCTACACCGGCGTGGCCGTCATCATCGTCGACAGCTCCGCCCACGGCGAAAACCGCATCCTGTTCTCCCCCGGCGCCAACTACACGGGGATGCAGCCCGTGCCGGACGTGCTGGGGTCCGCGCTGGCGGCGCCCGTGCCCGACGTGATCGTCATGCAGGGCGAGATCCCCGTCGACACGGTCGTGGGGATCCTGCGCGATCTGGCGGCTTACAAGGGTGCGCGGCGCGCGGAGGGGAAGCAGGGCGTGGAGGTTGGGCCCGACGTCATGTTTAACCCTGCGCCGGCGCCGCCGGGCGGGTTGCCTGAGGATGCGTGGAAGGCGGTGGATCACCTGGTGATGAATGAGACGGAGGCGGAGCTGATGACGCCGGCGGAGGAGACGCTGGCGGGGGCTGTGCCTGGGGCGGCGGCGCTCGAGGGTAAGGAGAAGGTGGCGCGGTACTTCCACCGGCTGGGGGTGCGCTATGTGCTGGTGACGCTGGGCGCGCAGGGCGTGTGGTACAGTGCGGCGGATGCTGGGTTTGCTGGGGAGGCGGATGGGGTCGGTCGGTTCGCGAAGCAGTTGCCGGCGGCGCCGGTGAGTCGGGTGCTCGATACGACGGCGGCGGGCGATACGTTTGTGGGGGCGTATGCGGCGGAGGTGGCGAGGTGGCGTGAGGAGCGACGCCGGGCGGGATTGGGCGGACGGGAGCTTACGGCGGAGGAGAAGAGTGATCGGTATGGACGGTTTATGGAGATGGCGATGGGGGTGTCGGCGCGGGCGGCGGCGCGATGTGTGGAGCGACAGGGGGCGATGGATAGCATTCCGTGGGAGGATGAAATTTAGGGGATCTATGAAAGGAAAGACGCGTTGTATAATAGATATAGATGGTTGAATGATGATACAGGTATGGGATATCACGTACAGACATACATTGCAGGCACGAAGAACGAGGAAGTCATGTAGGGTTGACTATTCATGCAGAGACGCGAGGAATGGAAGGGAATTGAATGAACCGATGCCTGAGTGACAGGAACATTCCTCAACTGTCCTGGACATTCAATCTCGATCTCGATCTTGGATCCTGCCCCATGAAGAATCAAACCAGTTCATCAGACTCGATACAGATCCAACATCCACCCTTCCACCAGTATCTTAACCCGAGACTGATTCAATGACAGTAGGCCAAGTCAAGTTAAACCAACGGAGGTAAAACCAAACCAAACCAACAGACGATCCCAATGCCAACTCACCACCACCTCGCATTCCACCTCGCATGGGGTTTCAGTTTCACCCGTGGAACAGCCGCCACGGGAGACGGCGGAGGCGAAGGCAACGGCGCGTCGGGGGTAAGATTCCTCTGAACGTGATGATGCCAGGGTACAATTTTAGCATGTTTGATGAAGCGCTTCATGGAAAGTCAATCCAAGGCTCCGTGCATTCTTCCACCTATTCAGCAGGCCCCCGTGGAGTGTGAAGAATGAGTGGCATGGATGGATGGCGTCGGGGAATCTGTAATGATGTCCTGTAAATGAACGGGTTGGGATCCTTGCAGATCTTCTAGCCGCCCGAGGGGGAGGATTGTGAAACCGTCGTCAGCTGTGAGCGGGAGGGAGGGGATGATAATGATGGGTGGGACGCGTTGAAGGGGGCTTATCCTCTTGAACTTTGTTCATGTGTATTTTAAGGGAATTCTACGTATTCTACAGAGGATCTGGGTGTTGTATGATTCTGGTGATGAAGAGGCGAAGCGGTGGATTAGGGTTGGAGAGTCACGGGGAACTATCGTCAATAATTCGACTGGAGTAAGGAAGTGGATAATCCAGACTATTTGAGAGTTATATCTTATATTTAAAATTATCGTCAGGATTATAATAATATAAGAATAATATAATCTGACCATTTTGAAAAGGTAAACGCGACACGCCCTTGCGTGGAGCAGCATAATTAGACCGACACGAACTCGACGCGCTCGTTGAGCCCCTCACGCTGCCTTGCTTGGTCCGTCTTTATAAACTTGGTCAACCCTCTCTCTGATATCTTCTGTCTCTTCTAGATCTACCGTCTCTTCTAGATCTACATCATTGTCTATTTGATAGTCTATTGTCATCTGTCTACATCCATCCAGACTTGATCGATCAATCAAGAGACATCATCCAATCAACATCCTAAGAGATCAGATCAGCCCCACCAAAACAAACTCAACATGGCGCTCACCATGACTCCCATCATGCGTCAACCTTTTGCCAATTTGGAGACACCACGCGTGCGATCCCTCATGCGTTCTCATCTGAACCGTCAACCTGGTACTGACCCTTCCTCTGATTTATCAAAATATGTCTCTAACGTGAATCCCAGCCAAGAGAGCACCCCTGGGTGACCTCGCGCTCGACGCCGAAAATGTCGACCCGACGCGTAACGCCATCAAGCGCAAGCGCGGCGCCGACGACAACGACGATGATGCCAAACCCTTCCTGAAACCCAGCAAAACCTCTCGCATTGCTCTCTCGACGATCCCGAAAACCACCACTCCGACCCCGACGCCCATCACCACCCCCATCAAACCGAGAACCACTCCCTCCAAACCCATCCTCAAACCCGCCGGCCGCTCCCCCGTCAAATCCACCCCGCGGTCTTCTGCCCACCGCCGCGCCAATGTCTCCAAACGCCCCGACCAGCGCTCCCGCGTCTCCCGCCCCTTCTCCCTCGCCGCCGCTCTGGCGGGGCCCCAAAAACCCGCGTCCAAGAAATCCACGCCCCCGTCCTGGACCTTTGACATCCACGTCGACTCGGAACAGGAGGAGATGACCAATCTGATGCAGCACTCGACCACCGTGCTGGACATTGGCTGCGACGATTCGATCACGACGGCGACGCGTGCGACGAGCCCGTCCGACGCCCGCGGGAAGGAGAACATCCCTCCCGCAGAGCTGGAGGTGGACTCCGCTCCCGCCCGGGAACCCGCTCTCTCCCGGAAAGACGCAATGGAGGACGCGCGAGCTCCGCTGGGTGATCTGCCTGCTTCGGACTATTACGGCAAAGATTGCCATGCGTTTTCGTATGCTGTGGTCTATGACGATGAGGATGAGAATCTCCCCCAGGAGAAAGTCGAGGAGAAGAAGAAGCACACTCGGAGTAAGCTGTCGAGCGTGTCGTCCGTCGAGTCGATCGTGGAATCTGCTCCGGAGGAGAAGAATCCTGCCATCGCCGATGATGACAACAAGGCGGATGCCGCCGCCACTGGTCCTGCCCAGGCTGACTCTTGATATACACATGTAATAACATGTGTAGAGTCATGCTTATATCAATATACCACGGACGGCGTTTGGTTTGGCTTCTTTCGGCGCGGGAATCTAGTTGGATACCCTGATTTATTTCTTTTGTTGATTTTTTCTTATGTTTGATTTCTTTTGTCGTGCTTGACTAGCCTGTTTCCTTGTCTTGTCCCTTTAATCCTATCCTATCCCGTCATACCAGCTTGACGAAGCCCGCTCGCTCACCTCTTCCTATCTGTTTACTCCCATCTTACCTACCCTTCTGTCTTCTTCCTAACCCTTCTGTCTTCTTCCTACTGAACACTCCCCTTCTATCCACCCATTGGACAATCTGTCTATCATTTGCTTGCTTCATTTCTCCTTATGATCGATGTTACGACCTCAGAATGCCTTACGGTTATGTGTCATGATGTATATACTACCTTTAGCTAATACACTTTAGTCTAAGACTTGTTTTCTTCTGTTGTAATATCCCTTTCATGGTCAGAATTGATAGTCTGCACAACATAATATCAGATCGAGTAAACAGAGTAACTACATATCGCTCATCTCGCTATCCTCTTCGTCGCCCTCCCCTCCCATCGTGGTATTCCCCTCCTGGAACTGCACCCGTCGCTCCCCTCCCCCAGCCGGGGTCTCCTCCCCCTCTTCCTCTCCCACCACTTCCTCCTCAGCCTCCTCCTCTTCAACATACTCTCCCTCCCCCTCATCTTCACCCTCACCTTCATCCTCCACATCATCACCCCGCTCAACATCCCCATTCCTCCCGCCCCTCCCCTTCATCATCGCCTTCCAAGCCGCAGAAGACTTAATCGTACTCCGCACCTCAGTAGCAAGCATCAAGTCCTTCGCAGACGCCACCCGCGCATCAAGCGAGAACCCCTCCGCCAGCGCCTCCGGCGTCGCCGCATGATCCGGCAACGTCAACAGCTGCGCAAACTCCGCATCGTCCGCCTCCCTGTCAGCCAACAGCGCCAGGATCTTCGCCCGCATCACCATCTTCGCCTTCGCGAGCGTCCCATTCCCGTACCACCCGTCGCTGAGGATGTCGCATTTCTCGCGCAAAAAACCCGGCCGCACCTCCTGCTGCGGGTTCTGTTCTTCGGGGAAGAGGATTCCCCTCAAGAGCGGGTCCTCAATGTCGCAAAACATCCACATGCGTCCGTCGCGGGGGAGCGGCGCCTTCGATCGGAAGATGTGTGTGTCTGTTGGGAGCTGGAGCTCGCCACCTGATTGCATGTCGTGTGCTGCTTCGTTCATGCGTGCTAGGGTGTGGCGGCGTCCGCCGCCTGTTAGGCCTGCTGTTGCGGCGGCGGCGGTGGCGGCGGCGCTGGGGGCTGGGGTGGGTGTTGAGGAGTGTGCGGCGCTGCCGCCGCCGTCGCGGGCGACGTCTGGTTCGCGCGGCAGGATGCGGAACATGAGGGTTTGGTACTTGCGGTAGGATGGGTCGGTGCGCGGGTCGTGGCCGAAGCGGACGATGGCGTCGCGCCAGGGGCCGGACCGGAAGACGTATCCGACGTAGGGGATCGCGTGGCGGAGGGCGTAGCGCTGTTCGACTTTGGGGAGGGCGTTGCGGAGTCCGCGTCTTGTCCATGCTGGGCGCTGGGCGAAGAGGCCCGAGATGATCGTGATGGTCTCGCGCATTGTAGCGTCGAGCTTTTCCATTGGCGGGCAGCTTTCGCGGGGTTGGCTCGGGACCGGGTCGATATCGTAGGGGACGAGATGGGTGAGGACTTTTGCGGCTCTTTGCGTGTTGATCGTTGTGATGTTGCCGGATGTGTCCATTGTCTGGCGGACTGTCGGGTTTTGGCGGTATCTGGATGGCTTAGTTTGGGTGTCTAGGTTTGGTGGGTCTTTGGAAGGGAGATACGCACATGTACGGGAATTGAATATCGCCGTGGCTGAAGGATGGCGGGGGAATGAGGTCTGCGTTCCGACCAGCTCCCTTGGACATATCCAGGTCGAAATGTTTCATTCTCTCCACTGGTGAAGTTAGCATTTGTCTTGATAGCAAAGGGAACGCAGCTCACCATCAAACGAGAGGATATCCTCGCGAAAACGATTACTGAAGGCACTCCCGGTTGTCGAGTACACGAAATCCGGCATGCCTGCCGCAGTCAGCGCGCCCGTCTTTCTAGATCCAGTTACCTATACAACTCACCCCGAAACACATGCGTCCGGTTCACCATCCCCACCGGCTCAACCTGATACCGGCCCGCGTTATCCTGCAGACTGCGCAGGAGCTGCTGCGCGGTACGCCGCTGCTGGGGCTCCGAGGCGTCGTGCGTGAACCGCTCGTCGGATCCCCGCTTGCGCTTGCGGCCTGTCCGCTTTGGAACGGTCACTTTAAGGACCACGTTGTTGGAGACCGTGTTGGTCGACCGCAGTGGTCTGCACATGGCATCCTCCGGCCGCAGGCGCAGGTACGCTGCCGTGTTGGTGTCGGAGGAGTGGAGGACCTGCGAGATTAGTCGAGTGATCTATCTTCTGCTTGGGGATAGAGCTTACTCGTTGGATGCCGCCATTGCCCTGGAGGGTGTCGATTGCCTTGTCGATGTTTTGGACGATGGCTGGGTGTTCAATGCTGACGATGGGTCGTTGAGGGATTTGGTAGAATTGGGCTGTTCGGGGTTGTTGGTCTGTCATGGTGAGAGATGTAGCAATGATGCTGTTATTGTATGTTTCATCAAACGATATTGGAGGTTAAAATGTAATAGTGCGCTAGCTATATATATCGGTTCTCGATGCTCGAATTGTTGATCACCATCAATGTGGTGGTAGGTGTGGTTCCATAGAACACGTTCACTCCATCCCATACACCGGTTGTCCTTATCAATTACCTCACCCGTGTCCTGAATTGAAGCTTTTCCCCAGGTATGCGATGCAGCAGATACAGATCATGAAACGCACTCAAAGCACCTTCATGCGGAGTCTTGGCAGCACGTGACAAAATTTCCCCCTTTAGGCCCACCCGAACAGTCCGTCGGGATCCTGAATCCGGTATAGTTTTGCCGATCGATGTGCGCGTCCGACTATGTTCAGCCAACACTTACTTCACTGGGTATATATCTTCGTGTTTTGATTATCATGTGGGGCAAGCTGAATGCATAATGCATATAGATCACAGCGAGGAAACCCAACTCTACATCTGACGATGCTGACTGGCTGTTAATTGCAAGCTCGATGGAGGTGAGGTATTTACTGATCTACAAGCCTACTATAGACTATCTGGCCATCTTCAGCTCTCCTTAAATATGGACGATTTCGCCCTGGGAATATTGTGGGAGAGCGCTGAGTTATACGACCTCGCGATCGAGTATGGGTCTAAGGGCAACATTCGAGGAAACCTTAGTATTCCGTCCGAAGAATGACGGTCCTATCGATCAGCATCCCCCGAAAGGGGACCCTCCCAAGCAATTATGCGGGACCTGTGTGAAACTAGACTTGGTGACGCTGCTGTCTCAAGAAACGAAGGAGGTCTCCATCGGTCGCCTAGCGGAATACGATAACACGAACTGTCCGTTTTGCACACTGGTTTCCGAGTCAGTCGGTTTAGCGTGGGGTCCTGATTGGAATATTGAAGAGGTCTGCTTGAGAGCGCAGACCACGGTCCGGCTCTACATGCGGAGTAAAAGCCCTTTCTCTACCAAAGTGAATGGTCGCATACAACATCCACACCCTCGGCTCTTGCTTGCGATTGACTGGCAGCCCCCAAACATACAACGCAACAGGGCTCCGATCAAAGAGGTCGACCGGGTCAAGAATCGTTTCGTCATAGCAGAGATCGAGTCCCTGCCAGACCCGTCTGGCTGTTCTTCTCTGGGAGGGACACTTCTTCCTCGTCGAGGGGTCGGGGCGCGTATCGATGTCGACCTCATCAAACGATGGCTTGAGGAGTGCAAAAGGCATAAGCATTCGACGAAGTCTTTCCGACGAAAATGTGACTTGTTCCAGCCAGAGCATCCATTTCGGCTGATCGATGTGGTAGAGAGATGTCTAGTGTTGACGAACGAGAGATGCGACTATGTCGCGCTGTCCTATGTATGGGGGCCGGTAAAGACTATCCTTGACAGCGAGCCTGGCACAAAACCCATCCTTCTCAGCACCCAAAACAATGTCAATGAGCTTCGCGTGCCTCAAACCCTGCCCCAATCGCAGGAAGTGTTTCACAGCGGCGGGAGAATCCCCCGCACCGTCTGTGACGCCATGGAGTTAACCCGTCAGATTGGCAAGCGCTATCTCTGGGTTGACACGCTGTGTATTGTACAGGATGATCAACATGATAAAGAGCGATTGATCAACCGCATGGATGATATCTACGACAATGCAGCCGTGACCGTCATCGCTGCAGCGGGTGCAGACGCAGACGCAGGGCTATGGGGTATAAGCCCCCGATCAGGATACCCAATCCAGCCGGAGAGGATCCCTTCACCTGAGGGGGGAAGCATCAACCTGTCACTATGTCCGCCCTCGCTCTGCGATGAAGTGCGGAAATTGAAGTGGAATACTCGGGGTTGGACATTTCAGGAGCAGTGCCTGTCGCAACGTGTGCTATATTTCGCAACTAATGAGGTCTACTTTAATTGCTCGGAAGTGCAGTGGAGGGAAGCTTACGATCATGGCGAGAAGGAAGGCCGTTTTCGCAAAGTGGACGTTAGGACGGGGCCACCTATATGGAACGGCCATATCAGGAACGACCCGGATCCCTCCCCGTACCGGTACCTTGGGGACGTGAATGCACGGAACCGCGTCCAGAGCTACATGGCTGCCGTACAGGACTACACGCGCAAGGAGCTCACCAAGCCACACGATATATTGAATGCTTTTGAGGGCATCTTCAATCGCTTCAGAGAGTCCACAGACGATTCAAGCCCCACTATCTGCCAGTGCCAGGGGATCCCGTCTCATTTTCTGTACCAAAGCATCCTTTGGTTTCCTTCCAACAATGCCACGAGACGTCCACGTAGTAGTTCCGAGGATCGCCACTCTTCATGGTCGTGGTAAGGCAGCATGATAAATTCACTCGCGAGTGGTACTAACCCGGGATATTAGGGCCTGTTGGACTGGTCCCACTGACTTCGTCTACGCCGAGAGCTACTGGATCTCTCGGTACATATCTCACGCCATAAAAAAGAAATCGCCTCTTCATGCAGTCATCACGAGCTGGTTCTTCGGTGAACCAAACAAGGAGTGCTGGTGTTGGTCTTCTCCCGTATGGGAGGTTGCAAGCCAGGGTAGCGCGTCCGGCCCGCGCATTAAGCCCGACGAAGTAGCCCGTGCCAAAGCATATGTGAAGACGCATCTCGGAGTAGACGTCAACGCGCTTCTCTCAATTTCACGGCTAGTGGCTCCGCCTATCACGAAACTGTCCTGTGGTGCCCTGGGCTTTGTTGGAGCCTGTCTTTTACCAACCGAGTTTTGCTTTGCGGACGCAGTAAAGGACGACAAGGTCCGACGGCTGAAAGTGGGGGACCATCATGGGGAGTTTAGGTTTGACGATGAGGTCGAAGTTGTCGATGAGATTATTCCGGTTGTTGTTGGGGACACTATCATTAAGTCCGACACGTATTCGATTGTACTCGGCCTTGCTACGGAATATGGGGTTTCGAGAAGGGTTGGTATTGGATTTGTCTATTTTTCAAGAGATCCCAAAGTGGCTAGGCCCGCGTGGAGGTACAAATTCTTCTGTATGAGATAATCGGATCAGAGGGTGTCTATTATTTTTTCTCGCCTGTATATATGACGGTATATCAAGTAAGAGATGACTCGCAATGTCGACAATAGATTGAATGTTGCTCATAAGTTATGTGGACAACACTGCAGCTAGGGATTCAGGCGTGTGGGCACAACAGTAAATTCAGGTTAGGCCTTACTTGAAGTACGCTGTCTATATGGAAAGTCCAGAGACTGTGAACTTGGCATATCCAAGTCTCAGCCCATAGTGCTTTAGAGGTAGAATCGTTCACCTGTCCGTACTATCAATTCTTGATATCTGTCTAGATCAAATTACTTTCTAGACTTCAAGGTGTCATGAGATCTTTGTAGTTTCATGATCATGAAGGACTGTCTTTTTAGTTTGTACAGATATAGTAGGAACCCTTTGACAGCTATGAAGCACTGTGTTGAGTGAATGAATCAAAGCAACGGTCAAGAGCATGACCCATCACCTGATCCAAGTATATTGATCGTATCTCAACCCCCACCTGAAACTCACCTCGATGTCTGAGCCTCCCAATTCATCAACTGGTCCATCGACTTCATTGATCTCCATATCAGCCAGTTCCAGTATCCAGACATGGCCTCTCCAGTTCCAGAAAACGAAGAGGCCCCGCTTCCCTGCCCCTCCTGGATCTTCTCTACCATGTCAGACATCCAGTGAGTAATCTGAGCTCACAAACTCCAGCCCTAGCACCCTACTTACAAGTTATCCTAGCGTTGCCAAAGACCGCTGCTGGTTCAACGACGACTACATCCCATTCGGATCCTACATCGAAGAATCAACGTCCGGCAAGATCAAGTCCATCGGCTTCGGATCAGTCGACATTCCCACCAAGACCGCCCCGACGCGGAGGGGCCCCAGCTCGCACGGCATCCTCCATCTAGAAAACGTGCTGCATGTCCCAGGAGCCTTCTGCAACATAATCGGAGAGCCCCTTGTCGGGTCATACATGGTCGGAATGGAGTTCTCGAAGAACCGAGCTGGTTCTATCTCCAGCAACCCTGATGGCCGCGCCATTGCTTACTTCAAGCCCCTTACCCCATCCACCCCACTGCCTGAGCTCCGGCTTAGCGGTCCCCCCATCGGGCCGGTTGTTGGGCGTTCGCCTTTTGAACCGTCCGACACACCTAGGGTTCACGCCCGTTGGCCGGATAGTGAGCGGCGGAGGTTTGGGCTCTTGTATTCCTCTGGTAAGCTGGACTCTCGTCCGAAGGGCTCTGATGAGTGGAAGCCTGGTGAGAAAGCTTCTGGTGAAAAGGCTTCTGGCCAGAAGGTCACTAAGGGGAAGGCTCCTCGTCGAGAGGCCTCTCCTCAGGAAGAGTCTCGTCAGGTTCAGGGCGCCGCAGTCAGGCCTCTTACACCAGAGGAGACAGCGTGGATGAAGAATCACTTTGGTAGCGAGTTCAAGTTTCTTTTACTCTACAACCTGAAAATCTACAACGAAGAGGACCGTCAAGAAGGTCGTGCCATTCTGCGAGCCCTCATGTCGGATGTTGAGGATGAATTTGAGATCAAGCCGCAGGAACCAAGCGAGAGCCGAGACCAGATTAGAGTTGTAGACTTCGGTGTTGGGAAGAGGTGAAACAACGAATGGTGTATTTGCTTTTGAGTTGACATGCTTTCCCTCATCCTCGAGATATGTATCGACATCATGGTGTAATTCCAGTATGTCCAATTGTGGCGCGTGCATCGTCGACTTGTATTGATTATGAACGCTTTTCATTCTCATCCTTTGATTATATCTATTATCAGCATGCAAATGATCTCTTCTATCTTGTGGATATACAGCTAGACGAAATAAATCTGCTCGTGATGTCGCCGGACAACACTAACTACATCGAGTTAGCGCATATCATCATAGGCTTACTCCTTGGATGAGGTAAGCGGTTTCAGTTCGACACAACACGTGACCCCCACCGCGGATCGAAAACACGGGAAAAGAGAAACAGAACCGAAAGGGAGAAAGGAGTAACGGTATCAGGAGGACTATCAAAAACATGACTTGGGACTGGGATGGTCTCGACTCCAATTCACAGACGACGGACCGGGAGGATGGGCTGTGTTGAAGGGCCCCCTTACAGAAAGCAGGAGGGTCCTGACATTAATCGCTCTCGAATGATACCACGTACCCAGTAATCCACGATATAAGAAATCGGCCCTCTCCCTTCCCATTAGTCTAGGCTGTCTATAGATCGGACACTCGTTGATCCCAGTAGGCTCTGATTATGATTATCATAATTAACTGACGACAGCCATTCAGAACCATCGATTCCATCTTTCTAAACCACACGTCCGAGCGTCCTTCAGCCACACTCCAATCCTAATACTTCTCTCTCTCTCTCTCTCCCCTTTCCCCCTCCTTTCTCAATTACCACATCTTCATTCTTTCTCGACGGTCAGAATTCCACCGGTTTGACAAACCAACTTCATATTTCGATTCTGTCTCCAAAGATTTTCCTTCCCCCTTTTCCCCCGGTGGATGTAAAATCTGGCTGGAACAATTCCCCGGAGGCTTGACCCGAAATCAACCCCCCGCTTCGTCGAGCCAACCCAGCCGCTAAGCGACACGGAAGACGATCGCCTACCGCCGACCTAGATTGAACCAACTAAATACTATTGAGCCTGACCTTCCCACTCCACTCTCCGACCACTCACGGTGTTTTCGATTGACGACTCGGGTACGAGGTACACCAACGCTCCGGTGCTTAGTACTAGTGAACTAGCTGCGACTTGCTTGCTGCCACTCCCTGGACCGTCTTGGCTCAACTGCTCCTCGCGCCTAAACAACTTCCCTCAAACGTCGACCTCCCTCTCCTCCCTCGTTGTCTCCTAATCCGTTCCAGCTGGTTTCCATCCCAAGGTAAGTCTTGAATGCTTGCGATTGATTTCCGGTTCCCTTGTCGTCGCGTTCGGTCGCCCATTTGACTCCACCCGTCCTCTTCCCGTCGTTCGGTGCCTGGGTGGTCGGTCGACAGCCCAAGTCCGCAGAGTCTCGCTCGCTCTCCCGCTCTCTGGCTTGGTGCTGGTGCTGGTGCTGGCCTGCCACCCGCCTTCTTGACCTACGGCTTTCCTCCCTCCTTGATATTGCCTTGCCCACCCACCAGTTCTCTTCTCCCCCCTTTCCCCGATCGGTTTGGTGCTTATTCATCGGATAATCCCTATTCAACCGATCCGATTTGACCGGAATCGACGTCGGTGCTGTTGTGGTGGAAAATACTCATGTGGTCATGCCCCCAGGCCCCGACATAAACAAATCGACCCGCCGTGGCTCTCCTGAACGACCCTCCGCACTTCCCAACCATCACCCCTCCAATCCCGCCGGCTCGCGTGTGGCTTCCGGCTGCACTGGCATCGAGACATTCGTTTGAGTACATGTGACGGTCCTATCTGCCGTGACAATGAAGGGTTTCAGACAGAGAGTGGTGAGTTTGTCTGGGTTGCCTCATCCCTCCCTCGTCCCATCCATTCCGCCCCCCCCCACCCACCACCCACCGGGCCAAAAGACCCCATGGGCCACATCTCCTCAACTTCGATGATTCCGCCTTCCCCCGACTAATACCGTTCCCAGCATGAGCAGTTGTCGAGGGCAAAGGATGCGAATAAATCCTCGAAGAAAAAGGACGCCAACTCCCAGAACCAAGCCTCCATCGGAATTCACCATGCTCAGCAGTCCTCGTCTCCCAACCAAGGCACCCCGACCTCCTCCTCCACATCCGTGAACGATACTAGAGGGAAGTCGCCGGATGATGCTCCGCAGGCAGGGACCTTTCCCGCAGGTCAGTACTCCAACCCGCAGGGCGCCGGTGTGGCTGGCCAACCTGTGAATAATGGAGGTCCAGGCACCCCCACCAAGCAAGGTCAGCAAGTGGCTCCGAGCTTGATCATTAGCCCCAGCGCTCCGGTAAGCTTTCTTTCCCTCCTCCGAATCCGCATCCATCCGACCGCTGGAGGATGTGCGACCGGGTTGAATATTGTGGTACTCATGGTCGCTCCCTTCCGCACAGCATGCCCCTCCCCCCGGTGCCGCAGAGACGATGCCCGGTGATCTCGCCCCGCCCCGCAAGTCTCATGTTTTCGATCGTCTGCAAACAACCCCCAAGGATTTGTCGGAAGGGATCCGGACACCCAAGCGCCAGCACTCGTCGCGCTTCGACATCTCGGACCAGCGTCAGCGGGAGCTGGAGAAACTCCCGGGGTTCCACGAGGTGCCCCCCAATCGCCGTCAGGACCTGTTCATGCAGAAGATTGACCAGTGCAATATCATCTTCGACTTCAATGACCCCACCGCCGATATGAAGTCGAAGGAGATCAAGCGGCTGGCGCTCCATGAGCTCTTGGACTACGTCGCCAACAACCGCTCCGTCATCACGGAGCCCATGTACCCGCGCGTCGTCGAGATGTTCGCCAAGAATCTCTTTCGGCCGATCCCCCCGCCCGTGACGCCCCAAGGCGAGGCGTTCGACCCGGAGGAGGACGAGCCGGTCTTGGAGGTCGCCTGGCCGCATATTCAGGTGGTCTACGAATTTTTCCTGCGATTCATCGAGAGTCAGGACTTCAACACGAACATCGCCAAGGCGTATATCGATCATCACTTTGTCCTTCAGGTAGGCTTTCCGGTGGCGATGGACCGCCATGAGCTGTGTTGTTAACCACATTGCAGTTATTGGAGCTATTTGACTCGGAAGATCCCCGGGAGCGGGATTTCCTCAAGACCACCCTGCATCGGATCTACGGCAAATTCCTAAACTTGCGTTCGTATATTCGTCGATCCATCAACAACGTCTTCTTCCAATTCACGTACGAGACCGAGCGCTTCAACGGGATTGCCGAGTTACTTGAGATCCTGGGGTCGATTATCAATGGTTTCGCCTTGCCGCTCAAGGAGGAGCACAAACTCTTCTTGACGCGGGTATTGATTCCCCTGCACAAGGTCAAGAGTCTGAGCATGTACCATCCGCAGCTTGCCTATTGTATTGTTCAGTTCCTGGAGAAGGACTCCTCCCTAACTGAAGAGGTGAGACTTCGTTGGACACGCTCTATTCCCCGTACACGCCTTGCTGACCGGTCCTAGGTGGTTCTGGGCCTACTCCGCTACTGGCCAAAGACAAACAGTACCAAGGAAGTGATGTTCTTGAATGAGGTCGAGGACATCTTCGAAGTGATGGATCCGGCGGAGTTTGCCAAGGTCCAAGAGCCCTTGTTTCAACAACTGGCCAAGTCGGTGGCCAGTCCGCACTTCCAGGTCCGTATCCGCCGAAGTGACCCTTGGGTTGAACCTCCTGCTGATTTTGTTAGGTCGCCGAACGTGGGCTATACTTCTGGAACAACGAATATTTCTGCAACCTCGTTAGCGACAATGTTGAGACCATCCTCCCGATCATGTTCGCCCCGCTGTACGAGAACTCGAAGGGCCATTGGAATAGGTATGTATCGGTCTGCTCGCACTGACTGCCCGCCACTGACAACGTTCAGAACCATCCACAGCATGGTATTCAATGCGATGAAGATGTTCATGGAAATCAACCCCCGACTGTTCGATGAATGTTCCCACGAATATAACGAGCGGCAAAACAGCGCCGAACATCGCGAGCGGGAGAGACAGAGCCGGTGGGAGAAGCTCGCCGCACAGGCTCAGGACAGGAAGAATGGCATTCCTGCGCCGGCCCCGGCCCCCAATGCGTCTAGCGCGGAAATTTCGGTCCATTTGGATGATGTCGATGCCCTCACTCAAGACAGCCAGAAACGCCTTAACGCTCTGAAGCTGGACGAGCCGAGCTCCAGCAAGGATCGACGGGGGGTGCCAACCACGGTTAGTTCCCATTGATCTCAAGTGATTTTCCGCCCGCGACCGTTCTCTTTTGCCTACAATCTTGCTCCCTCCGGTTTCAGGAGCGTGCCTTTCGTGTCTCGTTATTGTCTTTTGCTAAGATCGTGTTATTTCGGGTTGACAGCAAGCGTGATTCTAACGTTGGAACGTCCGTTTACTCCAGAGACCGCGCCGGGGCTCCGTTGATGGTGCTAGGAGGCGACGAAGTGGTAGTGGCAGCGAGATTCGAACCCGACGACGATCCGGCTCTGGATCTGCCGTGATGCTGTCACGAAGCAACTCGACGAAACAATGACGGGGTTGCAAGGGACTGGCCCGTTGCATTCCCCAGAGTGATGAAAAACTCGATTCTACTGCGATGAAAGTGTACTTGTTTCCGTGGACTGATTGACTCTTCGATCTGACCCCTGGTTCCACCTTGCGTTGCCTTCATCTCTCCTCCTTACCCTTCTTCTCCAACTCCCACCACATTTTTTAACTTCTCTTATTTCCCCCCCCCCCCCCCCTTTGTTCCTTTTTCTTTTCTGATGTGTTCATTTCATTTATGTGTACATGGCTTTTGATATTCTTCTCTCCGCACGCGGGGCTACTTTCAGTCCGCGATTTTTTGAGCGGACGCTTGAGTTTGGACTATTAGAACTGTGTTCGGGTCTGGAAAACGGGTGCGAATGGCGTTTCCTTCATCGACATTGATGTTGATGATTTTACTTCTCTTTTCATTTTCTTTGTTCTTTTCTTTTAATTTTTTTTTTTTTCTTTTTTTTCCCCCCAAGACCATGGCATACCCGTGTCTTCTTCCACCCTTCCACATAGACAATGACATGATTGATGCCTTGGCTTTTTGGCACCTACTGTTTTTCTGGGAGGAGAGGGGGAAACCACGTGCCTTTAAGCGACCGAACCCCTGTCGATGACCCCAGGTCCCGGAATCCTGACCCCAGATAGGTTGAGTAGACGCGGTACAGGGTTATAGACGCGCGCCAGTCGGTCAGGATCAATTAAAGACCGCACCTTCCTAATACGGCCTAGTGTATTGTTCGGGGTCTCTGCGATACCCGCGTTTCTGCTCGGGTTCGATTTGTAGGCGTTCAATTTGCGCGCAGTCAATCCATCTCCGTCCTTCACTTGCTCCCTCTCCACTCCTCTTGAAGGCAGCTTTCTTTCTTTCGCTCCTTATACGTTGTCCTTCGACTTTTAAACCTTATCCCCTTTTTCCTCTATACCCAACCCGTTTCAGCGAGGGAGATTGATGTCTTGAAAACAATCCCGGCTTGAACGTTTCCTTTTCTCTGCCTGATGCAGCATCCTCCGTCGCCGGGTGAATAAATAACGACCGATTACCTCCGCCCTCCACTCCCTCCATTCCTGTCCCGCATGCGCACGCGATATACGGAAGCTATTGTGCTGGCTTTCGACCTCGGCCGGCCGTGCGGCCTGGCAGTTTAATTGATTCTACAATAGCGGGTTGAGGAGCTCCCCCCGGAGGGGTTTCTTAACTATGGAGCGCAATATTGATATTTATGCCAGCAAGCTGGGGGACGAGCAGCTTGGTATGTTGGTCGCTGCGCCCTGCGGTCGATTGGCTTGCAGAGAGCTTCTGCTTTCCGCTGGATGTCGCGCCGGTGGTGTGTGTGTTGCCCTTGCTGACTTTGTGACTCAGATATCAAGTTGAGGGCCAATGTCGCTGTCGAATTACGGGATAACATCGAGCCCTTGTGCTCTGGTGCGAGCTATCCGATATTCCTCTCGAAGTTATGGCCGGTTTTCAAGAACATCTTGCGGGGTGAGCCCGTCTTCATCACGCTGTCTGTTGAGCAGGTCCGTATTGCCTTGGAGTTCGATCTGTCGATCGGTGGTGGTGGTGGATTGCTTGGTTCCATGGATGGCGGCTGATACCTTCGTCTCGCACGCAGAAATTCCGCAATTGCATTCTCGAGACGCTGCACCGATTACCCGTCGCTTCTCCCGATGTGGAACCCTACGCTGCAGATATGGTCGATTTGTTGATGGATCTGGTCCGGATCGAGAACGAAGAGAACGCCGTTCTCTGTATGAAGACCATCATGGATGTGGAGCGCAACCAACCCAAGGCGACTGCTCATCAAGTGCAACCGTTCCTAGAGCTCATCCAGGAGATGTTCCAGACCATGGAGCAGGTTGTCCGCGATACCTTTGATACCCCCAGTCAGTCCACGCCGGCGGGAATGCCGTCCACCCCCAGCGCCATCGCCCAAAACTTCCAGTCCCCACGACCGAGCTCCCCCGCCACGTCTGTATCGGACTTGGGCCCGGACCAGCATGCCAACAATGTCCTGCTCAAGGGCATGCAGTCGTTTAAGGTGTTGGCAGAATGCCCGATCATCGTCGTCTCCATCTTCCAAACACACCGCAACTCGGTTTCCGCCAACGTCAAGCTTTTCGTGCCTTTGATTAAGAGTATATTGCTTCTCCAAGCCAAGCCACAGGAGAAGGCGCATGCGGAAGCCGCCGCCCAGGGGAAGATTTTTACGGGTGTGTGTCGGGAAATCAAAAACCGTCCCGCGTTTGGAGAGTTCATCACAGCGCAGGTGAAGACCATGAGCTTCCTGGCCTACCTATTGCGGGTGTATGCGCAGCAGCTGCAGGATTTCCTACCTACATTGCCTTCGGTCGTTGTTCGTCTTCTCCAGGACTGCCCCCGGGAGAAGTCCAGCGCCCGCAAGGAACTCCTCGTTGCCATTCGTCATATTATCAACTTCAACTACCGAAAGATCTTCCTGGAGAAGATCGACGAGCTTCTTGACGAGCGAACCTTAATTGGCGACGGTCTCACAGTCTATGAAACGATGAGGCCTCTAGCTTATAGCATGCTGGCTGATCTGATCCACCATGTACGAGATCACTTGACGCGCGACCAAATCCGGCGTACGGTTGAGGTGTATACGAAGAACCTGCATGATGACTTCCCCGGTACAAGCTTCCAGACAATGAGCGCGAAGCTGCTGTTGAACATGGCCGAGAAGATATCCAAGCTAGACGATAAGCGCGAGGCACGCTACTTCTTGATCATGATACTGGATGCCATCGGTGACAAGTTTGCGTCCATGAACCATCAGTTCAACAACGCTGTCAAGGTTTCAAAGATGTACAAAGCGACAAAGAAGGATATTGAGCCTTGTCCGGAGAGATATCTGGCCGACAAGGACCATCCCCCGGATTGGGATGAGATTGATATCTTCTCTGCCTCACCAATCAAGACATCGAACCCTCGTGATCGTGGTGGGGATCCGGTATCCGACAACATTTTCCTGTTCAGGAACCTCATCAATGGACTCAAGAACATCTTCCACCAGCTCAAGAACTGCAACCCCGATAATATCCAGATCGACCCGAACAGTGTCCCAATCAACTGGGCAGAGGTTTCCTACGGCTACAATGCCGAAGAAGTGCGCGTCATCAAGAAGCTATTCCATGAAGGTGCCCGCGTCTTCAAGTACTACGGCGTGGACCAGTCGCCGCCAGATGTGAACTACTCTTCTCCATTCGATTTCCTTGCCAGTCAATACACGGCTCCAATGTCACGGGAGGAGAAGGAGCTTCTGGAGAGTTTTGGAACCGTCTTCCACTGCATTGACACGGCCACCTTTTATGAGGTCTTCCATTCGGAGATCCCATACTTGCACGAGCTCATGTTCGATCATGGAGCTTTGCTCCATCTGCCACAGTTCTTCCTGGCCAGCGAAGCTACCTCCCCGGCATTTTCTGGAATGGTGCTCCAATACCTGATGGAGCGTATCCATGAAGTCGGAACCTCTGATATGACAAGGGCAAAGATCTTGCTGAGGATGTTCAAGCTCTCATTCATGGCCGTGACCCTTTTCTCCGCACAGAATGAACAGGTCCTGCATCCTCATGTCACGAAGATTGTCACCAAGTGCATTGAGCTTTCGGTGACCGCCGAGGAACCCATGAATTACTTCCTCCTTCTGCGCTCCCTCTTCCGCAGTATTGGCGGCGGCCGCTTCGAGCTTCTGTACAAAGAGATCTTGCCGCTATTGGAGATGCTTCTTGAGACATTCAATAACCTTCTTCTTGCCGCTCGAAAACCTCAGGAGCGGGATCTCTACGTCGAGCTTACTCTCACTGTGCCTGCCCGCCTGAGCCATCTGCTGCCGCACCTGAGCTATCTTATGCGCCCCATCGTGGTAGCCCTACGGGCAGATTCAGACCTGGTCGGACAAGGATTGAGAACACTTGAGCTTTGCGTGGACAATCTCACAGCTGACTATCTTGACCCCATCATGGCGCCTATAATGGATGAGTTGATGACAGCGCTTTGGGATCACTTGCGGCCCCACCCCTATAACCATTTCCATGCGCACACCACAATGAGGATCTTGGGCAAACTTGGCGGGCGCAATAGGAAATTCCTTAATCACCCGCCTGAGTTGTCCTTTGAGCAATACACGGATGATGCTCCAAGCTTTGACATGAAGCTCATTGGCCCCAGTGAAAAGCGGCCTTTCCCGATTGCAGTTGGAATTGACCTTGCAATCGCCAAGTTGATGGAGAATTCTACGACTGTCTCAACAAAGGCGCCGCAAGATCCAGACAAGCCGTCCAACTTGTTCTATAAACAGCAAGCTTTCCGCATGGTTTCCTCGCAGCTGAAGCTCTATATCGGCTATGAAACCATTCCTGAGGATCTGGCTTCCCTCATTCGCCTCGGTGCCAATGACTTGTTCGAGAACAAAATTACTGGCATGCCCGACATCATGGAGAGGTCCGAGAGGTCCGCTTCGATTCCGAAGAAGCTGGCACAGGAAGGTTCCTTGAAGAAGCTCCTAAAGGCTTGTATATTTGCCACCACTATCCCTGAGCTCGAGCAGGCCGCCACGGCCTTTGTGGCCGATGTTTGCAAACATTTCGCAATTGTTGAAGTTGGACGGGCTCTAGCTCAAGTCCGACACACCCGAAAGCCTTTCGATGTGTCTAGCGGAGAGGGTCCTGTGTACCTCGACTCCCGACTACTTGCTGATGCGCTGGTCGAGTCGCTGTCTTCCGACTCCCCTTCCGTCCGTGAGAATGCTCAAGCGGCCATGCAGGTCATGAAGGATGCCGCTGTCGTAATTTTCGGGTCGCCAGATCGCGCGTCAAAGCTCCCCTTCTTCCAACATCTTGGTCGCATTTTCTGCCATAGTTGTTACAGCGAAGAGTGGTTCACCAAGGCGGGAGGTAGTCTCGGTATTCACCTGTTTGCGACGGACCTCGACCTCGGCGATACTTGGATATTCGAAAAGCAGCTCGAGTTCGTTCGCGCGCTGATGCATGTCATCAAGGATACCCCGCCCGACCTTCCAGCCAGTACGAGGATCAGGGCTCAAGAGACCTTGGAACTGATCCTGAAGCGGTGCTGCAAGAACGCCTCCAAAGATGACCTCAAGAATGAGAAGGGTCGTCTGTACTCCCTTTGCGGCTCCTTCGTATTTGATCTTAGCCACATGAACAAGTATGTTAGGGAGGCCTCGCGCCGGAGCTTTTCGACCATGGCAGAAGTTCTTGGATGCCAAGTCCATGAGCTTATCTTCCCCGTGAAAGATCGTCTGCTGCAGTCCATCTTCAACAAACCTCTTCGTGCTCTGCCGTTCGCTACGCAGATTGGCTTTATTGATGCCATCACGTTCTGCCTGAGTCTCCATAATAATATCTTGACCTTTAATGACCCCCTTAACCGCCTAATGTTGGAGTCTCTGGCACTTGCCGATGCGGATGATGAGTCCCTTGCGCCGAAGCCGAACGAGTTCAAGAACGCTGAGATGATCGTGAATTTGCGTGTTGCTTGTCTTCGTCTTCTGTCGATGGCAATGAGTTTCCAGGAGTTCGCCAACCCCGCGCAGAACAGCAGTCGTGCTCGAATCATATCTGTCTTCTTCAAGTCACTCTATTCACGATCCCCGGAGGTGATCGAGGCCGCAAATGCCGGTCTACGGGATGTTTTGACGCAGACGAACAAACTCCCGAAGGATCTGCTGCAGAATGGTCTACGCCCTATCCTGATGAACCTCCAAGACCCGAAGCGGCTGAGCGTTGCGGGTCTTGATGGTCTCGCTAGGCTTTTAACGCTTTTGACGAATTATTTCAAGGTCGAGATCGGTGCGCGTCTTCTGGACCACATGAAGGTCATCGCGGATGATTCGATCCTGCAAAAGGTGTCTTTTAGTCTCGTTGAGCAGAGCCCGCCCATGAAGATTGTCGCGGCAATCTTTAATATTTTCCATCTACTCCCGCCGGCCGCGACGTCATTCATGGAGCATCTTGTCAACAAGGTCTTGGAACTGGAAGAAACACTTCGGAGAACTTCCCACAGTCCTTTCCGGAAGCCGCTTGTCAAATACCTGAACCGTTACCCGAAGGAAAGCCTGGCGTTTTTCCTGGCTCGCTTCAAGGATGAACGTTTCGGCCGTTTCTTCGCACAGATTCTGGACGATCCCGAAAGCGAAGCACTCCGTGCAGCTGTTGTAGCAGACACGGACGCATTAACATCGGCCGCTTTTGGACAAGACGTGGGTGAGGCCAAGAACACCGCAGCGATCAATGGTATCTACCTCGTTCACTCTGTATGCTCACACCAGCACACGAAACGCTGGTTGGTGTCGCAAGCCGACTTGAGGGCAAAGTTGCTCACCTTCGGACGCGATCTGGAGAGAAAGCTGCGCAACGACAAGCTCCCCGCCAGCGAACGCTTGAGGGTTGAGCAAGCAGAGGACAAGTTGATGGAAATCTTTACCACCTACCTATCGGAGTCGGTACAGGATCTCGATTTCCTGTTCGAGGTCATGGATGGTCTTTCCGCTGATGAGCTGAAGCACACCCTTGCCTTCCCGAAATTCATCTACAGTCATATCATCACCAACGAGTCCATCGACTACCGGCGCTCGGTAATCATGAGGTGTCTTGATCTATACGGCCAACGCTCGTGTTCGCAGAAGATGAAGACATTTGCCTTCCGGAATCTTGTCAATCCCATCTTTGCCATGGATGTGCAGACGAATTGGAACAGTCCTGCGAACAGCCCCAAGTTGATGGACAAGAGCATGACCGAGTTTATTCAGAGCCGTCTGTGGAAGCCTCAGCTGTCGGATCTGAGCGAGGAGTCGAGCCAGGCTGGTGTTGATCATTCTCGGATGGAGCTACTTCAACTGTCGGCCTTATTGATAAAGTATCATCATCAGACGGTGCAGGACTCGCGCAAAGACATCATTAAGTTTGCCTGGAACTATATTCGCCTGGAGGACATCATTAATAAATATGGCGCCTACGTTCTCATCAGCTACTTCATCGCCCATTACGACACTCCTTTTAAGATCGTGGTTCAGGTCTATGTTGCTCTTTTGAAAGCCCACCAGAATGAAGGCAAAGCCCTTGTTACCCAGGCTTTGGATGTGCTCGCCCCCGTTCTCCCCAACAGGATTGTCTCATTGAACAGCCAGGCGCCGGATGCACGGTATCCATTGTGGGCCAAGTGGCCGCGTCGCATCCTGGCGGAAGAAACCGCCAATCTGCAGCAAGTTATGAGCATTTTCCAGTTCCTTGTGCGGCAACCCGACCTCTTCTATGAGTCCCGCGAGCATTTTGTGCCTCTCATTGTTCCTTCCCTGATCAAGATTGCCTCTCCGCCTAATTCGTCCAACGATAGCAAGAAGCTTGCGCTGAACCTTATCAATCTCATCTGGACTTGGGAGGAGAAGCGTGTGGTACAGAGTCAGCCGCCCGTGCCTAATGGTGTGCTTGAGTCGCCGAATGCCAAGAAGCGTAAAATTGATGAGCAAGGCACTACCTCTGCCTCTCCCATGGGAGCGACAACACCCCATTCTACTCGCGATCGGGGTGATTATGTGGTTCCTGCTGATCTCCGGGCCGCCATGACTAAATATCTCATTACCTTCATCACGACCATCCAAGAGAGGTTCCCTGTTCCAGCGGCCCGATTCAGAGAACTATCTTCGGGCAAGACCCAGCCGTTGGTGCAAACAGGCGATATGATCAAGAAGGCGGTTTATCTACTCAGAAACCTCCTGTCTCCGGAGTACTGGGGTGATCTTGATATCGATCTATATCAGAAGGTCATGGAGCCCATTCTTGCTGGTGAGAAGGCGGACAAGCCGGACGACAAGCATACCACAAGTATGATCAATGCACTGCAAGTTTTGCGAGTCTTATTAGCAGACAAGCCGGATGATTGGATCGTGGCACGCGTACCAGTTATTCAAAAGCTCTTCGAGAAGCCGTTACGATCTGATAACCCAGAGATCCAAGATTCGCTGCATGGACTTGAGGATGAGATGGATATCAGTCCGAAGTTGATTCCGCCGATCAAGCGTGTCCTGAACGCGCTTCCGGATGATCAGCCGGAAGATGAGGACGCGATGGACGTTGAACACTCTCCGTCGGAATTCGTCGTTTATCTGTCCGCTATTGCTACCGAGACACTCTCCGCCAACAATTACGTATCCAGCTTGAACATTCTCTGGTCACTGTCCAAGAGCAAACCGGCGGAAATGGATAGTCACATTCCCCAGGTTATGAAGGCTTTCTCTCAAAAACTGGCGAAGGAGCAAGTGGCTGCGTCTACCCAGAACGCCGGTCAATTTGGGGCCAATGGCAGACCCGCCGAAGGTGTCCCTGACCAGCAGGAGTTCGAGCTGGGCGTCGACTTGATCTTCAAGACCATCGAGTTGATTTCCGTCCGCATGTCTCACCTAGGCGAGCAACGACGCCCGTTCCTCAGTGTTCTCGCTCAGCTGGTGGAGCGATCACAGAATATCAAGCTATGCAGCAAGATCTTGGGCATGGTCGAAGAGTGGATCTTCCATTCTACCGAGTCCTGGCCCACCCTGAAAGAGAAGACGGCTGTCTTGCACAAGATGCTGCTTTTCGAGACACGCCCCGATAAGACGATGTTAAAGAAGTTCCTCAACCTAGTTATTCGAATCTACGAGGATTCGAAGATCACGAGGACGGAGCTCACTGTACGGCTAGAGCACGCGTTCTTGATCGGTACAAGAGCGCAGGATGTTGAAATGCGCAACCGCTTCATGAACATCTTCGATCGCAGCTTGACCCGTCTCGCCAGCTCCCGGCTTAGCTACGTCCTCACTTGTCAGAACTGGGACACTCTGGCGGACTCTTTCTGGCTGGCGCAGGCGTCACATCTGCTGTTGGGGTGCGTTGACATGACTGGGTCGGCCAGACTGCATCCTGACGACTTTACTTTGTCTCCCCTTTCGTTCCTCTACAGTAATGCGGAGAAGGACTCGAGAAAATCAGATGTCATGGTCGATACGCAGCTGGAAACCTTCATTACGGATCGCAAGCGATTTGTGGCAGACATTGGTGACGTTAAGGTTCGCGATCTGATGGAGCCGCTATGCCAATTGCAGCATACGGATCCCAACGTTGCTTACAACTTGTGGACCAGTCTCTTCCCCATGTTCTGGTCTACCTTGTCCCGGGAAGATCGCATTGATTTGGAGAAAGGCATGGTGACGCTTCTCACGCGCGAGTATCATCAAAGACAGCTGGACAAGCGACCCAATGTCATCCAAGCTCTACTCGAAGGCGTTGTTCGCTCCAAGCCGCGTTTCAAGGTCCCGCCGCATGTCATGAAGTATCTCAGCCGCACCTACGATGCGTGGTACACGGCCGCCATTTATCTGGAGGACTCCGCTATCAGCCCGTTAATCGACACGCCCACTGTCCGCGAGAGCAACCTAGACGCGTTGGTTGAGATTTATGCCGGATTACAGGAAGAAGATTTCTTCTACGGCACTTGGCGGCGTCGGTGCAAGTTTGTTGAGACCAATGCCGCACTTTCCTACGAGCAGCAGGGAATGTGGGACAAGGGACAGCAGCTCTACGAAAATGCCCAGATAAAAGCTCGCTCTGGGGCGATGCCGTTCTCGCAAGGCGAATACTTCTTGTGGGAAGATCATTGGCTTATCTGCGGGCAGAAGCTCCAGCAGTGGGAGATCCTCAGCGATTTCGCCAAGCATGAAAATCTGAATGATCTACTTCTGGAGGCTGCGTGGAGGAACATTGAGAATTGGCAGAGCGAGGGCAACCGGGAGCAGCTCGAATCTCTGATCAAATCCGTGTCCGATGCGCCTACCCCCCGGCGAACGTTCTTCCAGGCGTTCATGGCCCTTCTTCAATGTCATATGAAGAAGGAAAACAGCACTCAAGAGTTTAACGGTGTCTGCGATGAGTCGATCCAGCTGTCCATCCGCAAGTGGCTGCAGCTACCCAAGAGGATCACGAATGCGCACATTCCCATCTTGGAACATTTCCAACTTCTGGTGGAGCTTCATGATGCCAGTCACATTTGTGTCAGTCTGTCGCAGACCAATGAACGCAATCTGGATACGAAATCTGCGGAGCTGAAGCTGCTACTGGGCACATGGAGAGACCGTCTCCCGAACCTTTGGGACGACATCAATGCCTGGCAGGACCTTGTCACTTGGCGGCAGCACATTTTCCAGCTTATCAACGCGACTTACCTGGGCTTGTTACCCCCACAGACCAACAATGTAGCCAGCAATTCTTATGCCTACCGGGGGTACCATGAGACGGCGTGGATTATCAATCGCTTCGCTCATGTCGCACGGAAGCACCAGATGCCCGAAGTGTGCATCAACCAGCTAAGCCGAATCTACACGTTGCCGAATATTGAGATCCAGGAGGCGTTCCTGAAGTTGCGGGAGCAGGCCAAGTGCCACTACCAGAACCCCAAGGAACTCAACAGCGGGTTGGACGTGATCAACAACACGAACCTCAACTACTTCGGCGCGCAGCAGAAAGCAGAATTTTACACCTTGAAGGGCATGTTCCTTGCCAAGCTCAATCACGTCAACGAGGCGAACGAAGCGTTTGGTGTCGCGTTGTACTATGACTTGAGGCTCGGCAAGGCCTGGTATGAGTGGGGACAGTACAGCGATCAGCGCTTCAAGGCTGATCCGAGTGACTTGGAACTAGCCAGCAACGCCGTGAGCTGCTACCTGGAAGCTGCCCCGCTGTACAAGGGTGCAAAGACCAGGAAACTGCTGAGCCGAATCCTGTGGCTGCTTAGCTTGGACAACGAAGAAGGACAGATTGCCGCTGCCTTTGAGAAGTTCAAGGGTGACACTCCGGTGTGGTACTGGATTACCTTCATCCCGCAACTCCTGACAAGCTTGTCGCACCGGGAGGCGCGCCTTTGCAAGGCCATCTTGGTGAAGATCGCCAAGTTATACCCACAGGCGCTGTTCTTCTTACTCCGTACCAACAGGGAGGATATGCTGAACATCAAGAAACAGCATGATCAGAAGCAGGAGAAGTTGAATCGTGCTAGGCAACAGCAGCAGTTGGCGTCACCGCACACCAAGTCTTCGCCCTCTGTCACGGATGGATCACCTCAGCAGCCTGCTGCGGTTAAGAATCCCAATACCTCCACTCCCGTGCAGGGCCAGAGCGGTCTCGTCAACGGCCAGCAGCCAGGCCACAATCCAACCCCGCAGTCTCAGGGATTGCCGCAAGGTCAGAGTCAGCAGCTCAACGTGCCCGGACAGGCTCAGTCGTCTCCCGCTCAGGGTCAAGCCCCACAACCGCCGGGTTCTACGCCCGTCCAAGGCCAGACTCCCACCCTTGGCCAGGGGCAAATGCCGCAACCTCAAGGTCAGCAACCAGGCAACCTCCAGGTGCCCGGACAAGTTCCCGCCCCCAATGGCACTCCCCAGCAGAATCAAACTTCGGGAGGCGAACCGGAACGGGAGCCGCTCAAGAAACCGTGGGAATACTCGGACGAGATCATGTCTGGGCTCAAGACAGCATTCCCCCTGCTCGCGCTTTCAATGGAGACCATGGTCGATCAGATCCACAAGAACTTCAAGTGTCCACCGGACGAGGACGCCTACCGCCTTATCGTCGCGCTGCTGAACGACGGTTTGGCGTATGTTGGTCGCATGCCAGGGTCTTATGCGCAGGACTTCAAGCTACCCGCTGCCACAGAGGCGAACATCACGCGCTTCGCTGAGACCATCCTTCCTGCGCATATTCGCAAGTCCTTCGAAGCGGACTTTGTCGTCAAGAAACCCACCATGTATGAGTACATCCAGAAACTGCGCCGCTGGCGTGACAAGTTTGAGGAGAAGCTCGACCGCCGGCCCCAGACCCAGTTCCTCGAGACGTACTCCCCTCATCTCACAGAGTTCCGCTTCCTGAAGTTTGAAGAGGTGGAGGTTCCCGGACAGTATCTCCTGCACAAGGACAAGAACCAGGACTTTGTCCGTATTGATCGGTTCCTGCCCGATATCGATCTAGTGCGCGGGATCGGCGTGTGCCACCGTCGTCTGAAGATCCGTGGCCACGATGGTAGTGTGCATCCGTTTGCTGTCCAGCACCCGGCGGCTCGGCACTGCCGACGGGAGGAGCGGATTCTGCAGTTGTTCCGTATCTTCAATGGTCTTTTAGCCAAGCGCAAGGAGAGCCGCCGTCGCAATCTGTACTTCCATCTGCCTCTGATGGTGCCGCTGGCCCCCCATATTCGCTTAGTTCGCGACGATCCGTCCTACATCTCCATGCAGGGTATCTTCGAAGACTACTGCAGACGGGTTGGAATGAACAAGGATGAGCCTGTGCTCTTCACGATGGACAAGATGCGGTCGTTGGCCGAGACGAAACACAATGTAAGTTTACCCTTCCCCACCATTTCCGGAACTTTTTCTGACGTCTCCCAGCGGTCCCCCGAGCAGCAGCAGGTTCTTCGCACTGAAATCCTCACTGCCATCCAGGAGAAGTGGGTACCGAGCACGGTTGTGCTGGACTACTTCCAGAAGACGTACCCGAACTTCTCGGACTTCTGGCTGTTCCGCCGGCAGTTCGCCTACCAGTATGCCGCCGTTGCGTTCATGACGTACGTGATGCATATGGGCAACCGGTACCCGAACAAGATCATGGTGTCGCGATCGACGGGCGACATCTGGGGCACGGAACTCATCCCTGCCATCAACCCGGCCAAGGCATTTTTCTACAACCCCGAGCAGGTGCCTTTCCGCTTCACGCCCAACATCCAAACGTTGATGGGGCCGATCGCCACCGAGGGTCTCTTCGCGTGCGCCCTGATGGCCATCGCACGCTGCCTCACCGAGCCGCGCCAGGAGCTCGAGCAACAGCTGAGTATCTTCGTTCGGGACGAAATGATGTTCTGGGCGACGGCCCAACACCGCGGGACCCTTCCGGTGTCACAACTGCGCGACCTGGTCTACAGCAACAGCGACGTCATCGTCAACCGCGCCGTTAGCCTGGCCAGTCCCCCCGAGGGCAACCTACCAGCCAACCAGACCACCATCGATCTGATCTCCAAGGCCGTCAACCCCCAGTATCTGGCCTCGTGCGATGCCTTGTGGATGCCGTATCTGTGAACCCGCATTCCGTTGGGAAGGCTAAAGATGGGTGATGTGATTGGCGTTTAACATTTGCTAAAATTCTTTGTTGTCGTTTACTTAATTCTCTTTCTCGTCGTGTATTTTTTGTCATGTTGTTTCCATCTTCCAAGGAGGACGAGGGTTGTCGTCTAGTGGATTTGGATGGAGTAATTCTTTAGCGTGGCGTTAGGGGCAAATTATTTAGTTCAAGATCCGATGCTTATGAATTGAACTGTTTGAATCTAAAGTATTCCATGATCGTGTGTAAGTGTAGACAGTAAGAGGCTCCTGACATACTTCGTTTTTCAGACCCAGATGATAGCTGCCCGATCGGGTAAGGTCTGGCACGGGATCGGCCTCGTTTGAATCCCCGACTGAGCTTGAATGATCTTGCGTCTTCTTCTTTTGTCTTGCGATTCGCACCTTGTTTCTCATAACTCTCTTCTTGTTTTGTGTTCTATTTCTCTCTGTGACGCTGATTTGACTTGCTGTCGCAAGTCCATTCGATTTATCCCCCCGCCCACTACTCCGGTGCGACACCGAGGTGGGACGCGTCTGTTTACCTCCGTCTCCGCCCTCCGTCCTCCGCACCTGGCGCCCCTCCAAACTTCTTTATTTACTGATCTCATGCGCCACGGCCGTACTTTCTCTTGAAACTATTCGATACTGTGACTCTGCTCTCAGACAAGTCACCATGGAGAAGTTTCTGCGCTCCTGGCGACAGGATGCGTTGAACCGCGGCCAGCATGATTCGGCCATCTACATTGGTGACAAGGTCCTCGCCTTGACGAGTGAGTGCAGCGCATCCGCAGAAACGTCCAGAAATATAGCTAACGGACCATCTCATTAGATAGTGATTCCGATGCCTTCTGGCTCGCTCAAGTCCATTTTTCCAATAACAATTACACCCGCGCGTTGGCTCTCCTGTCGCGAAAAGACCTGATCTCGAGAAGCACCGCATGTCGCTACCTCGCCGCCCACTGCTACATCAAACAGAACCAGTTCGAACAGGCGCTTTCCATCCTCGGCGACCATAACCCCACCCATCTCATCCGCACCAGCAATAACGGGCACAGTCGGCGCAAGCTTCAGCACCTGAACGGACAGAGCCACGTTACGCTGCGCAACGGGAAGACGGCTACTTCGCGAATGGATCGGGCGGAGGCTGAACGCGAGGACGCGAGCCAGATTCGCTTTGAGGCGGCTATGTGTTATCTGCGGGGTCTGTGTTTCGCGAAGCAGAATGCGTTTGATCGCGCTCGCGATTGCTACAAGGATGCGGTGCGCATCGACGTGCAGTGCTTTGAGGCGTTTGACCAGCTGATGAAGAACTCGCTGATGTCGCCGGCGGAGGAGCTTGAGTTTTTGGAGTCGCTGGATTTCGATGCGATTACCGCGTCTGATCCGTCGGTGGCGCAGGAGGCGGCTCACTTTACGAAGATGCTGTACACTACGCGGCTGTCGAAGTACTCTTCTCCCGCGATTTTGTCTGACGCTACGGAGACGCTGTCGACGCATTACAATTTGGCTGAAAATCCCGATATTCTGCTGTCGCGGGCTGAGGCTATGTATACGCAGTGTCGGTTTGCGGAAGCCCTGGAGTTGACCTCGTCTATCTTGTCGGCGGCGCAGCCGTCGTCGACCTCTCTGTCAACTGCTACTACGCCGTATAACCCGGCGCAGAGTCATTTGGGCCACCCTCCGGCTGTGTATCCGTTACACCTTGCTTGCTTGTATGAGACTGGTGCTACTAATGCGCTCTTCCTGCTATCTCACACCCTGGCCGACCATGCGCCGGAGGAACCGTATACCTATCTCGCAATTGGAGTCTATTACCTGTCCGTGTCTAAGATCGCCGAAGCACGGCGGTTCTTTTCGAAAGCGTCTTTGTTAGACCCACACTCGGCCCCGGCGTGGATTGGATTCGCGCACACCTTCGCCGCCGAGGGCGAGCACGATCAAGCCATTGCGGCGTACAGCACTGCCGCCCGACTATTCCAGGGTAGTCACCTGCCGCAGCTCTTCCTCGGGATGCAGCATCTCGCGCTGAACAACATGTCCTTAGCTCATGAGTATCTCTGCGCGGCTTATTCCATGTCGACCGGCGCCACATCTGGCGCAGTGCTCTCCATCCCCACAAAACCTTCCGGCGAGCTGTCCCAATTGGGCGGGGACCCCCTTGTCCTTAACGAACTGGGAGTGGTCCTCTACCACCAGAACCATCTCGAGGACGCCGTGGTGCTGTTCCGCCAAGCACTCGCACTGGCCGGCTCCTTAAACTGCGAGCCCGGTGCCTGGGTGGCGACACGGGCGAACATGGGACACGCCCTGCGCCGACTCGGTCGATTGACCGAGGCCTTGGCAGAGTTCGACGAGTGCCTCCGCATCGGCGCCGCGGGGGCCAGCTTCGGCTACAGCCCGTTCCTCGGCGGCAGTGGCGGCAATGCAGCGGGGATGGCGTCCAGCGGTGTCGGCGGCTACGAAGACCGCGGTCTGATCGGGTCTCTGCACACCGCGCGCGGTATCATCCTCCTCGAGCTGAACCGCACCATGGAGGCCGTCACGGCGCTACACGAGGCGGTGCGCGTACTGGGCGCCAGCGGCGGTGGCGACGCAGCCGGCGGAGCCGGAATCGCCGGCACGCTGTTGACACGAGCACTGGAGATCTGGTCCGACGAGGGGCACGACGCGGACGAAGCCCAGGCTGACGAATACGCCAACCGCAGCTCCGCACGGTCCTCCCACGACAAGGGCAAGAGCAAGGCATCCTCCCGCCGACGAGTCCCCGCAGAGGAGTCCTTCCCGGACGAGTGGACAGACGAAGTCACGCACGTCGATTCCCAACAAGGCGGCGTCATCGGCGCGGGCCCCTTCGACGAGAAGGTCGAAATGGAGCTGGATGAGGACGCAGACGCCATGATTAATCAGGCGATGAGGCGCGTGAAGGGTACGAAAACACGTCGTCGGCTGGAATTCAGCCCGGATGTAGTCGATGTTTCTTCTTCTGTGCATGAGACGCCTGTTGCTGATGATCATTATAACGCCGGTGGTGGTGGTGGACACCGCCGCCGGGGATCGCGGAATATACGGAGCGCGAGGCAGTAGCGGGTCGTGCTCTTTTCCTTCCGTTTGTTTCAGTGTCCTTCTTTTCTTTTACTCTTTTTTGTTTCCGCTTGTGTCGCTTTGCGTCTGGGTGCGTTATAGCTAGCTGGCGTTGGTATGCCTGGTTTGGCTCTATCTCTGGCTTATCCTCTCCATCTCTTTCTTGTTTCGTGGCATGGCATTGATATTGATATCGTCTACGGGCAGATAGAGTGGTGTTACTTTTTTTGCATAATGAATGGGGAATGGTGTATGGTTAATGGTGACTGGCGTCTTGTTGTCTTGTCTTTGATTTGCTGGGTCTGTCTGGTCATGCATGGCATTTGGTTGCGTGGGATAGACAGGTCGTCTGAACGATTCCTGGGGTAGGTCTGATATGGTTAGTTAGGAGGATAGGTCTAATCCAGTGTGTTTTGCAGGATTCTGTAGAGTTGTTTTCTGCAACGGTATCAGACTGTGGAGCGCTATCATGTGATTTTATAGTCCGTAGGCTGCTGTTCAAAATGAACAAGAGGAGATATCGACAAGATGTCGAGACAAACAACCTCCGGACAGCGAAGACGCACAAGTTGGCCTATTCTACCTCATGAAGGCATAAAGTTCCCTCCCCACTCGTTTTGATTGATGATCTACTGGACTGAGCAGGTACGTGCTCACTATATCGACTGGACATTGAAACCAAGCGCACGCGACGTAATATTCAAACCAGGACCACAGGAATTATGGACACACTTCGCAGCATAATAATTCAGCCAGAAAATGGGCTTTATTCAACGTCACATCGTTCCTTGAGGCTAAGTGTGGATTGCTGGGTCAACGATACACCCGGTCTCGCTTCGCGAAGTGCAGTCGCATGGCGCTGCAATGATCAATTGAGGCTAAATGCGGCCTTGAAAGTAGACTTGACTTCTACCCCAACAGGATATCGTATACACTAACGCTGCTTTATTGGCCGTTCAGTACATCTGCCGATATAGTCACAAAGACCTCGTGATGGCGAGGTCAACAGTCAATCCAATCTTTACCATCTGGGGAGTACGACCAACACAGTAGTGACAAGGTCTTGAAACGGCATCTGAATAGGCAAGAGACACTATCTTACTCTAGCCTATAAAGGTTTTGGTTGAGGTTGCTAGAGCAGACCGGACGGATCCTTCCAGCACACTAGTATAGTTCCACAAACGAGGTTATGGCATGTCCAACGGCTCGCAGGGTATTGCTCCGCGTGGGATGTGAAACCCTGTTCTGTATACTTTTCGGACAACTGCCACTCACGAAATAACACTACTATTCCAGGTGCGTTTTTGCCGTCTCTACAGTTGATTGATGCGAGCTAGGCTATCTTGATAAGGAAGCTGGGTTGAGACATGGTGCTTGGCACAAGAACGGCGTGCAGCTGGTACGTGCATTCCATTGTTTAATTCCTGCCGCATCCTATCAGGATTAAGCAACATGCTTGGTAGTGAGGCGTTTAGCGAGTACGCAATGGCTTGGGCTCTCCTAGGAGGTGCTAGAAACCCCAGTCCTACAACATGCCAGCTGAACTTGTGTCATCCAAATTAGAGACCCATCTAGCCGCTTTCGTCCTCCAGCTGATACGGATATTTGCACCCTCTGGCAGCCCACATGGGCTTGTAATGGTAATAGTCTTCCTGTCTTGGCCATCTCCTAGACTCAAAAATGACCGCGAATTATGATATGCGACTGCTTTGAAGAGCGAGATCGGCGCTGCATGATATCTGATACCTTCAGTTCCGCACTATGGAGCGGAAATTTCTCCCCCGCACTCGGTCTCATTCCCAGTCACACGCGGGGATTACTTCCGGACGAGAAAGGAGAGTCATTCTTTCCAAAGGATCCAATGATAGAGTGGTTCTCAGGGTTACCCAGGCTTGATTATCGTGCCTCCTATTCCTTGTATGGTGTATCTCGCAGCTTCTAGGTCTATATAAAGGCAGACACCCGTCTACCTTCACCAACATTGATCACTGCATTCTTCATCCTACACTCCGTTCTTCATCTGATTTTCATTCCTCATCTTCTCTCAAACACTTGTTGCGCCTATCTTTGACAAGACAACTCCGAGGAAGATGCATCTGAGCAAACTACTCCTTCTGGCATTAAGCCTAATGACCTCAGCTCTGGCCATGCCAATTGATCAAGGTCCGTATCGCTCAGATGGCTCGATGGCTGATATGCTAACCATCTAGAGCAGACAGAGGGGTGAAAATATCCGCGCGACAAGCGAATAACGGCAGCGGTGACATTGGCAATGGCAAACGCCCACCAAGACAGCCATCAAGCAACACCGTGACAATTTCTGCACGCCAGGCTAATAATGGCAGTGGTGACATTGGTAGTGGAAAGCGCCCGCCAAAGCAACCATAGCCACATTTCAAACATCCCGACTTCTCTGACTGTCTAATAGTTTGGAGACTTCGATCAGGTAAAATAAATCTCTTCTGGTTCTTGTCATTTAATTTCTCTGCGGATTGAATCCCTTGTACAACATCAACATGTCTCCTTATCTATGTTCTGATGCTAACAAGGGCAGATATAAGCCAGTGATGGGGCAGGCTGTGACGGCCATATTGAGCAAGATCATGGATATTTTGAGTATTAGTTTCAAGGTAATATCTAGCTTATATTATGAATATATATAACAAAAGTGTAGAAATCTTCAATCTAAGTATATCAAGAACAGAAAAGAGGCTCATCTGTTCACCCATACTATCTTGTTAATTTATCCACCGTGTTATAGTGGGATGTGTCGGACTATTGTTCAATATAGCCATTTCCCAGCTACTGTAAATGCGTATTGCTGATAATGTACATAATACGAATATATCTTCTTCCAAGTGGGAGACATGATTTGACGCCCAGCAAGCCTTAGGGTTTGGTTTCTGGTAGAGCGTGTCACCGGGAAGTATGTATAAAAATCACAATAGAAGTGTAAGTCTATACAGCAGTTGTTATTCACGTGTAGTTACCCACCACCTACTAACCAGCCGAGGTGTGGCTGGATTCTGGCAAGTCTTCAGTTGGATGTCTCAATGAGTACAAACAGGATGCCCTGTGCTAGTCCACTGCCACCACCACAACCCCTACTACCTGTATAATCCCGTGGCGCATAGCAGAGGCGTGGAGGCCCAGAACATTTCTAAAATGCCGAAGACCTTGGCTGGCTATATCTCTCTCCTGCGTCGATTCCAGTCCAATGTTCATTTTTTTCTCTCTCTCTTCTTCTTTCCCCCTTTTTTGTCCAGTGGGGATGGGTAAATACGAACATCGCACTGGGGGCTGTAAGCTAACCTTAGGGCTCTGGTTCTGCGACAGCCGCCTCCAAGCAATGGCGCCCCCGCCTTCCAGCCGTGGCGAACTCTCGCTAGCTTTCTGACTATGGATTCATGTGTGTCTATGGGAATATGTTTGTGTTAGTACACCCGGTGGACTGTATCTGATTAGAGCAGAGGGTGTGGTGTGAGAGTGATTATGTGAAGCCAGAATATAGCGGTCTACAGACGTCGCAAGGAGGAAGCATGGGAGAACCTGGCAGAACTCTCATTACCGGCCACTATACCAAGACACCAATTGGCGAGTGGTCAGGCCCTGGAACTATTGATACTATTTAACAGAACCCTCTTGGCACTCCCCGAGCAATCCCCCCCGGAACAGCCGGAAACAAGACCACGTTTGGGGGGTTTTGTGAGCAGTTGCTTACAGTTGGTTGGCTGTTTTCACACACATATATATGGGGGTGGTATTGGCATCATGTAGATAGTAACATTGACATGGATAAATATCCTGGCAGGTGGAGACTAGAGATTAGACGACAAAAGACCAGCATGCAATTTCCACAAGAAAATTATACTATAGTCTATATGGCTCCGAAGAATTGAGTCAACAGTGCTCGAGAGGTTATGTCGCAGCCTCAGTGGCAGCTTGATCACCACCCTCGCCACCCACGTTGAATTTGAGCCTCAAGCGCGCAACAGCCAGCGCAGCCAAACCCCCCACGGTATGCGCTTTGGAAATATCAGCCAAGCTCACCTCCAGCCCCAAATTGCGACGGATCCAGCTTTTGACCTCCACAGCCATAAGCGAGTCAATGACCATCTTCAGAGCCGCCTCGTCATCGGAAGTCTGGGACTCGGGCATATGCTGCGTGATCACGGCAATGAACTCCTTGGTGATAGTCGTCTCTGTCTCCGGGAGGAGAACGATTGACGGGTCTCTTTCTGCTTTGTCTAGCAGCTCTCTCAGACGATTGTCAATCGCTGTATCAACCTCCCGCGTAGAGAGGAATTCCAGGTTGGTATATGATCGGAAGCGGGCGTCACGATGCCATATCGGTCGCACTGTCGGATCGGAAATGGGCCGTGTGTGACTGAGTCCTGCGATAAGTGGAGCAGACCAGGGGCCCATTGAGTCAATGGCACTAGGCACGCTAGATTGATGGATGCAAAGGCGCAGACCCTCCAGCACTTCTGCCGGACTCAGAAGTTTGATGCCCCTAGACGCCATGTACCTGCGAAGCTTTGGATCACGACTGACCAGACCAACCTCGTCTACTGCGCCGAGAGCAAGAACCGAGGAGGGATAACCATGATGACGGCGATTTTGCGTGAATCCATCAAGGAACGTGTTGGCAGCTGCGTAGTTGGCCTGACTCGAATTTCCGCAGATTCCGGAAGTGGAACTAAAAACGACGAAGAAATCCAGACGTTCGTTAGGAACCGAATGGTGTAAGTTCCACGCGCCAGTAACCTTTGGTGCCAACGCTTTCTGCCATTGCTCGAAGGTCATATCAAGGTAAGGACAGTCCTTTTTGAGGTTAGATCTTCAGTCGCGAAGCAGAGCCAAGGGGGGAAAAGACAAAAATCAAGGAAAAATCCAAGAAAAGCAACCTACATTCAAAGATAATGCCATGTGAAGTACTCCTTTCAGGGGCTTTTGGCATGTTGAAACTGCATGCTGGACATTGTGTATGTCTGCTACATCACCCCGCACACACTGCACAGAGCATCCCATCAACTCTAGCTCATTGATAATCTCCTGGTCGCCCTGAGCTGACCCTGCAGATCGGGAAAGCAACACTAGATAGCGTGCCCCATTTTCTACCATCCAGGTAGATACGGTACGCCCCAGGCCACCAAGACCACCTACTAGGAGATAGGAGGCATCGGGAGAGAACCTTATTGACTCCTCAACGTGCTTGCTTGGTAGCTGGCTAGAATCATCGGGCATCTTGATAAGCACCTTACCAATATGCGCACCAGATTGCATATACCGGAATGCCTCGACAATGCGGATCGCTTCAAATGTTGTGATGGGGTGAATTGGCTGGATCTTGCCTTGGCTATACAGTGCAATGGTATCGCCCATAATCCTATCTCTAGTTAGCTGCCGATATTCAGGAGCGGGGCTCGCTTCTGATATTTACTTCTTCAATATTCCCGGGTCCACTGCGGCAAGCTCTAACAGATCGACACCGAAAAAGCTCCGATTGTTGAGAAAAGGTGCCATGCTGAGATTACCGTTGGTCAGAAAATCCCGTTTACCCAATTCAATCATCTTTCCAAGTGGAGCAACGCATTCCCATGAGGTGTGCAATAGCTGACCGGAGAGGGAGTTCAGCACGACATCCGCGCCACGCCTCCCCGTCCGTTCCATCAACGAAGGCAAAAAGCTTCGGTCCCTGGAGTTAAATATGTTCCTCTCATGCAGGCCTACATTATCAACAAGGTGTTCCCTTTTACTCTGATTGCCCACGGTAGCAAAGATCTGACAAAATACTGTTAGGGTTCGTCAAACCAACCGGGAGAGCTTATGTACAGTACCTTGTCAACCCCGAGCAGCTGGCAAATCTGGATGGCCGCAAGACCAACCCCACCACATGCAGAATGGATGAGAATTGACTGGAACGTGATTAGTGAAAAGAGACTGCAGAGTCCACACAGACTGAACGCTTACCTGATCTTTCCGAAGCTGAGCTAAATGGATCAAAGAATAAATCGCCGTAGCAAATACCGACCCCATAGTTGCCGCATCCTCCATTGAAAGACTCTCGGGCAGCCGGATTAGCCGAGTCTGATCAACAACGGCATGTGTTCGCATGATGCCCGAGGTGAGAAGAAGTACCCTATCCCCAGGAGCAATATCCCGGACATTGTCGCCCACTCGTTGGACGATGCCAGTTCCTTCGACCCCCATGTCACTTTTCTGCCCAACGAAACCCATGGCGACCATGATGTCCTATCGAAGAATTAGAGGTCCCTGTTCAAGTGTTTGATAGTCAACTGAAGTCCCATACCCTAAAGTTCAGCCCAATATAGCAAAGCTTGACTTCAACCTCCTCTGGTCTTAAAAGGCTATATTCCATCCCGACCCATTGAAGTGTGTTAATGAGACCATTTGTCCCAATGTCAAGCTTTTTGGAGGAGCTTGGTGGTGGCAGTAAGATATCCTCTCCTTGATGCCCCCAATGGCAACGACTGGTATGGATAGTACCATTTCGGACGGTGAACTCGAATTCTAAATCGTCACATTCTTCACCCTTTGATCTGAGAACCTTCCCCAGAATAGCGCCAATACCCTTGGCAGACTGAGTGTTGAACGTGTCCACTTCAACCGTGCGGAGGTCAAGATTCATCTCGTCTCTGAGACTCCGTACAAACCCAGGAACTAGACTATATCTCGGATCAAGGCAAGACAGCTGGATTGCTCTTGTAACCCATATGAAGGTACATTTTTCGGAACCTCCAAGGTATCTCTGAAGTAACTCAAATTCCCTTTGAGAAATGTCGTAAAGAAATGGGCCGGGTACATCAAGCAGAAGAATGACACAGGAACCAGGTTTGGGTAAATCATCCAGTGTTCCCCACTTTAGCGCATACCCTATTGTCATGAGCTCGGTTGCAAAAAGCTGATGCCAGTAGTTGCAGTTGTCGACACACTCAACAGTCACCAATGTAACGCATTGATTGGAGATACGCTTTGGTAGATTGGTGGCGACTTGCGCCGTGATGGTAGCACACATTTGAATTGGCGGTTCAAGGTCGTAGCGCATGGTGTCGACTCCTGTGAAGCCAGCAGCTTGCAGCTCCATGTTCCATCTCTCGGGGCTGATATAGGGTTTGTCTATCCTACGATCATCCTGGCCAATCCACCAACCAGGCAGAGTCCCCTTGCACGGTTAGCTGCTTGTATATAGGTTCGTCCTGTAGTCGACTTACCATTATATAATCTGTAAAGTGCGTCTCTATAGGTAGGGTTAGTGAGTTTGATAGTATTGCAAGGGGGGATGATGGGTGTACCCGGATTCAATTCATGTAGCAGTAGGTGGCCTTGCGGGGTTAGCAGTTTGCGCACGTTTTCGAGTGTCTGTTTCAACACTGGTGTCGCATGGATAACCTAAAGTAAAACAAATGTAAACTCAAACGAATTCGAAAACACGGTGTCCAGAACAACCTACATTAGATGCAATAACAAGGTCAAACGTGTGGGGCAGATAGCCTTGCTCGATCGGATCTCGGGATATGTCTAGGACTTTATATTCCATACACCTGTGGTTCTTGAATTTCACCCGAGCTGTCTCCATAGATTCAGGTAGTATATCCGTGAAAATGTACTCGCTATAGGTTGGAATCCCTGAGACACACAGTGATTCAAGGGCAGCAGCCGTGGCACTACCTGTACCAGCCCCAATCTCAAGGATGCGTATTCTGGGGTTCGCGTGACTTATAACACGAAGAAACTGGCTCCAATCAGTGTGCTTTTGAGCAAGGGAATAATACCAAGCCAGGTTATCTTCGTCCATCAAAAGATCCAACGCGGAGACCGAGCCTGCTACCAAATCTAAACAATGATCATGAATTTTCTCCATGTATTCTGTTGCGATGGTCACTTCAGGTCCTTGGTTTGGTTGCTCAGACTTGATCGCTGTTAGGACCGCCAAAATCCGAGCATCGAGGTTACTGTAGTGGGAAATTTTGGAAGAGGCCTCTTGATGGTCTTTGCAAAGTTCCATCGCCTGGGCTATTATCCAACCTTTCCACTTGGCCATATTGGCAGACTTGGGCTGCGCGTCCTTGATCAAGTTGGCCGTGTCAAGGATCAATAAGACCGAGAGCTCATTCATAAGGTTGAAAGTACGCTTCATCTCATCGGAGATAGCCACCGGCGGGAACAGTGCTTGCCGGTCTGTTAAATCAAAATCCGGCATCCATTGAATTCGTGCGGTCAGTGGGATCCGTTGACCCACTGTTCCATCTTCTTTCCCTAGAGAAAAACACAGTCCACGACAGATGGAAAGTACCACCTTCCCGTCAATTACGGCTGTTGCATTTCCTGCCAAGCTGCCACTGGATTCCTGCGTGACATCCACATTCACATGCATCTGGTTGCCTCCCGCACCAACATATAGCCGCTCAATCGATGCTGGAATTGCGCCTGTTGCGATATGTCGCGATAAACCTCTGGCTCCCGCAACACTCATCAGTTGAATGCATTGGTCAATCATTGTTGGGTGAATCGCGTAACGGCTTGTTGGGGTTTCCAGACTTTTAGTTACCTGCGCGGCCGCCCTGTTACCACATGGATCGGCAGTGATGTCTTGGAGGCCCCTGAAGTGTTCCCCGTAAGATAAACCCAGCCCAGACAGAGTATTATACCAACTCTTTGATGAAACAGGACGGGCATATTGGTTCATGTCCATGGTTGCGATACTCTGCTCAGAGCCCGCACGCACCTGACCAGTGCAGTTTTTGATCCACTTGTTACCATCATGGGATGCAATTGTGAATAGGAACCATTCAGAATCAGTGAGATCATTCACCTTCCTTGGGCTCAGAGTTGTGACGATTTCCACTGTCTCGTAGCCATCCAAAGTCAGTGGAGACCTGAACATCACATTCTTTACCGAATATCCAGAAGTCTCTGGGGAGAGCTGTTGAACAGCCTCGCCAACCATAGAAATATATCCTGCGCCGGGGAACACAACCTGGCCTTGGAGGACGTGGGCTGACAACCAAGGAGCATTGTCGAGCCCGAGAAGAACCCTCCACGAAGGCTCAAAGTCTGTCGACTCGGTGCACCTGAGGCCCAGCAGTTCATGGTGCGGGTGCTGGGTAAGCCTCCACTCTCGAGCGACTCGGCTTTCACTCCAATATTTAGTGGCATGATTCCACGGATATGGGGACAGGGTGGTCAGGACGCGTCCCGGGCTTGAGAATCGCAACAAATCTGCGTCCACTCCATTGATATGGACATGACCAATGATGGACATTAGTTGTCGTTGGCAATCGGGGTCATGTCGGACTAGTGTAGGCACATAAACAAGACTCCTCATTAGTTTCCTGGCTTGGAAGATCTGCTTTATGGCGGACGAAAGCGCAGAATGCGGCCCCACTTCTAATATTACGTGGCTCATGTCCGCGTCGCCATTGTCCAAGAGAGTGTTAACCGCGTCATCAAATCGGACTGGGCTTTCAAGATTCTGCCTCCAGTAGGCAGAAGTCAGCTGCGAGGAGTCTGTGACTTTTTTCGTGGTGACGCTGGAAAACATGGGTAGCATTGAATCATTGCTCTCCGCAGAGGTTGAGATTGCAGCTTCATAAGACGGGCCTAGGGATTTCATGTGGTCTGTACAAGTATTAGTGCTCACGGAACGGTTGATATCATGCACGCAACATACGGGAATGGTATGCAATGTTCAAGCGAAGTCTCCTGCAGAAAACATCGGGCAGACAGCGTTTGATTTCTTCCACCACATGGTTGATCTTCTCCTTGTCTCCTGATATGGTGACACTCCGAGGCCCATTTTGACAGGCAATCACCACACCGTCAACGATATACGGCTCAATATCATCCCGAGAAAGGCCGATACTTGCCATCTCTCCTCGTCCCATTTTGGATTTTGCAAGCCGCCCGCGGTGATACGCGATCGTGATGGCGGACTTGGCGGAGATGGCACCAGCGGCATAAGCTGCAGCAATCTCACCACTCGAATGACCGACAACCTGAGAGGGCCGAACTCCAAACTTTGCAAGCAAGTTAACTAGTCCAATCTGCACAGCTGTGGTCAGAGGCTGAGCTAGCTCAGCTTCATTAACCCGGGACCCTTCCACACGACTGAGTTCCTCTGCAAGCAATCGTCAGCGGGCTAGTAGTAGCATGGTAGATAGGTTTCATGATCTCTCACCTCCCAGCGACCATGATGGTGAGAATTCAGTGCTGCTGAGTATTTGACTCAAGGCCGCCATATCTGTCTGGAATGACTCGTATGTCTCCATCAGGGCCTTTCCCATACCAGCCCACTGGGCTCCTTGACCTGTAAATGCAAATGTTACACGGGGTGATCCGGTCGAGCGAGTCTTATAAAAGTCTGAAGAGTTTATCAGCGCCCCTTGGTTACATATGACAAATGCACGGTGTGTTAAATGTCGTCGGCGAACAGCGAGGGTAAAGGCAAGATCACCAAGCTCATTAGGGTTGGCATTAGCATAGTCGGTCACCTGCTTAACTCGGGATTGCAAACTCGTTGGATCCTGAGCAGATACCACAAGGAGTACGGGGCCTTTTGGTGGTAAGCTTTCTTGGGCCTGACCTCCGGCACGAAAGTCGGACGCGGCATCCACAACAACATGGGCGTTAGTACCGCCGATACCAAATCCATTAACACTGACCCTTTTTCTACGATCTGCTGGCCAGTCCAACGGGACGCAAGGCACTTTCAGTTCTGATTCTAGAAGAGTTGAGTTAGGCGTGTGGAGATGGGTATTTGGTGGGATCATCGCATGCTCCAGAGACAAGACGGCCTTGATCACACTGGTGATGCCGGATGCACCTTCTGAATGGCCAAAGTTTGGTTTGACCTTGCCCCTAGTCAGCAGCGGAATGGAAATGACCGATATATCCATTACATACAGCGCCAATGAACATCTCCTGCCCCGCGAAAACCTTGCCTATGGCTGAACACTCGGTTGTATCGCCTGCGACGGTACCGGTGCCGTGGCATTCAACAAACGCTGTTTCGGACAGCGCTTGAATTCCAGCCTGACGATAGGCCGCTTTGATTAGCGACTCCTGGGCTTGAATTGATGGTGTCGAAATGCTGGCTGTTTTCCCATCGGAACCGATAGCAGTTGAGCTGATCACAGCCCTAATGGGGTCATTCGAGCGAAGCGCATCGTCAAGGCGTTTGAGATAGAGGACGTTGATGGCCTCTCCACGCCCGTATCCATCGGCTTGCGCATCGAATGTTCGACAAAGCCCACTCGGGGATAAGACCAAACTACTGCACAAACTTGCGGTCATCGTGGGTGAAAGGATAAGATTGCTGCCGCCGACGATGGCAGAAGAACAGTCTCCTGCAATTAAAGACTGACATGCTTCATGAAGGCCAACTAGGGACGACGAGCATCCAGTCTGGATCGTCATACTTTACCAATCTTCAGCCCCAATTTCGCATACCAAATTTTCTTGGGGATTGTCAAGACTCACCTCGGACCCTGGAAGTCATACTTGTAGGAGATCATATTGGCCAACGCGAACCCCCCAGTGCTCAAAGCATGGGACCGATCTGTATGCAAAGGGTCTCGCAGGGACAGACTCAACCAGTCCTCTCCAAAGACACCAACATAGCATCCAATATCCTTTCCTTCCCAGTTGACTTCGCCTGCATTTTCCAAGCATTCCCACACCACTTCCAGAAGTAGCCGCTGTTGAGGATCCATGTGCGATGCTTCGTAGGCTGTCATGTCGAAAAATCCAGCATCGAAATAGGCTGGATCCTCTCGAAGAAAGTATCCATGCTTTGTTTTTATACAGCCTTGACTGAACGGGTGATAAAACGAATCAACCTCGTACCGGTTGCTCGGCACTCGACCATGGCCGTCTTTCTTGTTGATCAAGAAATCCCAGAAATCCTTGCTGGTTCGCACGTCACCGGGCAGTCGCATTGCCATTCCTACAATGGCAATTTGTGTACCTGAATGACCATTTTTGGAGGGCGTCGTGCGAAAAACATTGGAAGAAGCTGGGAGCGGCGGGCCATCTTTGCACAATGATGTTTTTGCCATGCCTTTTGAAATTGTAATCGGCGTCTCGGGCGGAGCAATATCTGTCGCCATACTCTTTACACCGTCGTTATGTTTTCAACTCTTGAGATTCCTCGTGCCAAATTGACTGGATATTGTAGGGTAGTGACTCCAGAGATAGCGACGTTGCAGGGAGATTTTTGGACAAGTCGACGGGTGCTATAAAGGAAATCATATTACAGCGCATGTGTTTCAATGCGCAAGTGATCAGCCAAATTCACAACTCTATAATGGTGCATCTCTCAAGACACACTTGCGAGTTGAAAGTACCCACTGACGCTATACACATCACATGATAAACATTGGACAAGTGGCCATAGCCAGTGTGCTCTCCTCTGACGCTCAACTGATATAGTTACTCAAATTGTGTACTCTTTGCGACCTCATAGTATGGTCAACGAACAAATTAACCTTGCTCAAGACAGAATTCCCTTGCTTAAGACAGAGGTCTTGGCCGCCACAAAGATTAATCCTGTTCCAGATTTTTTCTAGCAAAAGTAGCTGACACGAGCGGCCTTGTTGTGAAATAATCCAGTGCATCACTATTGCATGACCTGTCTGAGCTCAGAGCGATCGCCATCTGTGGCCCCGGCATATGGAGACCGTAGTTCTTCCCTATGGAAATTTTCAAGACTGACCAATTTCTGGAAACTTTGGACAAACTAGTGATTTCCCACTTAGCAAACCAACCTGATATGTCATTACCAGACAAATCACCATTCCGTGCTGAGGTCTGCTTTCCCTGGGGGCAACCCCTGGCTGAGAAGATACCATACGCGCATAGCAAGGAGGGCCTTAAGAGTCGACGTGTCTTTTCTGCTTCACGATGATTGGGTGATCAACGTAAATTGTTATCAGACAGATCAGAGTGCACTCCCTGGCGCAGGGAGACCAGGGAATCATCTCACACCTCGATCACTGCCGCCATAGATTGACTGTTCTAACACTTGCTTCGTACTCCGTAGTAATCTCATGAAGACAGAGCAGGCCTTAATCAATCATAAATTCTCAATCATTGTATCCCCATCCCTTGACGTCAACACTTTGCGCCAGTTTTATCCCTTCTATGGAAGTTGACGGGTCTTCGATATGTTCAACGTGGAAATTACCAAGAGCCTACAGCAAGAGTTGATCTTTTACTGCAAAAATTTTGACTTCCTTCATGCCAGCTTCCTGATTGGCTCTACGATCCTGTGCTGCTACGGCTTGTCTATAGTTCGGCTTCAGGTTGCAACAGCTATCTTACTCTTAACCCTCCACCATGTATACAGTTTAGGGATTACTGCAGGTAGGCCGGTTTCATAGCAGAACTATCACGCAGTACTGATTATTATAACAGGCTATCACCGTCTGTGGACACATAGATCCTATCGCGCCTGCCTACCCATCCGCTATCTTCTCGCCTTTGTCGGCGCCGGTCAATTCCAATGGTCCATCATCTGGTGGTCAACCCATCATCGCGCCCACCATCGCTACCTTGATACTGATCAAGACCCATACAATGCTCGCAGGGGTCTTTTCTATTCCCACATCGGATGGATTATAGGGCTCGCCCCCTCTACATGGGGCAAGGTCGACGTATCTGACGTGAAAGCTGACCCCGTAGCCGTCTGGCAGCAGCGGTATTACATCCCCATTGCCATTCTTTCAGGGCTCATCATTCCAGCGGCTATAGCCCACGTTGGCTGGAATGACTTGGCGGGGGGGTTCATCTACGCAGGAGTGCTTCGGGTTTGTCTCCACTTGCAGATGACATTCCTCGTCAACTCGCTTGCCCACTACGCCGGCAGCCAGCCCTATTCGACCGATAATACGTCCCGTGACAACCTCTTTGTGGCTCTTCTCACCTCTGGTGAGGGTTACCATAATTTTCACCATCGATTCCCCGCGGACTACCGCAATGGAGTGCACGTCTTGGCGTTTGACCCGGCCAAGTGGTTTATCTGGTCGTGCACTCGGCTTGGTCTGACGTCGCGTCTACGACGAACGCCTCAGCGCGAGATCGAGTCGGCGTACAGGACGGTATTGAGAAGTATCGGGTAAAATGATGGTTTTGTCTATGGGACTAGAGATGGCCCATGGTTGAAAAATGTAGCTCTGGAGGTTTTCCATTTGTTATCCCCTTTCATATTATACTACAAGTTACCCTAAGTCATACTATGACATACAATTACCGCTACACTTGGAAGCTGTTATGACACTAATCAGTGGTTTGGTAGTATTTTCTCTTGTTCTTGGTTTGCAAAATACTCTGTGCAGTATTATGGTATCTTGTTTCTCACCAAAGGATGTCATTGAGTAAAGCCGATTTGATGGGAATTTTCCACAATGAAATCCACCCGCACTTCTGCGCCAAAAGATAGTTATCAGCATATAAACGAAACCCGCATGGACATGCATGCTCCTTGATTCTGTGGCTGATCGGTAAGGGTTCAAGTTGGTAGGCCAACAGAGCAACACGTATTCGACTCGTTCCACATAGGCTAAGAGACATCAAAGGTTCAAGAAGCCCCCAAGATTGAGGCAGCCTGAATTATAGGATTTAGAATGATTTGCTGTCATAAAACTACCAGCTTCTACGGAATTTTCCCGATGTATACCCCAAAATTATCAATTGATGGGCAACCCAAACTTACTGAAGATTGCCTAGTTTGGAGTTTGCTACTTCTTTCCCTCTGTGGTTTGCAGAAAGAAATTCAAGATATAAATAAAAGCAGTCAGGAGGGAGAACAGCAACCAAATTGCCATTATGTAACTTATCAGATATGACTTTCCATAACACTTCCATGACTGATCTCCCCTACATACTGCTACGTGGCACCAAGCCGCATCCAAGGTCCGCTCTTGGCTACATGAAAGATGTATGGGACCTGTCACAAGGAAGCAATAGTGTCCTCGGCTACCTAGACATCTTTCTGGCATGGTTGGCACCGATGTCGTCACTGAGACTTGGACCATCCGACAACGTTACGGTGATGCACTTCTACACCATGGGTTTCTTCGGTTGCCTTGCACAGTTTCCTCGACATCGATCAAGTCCCGAGTAGTCTCTACTCAGGTTCAATCACCACGATGATCCCTAGCCCCACAGATATTGATCAATGGTTCAAGGACCAAACCGTGCTGCTGACGGGGGGGACGGGGACCCTAGGAGGATGTTTGCTGTACAAACTTGCCATCCAGCTCCCAACTAAGCGGGTCTTCGTCCTTTGTCGAGGGTCAATCCACCAAGCCATGACAAAGTTGGAGAATTCAATGCCAGAGCAGACAGACGATATTCTCGAATCTGGACGGGTTACCTTTGTGGTGGGAGATCTCACCAAGGCCAACGCAGGACTCAAGGAATCCGACTTGCATCAAGTGCAAGACCAAGTAACTGTGGTAATCAACGCTGCCGGTAATGTCTCGTTGCTTCAAGACCTTCGCGAGTCGGTTGGTGAAAACACCGTTCCCCACCTCGCTCTAGTACGTCTCTGTGGGACATTCCAAAGAATCCAAAGGTTCCTTCATGTTTCCAGCGCATATGTCAATAGCTTTCTCCCGGGGGGAGCCGTGGAGGAACGTGTCTACGACATTTACGGCGACGCCGTAGACTCGGCACAAAATCTCAAGTCCATTCTTAATACGGGGAAATCCCCGTTCACTTCCTCCTTCGCTGTCCCCTATAACCATGCAAAATATATTGCAGAGCGCCTGTTGCTAGATGCATCGCCACCGTTCCCTCTCCTGATAATCCGTCCGTCCAACATCGGCCCCGCCATCCGCGACCCAAGCCCATTCTATGGACTCCACATGGTCATCCCTCTCCACAGTTATGTTCAATTTGTTCTCTGTAACAGCACGCAAAGAAGAGAGGAGCTCGAAGCCGAGTTGCCGCTCGAGAACATCATCGACGAGATCCCCGTCGATCTTGTGGCCAACACCTGTCTTCTCCATTTAGCAATGGGCACAACTGGCATGGTGCACTCCGCCGCTAAGCTCTACCAACCTCGATGCGTCGGCGATATAAAGCGCGATTGTCTAAATCACACGTCCCCGGAACTTATTGACGACCTTCGTCGATCCGAGATCTCGAACCATCCTGAATTTCTCACCCACTTTACAGACATGTTCACCAAATTCTGTCGGGATTGGAAGTTTGAGTGCACACGGTCCGACTCCCTGCGAGAGGTTCAAGGTCCGCTCACGTTGAGCCTTGAAGGGCATGATGCCGCGGCGTTTTTGGCCGTGCGAATAGAGCGCGTAGCACGGAGGTTGTTGGACACTGTAAAGAGAGCTCAGGCGTCGGGTCATTCGCTAGGGTAGTGATGCCTGGGATCCTCTGCAGCTTGGTATACTGTGTCCCCAGCAAGATGCCGCTCTATTTAACAATGCATCACGACACGAATGCAAACGGCGAAACGGCGAATCTAGTGGAACAGTCTCTTTACTAATTGGAAATTCGATCATGGTTTTCATCATCGCCAGTATCTTTGACAGCCTTGACCAGAAACCAATAGTCTCTTTCCGCGCAGTGCCCTATCTTCTTGACCCCCTAGTTGATCATTTGACACGATTGGACCGTACTGAGTGTTTCCTACATACGGGAGATGATCCATGGATCTAAATAATGACTGCTCATCTCGTTCAATCTTTCCATGTTGTGATGGCAGGGAGCTCCGGGGAACGCTCACTGTAGTAACTATCAAGAACGTCAAAAAACATTTATCAAGCTAAAAACATAACTCATGAAAGAGTTGACAACTGATAAGGGTCTAGCACCCACTTCAAGAAGACTGCCTTGGAATCAGCTTGACATATTGAGGCTTCTTCTTCCAGGTCATGTTCGTCTTCTGATCCGCCCAGTGCTCAATCCCCGGTTGTCGCTGGATATCAAAGTTCCAGAAGAAGCTGGCGACAATCAACTTCATTTCGGCATACGCCAGGCTAGATTGATTTCCTTAGTAGCTAATCTCCAGCGCGGTGCTTCGCGGTAATGAGACCATATTGCAAGATGGTCAGAGGGCACTTACTTTTTCCCTATACAGTTCCTGGGCCCATATGAAAACGGCTGAAAGGCGTCCTTCTGATCGCTCGAAAATTGTCCATCCGGATCCTCCAACCACCTCTCTGGAATAAAAGTGTCTGGCTGGGAGAAATTCGCCGCGCTGCGACTGCACGAATAATGGTGCATCCCAAGTGATGTCCCTCCGGGCACGAACTTTCCACAAACCATTGCTCCGGGCTCGGGAGCCAGGCGGGGCACTGTCCCAGTAACAGGAGGGTATATGCGGAGGGATTCCTCCAGTACCGCGTGAAGATAAGGCAGACCGATCACCCGTTGGTAGGTAATTTCTTCCTTCGTGGTGAAGGCGGAGCGGATTTCATGGGTCAGACGTGAAAGTGCACTCGGGCAAAGCTGGAGGTGACAGAGCATCCCCGAAAGAAATGTGGATGTCGTTTCACTGCCTGCAAGGATCAGGAGTTGGCTTGTCGTGAGCATCTCGCTGAAGGTGAGCCCGTCTGGACCCACGTTTTCGCTGGAGCCACGGAGCATGTGGTATACTTCCTGCTTATTAGCATACACTATCTATAACCGACCAGAATGAGATAAAGGATAGGTACCAAAGTCTTGTCTCTTGGTGTCTGAGGCTACACGACGAGTGAGTCGATCCCGTGCCCATTCATACGTATATAAGAAGTCATCTTGCAGACGCTTGGGTGTGATAAGGCGCCTTACAAACCCCAACCATGGCTTTGCGACGAGGCGTGTTGCAGTACGCATATATACCTCAGCATCCAGAAACCCGAATAGAGATGACAGGTAACGATCTGTTTTACCCTGCTTTAATAGTCCAAACGGCTCCCCAAAGGCAAGGTCTCCGATGACATCAAAAGTCATAAAGTTGAACCAGTCCACCATGTTGACCACGTCATTGCCCTCGGCTACCTTCTGGTGGAGTCTAGATATAAACAAATCAACGTAGTTGTGGAGGTATACTTCCTGAGTCTTGAGCGATTTCTCGGAAAATGCATGGGCGAGGAGACGACGCAGTCGGCGGTGTTCTTCACCATTCGCGCCCACCTGTATGAAGTCTTAGAGAATAAGGCTCACGATGGACGAGTCCACACTCAGCCAGTTAGAGAACAGGTATAAGGTCATACAATATTCCATGTCCCATCCGGAGCGCAGTGGTGCCACTCCTGGTCTTTTTCAAAGAGCGCTTTGCCCTTGGTTGTCCGGTGATCTGGTCACAGTCAGCAGGCAGAGAGCATCGTCTCTTCTCCAATCCAGACGTACCGCAGATATCATGCCACGCTTGTGCTGAATTATATGACAGAGAGTTGGGCTCAGTGCGCACGACCTCACCGTACCGGTCATGCGCCTCTTTTGTTTTGATGTGAAGAACGCCCGTAAGCTCCCAGAGGACAGTCCATAGTGGAGTAGCGCGGGCGAGCACTGGTCCAGGAAAGTCGCGTAGAGGATGGAAGTAGAGGTTATATATAATCTTGCCGGCTACTCTTGTGGCGACGGCAATTAAAATGGCCTGGGATTGGAATATATCAATAGATGCTACTAGATGGACGGAGGGACAGGACAAACCCCTATGACTAGAGCCGTGGGCCCATACGGACCATCGCCAGACAATTGTGCCGCGAGGACACGAACAAGAGTCATTGAATGCGAATGAAATGTTGTTGAGCAAGTATGCAACTGTCGAGTTCGCTGGCAGCAAACAGCAGGTCTACAGAGCTATGCTAGTAAACGCCGTGCCGAGATATATATGCATACTTTTACCCGGATATGGACAACCCCTTGACCTGGCAATTACTACCCCGCTCGCATGGCTCTAACATGGAAACAGTCTAGACAAGCTAATTCGTTTAGCTACATGTCAAAGGGAGGCTATAAACATGATTTTGTCAGTGGATTAGTCTCGGTGTCAATGGCCCGAATATCCCGTCACCCCCACTTAGATACATTAGCTAGATGCAAGATGTAAGGTTCATCAGAATCTCTACAAGTCAGCCCCAACCAACATTATGCTTACTAGGGTCAGTATTCTTCCGTGCGATTAGCTTCTCTCCCATTCGTGAAGAAGACTCTCGTGCCCTCCAGGCAACCCATACCACATTGGGCGCTACCCTGGAATCCCTGGTCGCTTTGGCGCGCCAAGGGACTTGATATGTCAATGATTGGCCGTGAAGTATCTCAAGCCAATCTCATTCCCGCCGAAATGCAAATTACCCCCCTCCACCAAGAGCGCATTGGTGACTTGTGGCGTCTTGACAATAAGCTGGTGAGCCAATGACACACCCATTCTTCCATCAGGCCGCCCACTGTACTTTTTTTTGCTTAATGCGGAAACACAGACAACTGGATTTTGCGAACATATGCCCATCCTGCACGGAGACAAGAAGGTGGAGAGCTGATTGGGTAATACTGGTAGAATATGTATGGTCCCAGGGCGGGTAAGAAACAAGATTTTGGAACAAAAGGACAAACACATGCATGGGGCGCATGACCCTTATCTAGAGAATCGAAGCCAGCAGGACAAACAGAATCAACATCCGGATTCGTGCTCAATGAAGCTGGGGATGGCCTATCATGTGAGTCCTGATGTATTGAACGATGTTTTTTAGCGCAACTGTTTCTGCAGATTGCCACTGGGAAGGCCAATCGCTCAGAATGATTACAGTAAAAAAAATATTATTGGTGGAAGTAGAACCTGCTAGGGGCAATTCGCTCTCTGGTCAGTCGTCATGCCCTATAGTTGAGAATCCAGAATTCCTAGTCCAACACCAGGTGAACATAGGGCATGATGTAACAACGCAGACTTGTGATAGTCACATCTCGATTCCCATATTCTGACAAATTACGAGCAGTGTAGGACTGTGTAATAGACTTGTTTGGATTCTTTTCCGTTGTCCTCTTCCAAGTAAATGTGCCCTAACAAGATAATCATTATACACAGCAACCAAATGTTGGAATATCAAGTTTCAAGACCCTACCACCTCCCAATTGATGGTTTTTGGTCTAGTGTCGAGAACCAGTGTCCTGTCAGGCTGTCACCAAACAGCTAGGGAGGCTGGATGATCGACATAAGACTTATCAATTCCAGGTGATAGAGCCATCAAGCAATGAGTCTTGGGTCTCAGACGTGGTATTCCAATACTCTGTATAATTTTCAATCGCCCATCCACTCACATGATAAAGACACCATTCATGATTCAGGCAGATCTTGCACGGAAACATTTTCCATACTAACAACTAACTAGTTGGTGTGATTGAGAAATATCAAGATAATAGCGGCCTTGGCCTGCTGCATCTAATTGTTCATCTGTCATGCGCGCTTCTTTCATGCTCCTCTGGTGGGTCACTAATGTAAATGGAAGCAAGACCGAGCTGCGAGCATGACCAAATGAACCAGTCACTCGGATCAAACACACACCAATGGGACCCGGTCCCATAGAATACCGGAAATTTATGGTGAAAGGTATGGTATCCCTCCCCAAACGTGACCAGGGCCAATAGGGCGTTATCCCTAGGGACGAGTCCCGGTCTCGGCGCATTGAGCACGCGAATCGGCCCCGTTCGGCGGCTAGGTCCTTCACTCACTAGCCGCGATCGCTATACCATATATTCGGAATAGGGTCAATGGTAAGGTGATGGTCTCGGGCTGCAGTTCCACTGGCGTGAATCCATGCCAAAGCAGGACTGGCGTGCCCTTCGTTAAAGTGAAATGAAGAAAGGAGAAAATTTCATCGTAGATATTGAGCTTTCTCCAAAGAGACACCATCACCGTAGAAGTGGTCATATTTGACCGGAGATTCAAGAATGCCCTTGGAACATCATCTGTCACTGATTGGCCTAAGAAACATAAGCTCGATATGCTGAAGCTTGCGGAGGTAATTATCAGCGCAGTAAACGAGTAGAGTCCCAGTCCAGCATTTGAACGCTAGGGTGCTTACTCAAGTCTAGGCTACTGCGTCACGTAGTGTCTTTGTAAAAGACGAAATACAGCTCATTCGCCCCATCACGGGATTTCAAGCCTCCCCCGCTGTCGGTGCCTTCCGATACATGCAATCCGGACTGCGTACGGTAAAGGTGCATAATGAATTCCTGGGGACCGGGATGAGCTGCCGGCGAATCTCAATGTGTCTAATGTCTAAATTCCCCATGTGCCCCCCTATCTGTTGACAGGTGGCCTTGATGACTTGGGTCGTACTATCTCAATCTATGGGGTCAGGCGACGGGAATCAAGACTTCATGCAATATGAGCTTTGAGCAATGATAGGCAGAACTGGTTGTTCCGTCTCCGAAAAGCACCTGGATTACATTGCCACATTTGATTATACCGTCGCGATCTGTGGACACTCCAGTCAAATCAACTACACAGTGGCTAGTACGTCTTTTGACGGGCTCGCCCAATATCGTCGTCAGCGTGGGTCTGACATCGGTCCTCGCTCACGATGCTGTCAAAGAGATTAGCCTCGCCAGTCGCGACCCAAAGCTGGTGAAGTATATGAGTTAGGAGGTGTCCGACTCTCAACGAAGCTGAAGTAAGAGAGGGCCTACGGCAGTACATCCGACAATCTCGGGCTTCTGAACCAAGGGGCTCAAACGGCCTTTGCTCTGCGCCCCTTATCGTCGGGCTCCGCCACTGCATTTGCGACTACTCCCTGATCCCGCCGTGCGATTATGCTAGTATCGTGATGCTTGCGTCTTAGAATACGTTAATCTGGAATACCTTTTCATGCTGCTCCCTGGTACTATGATTGACAATCAGTTAAGGGAGCTGATGATTGAGGCAGAGAGAGACTCCAGAATGCTGCTCAAGCCATAGGATAGAGGTTGCTGGAACCCCCGATTCTTCCTCCCTGTTGACACGGCATTTCACAGAAACCCAGATACAGAGTAGGTAAAAGGTGCTGTATATCGTCACTGACTCTCTCATAGCAACCGGAGTCGGGAACTGGACTCGGCGAAATCTAGCGGTGGAGGTGAGCTTGGCTGATGTATTCAAGGGTCGCACGGTAGGTGGGATCGCTAGACTGGTTATACAGCGTCTAAGGGACAAATTCAACGTATCTATGGAAAGTCAGGGTGAGGGTGACGGTGATGCTGCTGTTACTGCTCCTTCTGCTGATGAAATAACGGATCAACCTCCCTGACACATAGTATCCTAAAGAATCCTTCATTATTCCACTTTTCCATACTTCGTAGTCTTTGCCTCTTTCCTTTTTTATTGTTAGTCGATCGATCATTTCGTGGATAGCGATACGGATACCTTCCTTGCATGACGTCCAGGGTGAGCGATACAACAACCCTTCCGAGCTTCCATTACTCCAGTGGCGCGTCTTTTCACAGAATGCCGGACTCTTTTTTTCAATTAGGTTCCCACTTTCCAACAATGATTGGACGCCGTCTTTTATAGTAACAAAACGGATAAACAATTCCAGGCCAATCATAGTAAACGATGTGCCCTGGCTAGCTGTGGCTGATATAGTCTTTCCGATCAGTTTCAGACCACAGTTCAGTTGTTTGTAGGATAATCCATAGGCTCGGGGTAGTCCGTCCGATTCTCCGATCAGGTTGATGAGCGAGACTCATAATGGGCAATCAGTAATTCCGAAGGGATATTCCGAAGCAGAAGCCATTCAAAAGAAACAGAAACAGACACATTCGCCACGGCGAATATCAAGGGTGGGTTCAATTGTGGGATCGGGAAAAAGTGACATATCTAATGTTGAGGAACAGATAGTAAGACCCTACATGCAAACACGTCTCCATCATGTCTTACCTGCGGCAAACGAAAATCTTGTCAGCCGGTGAGGAGAGCCGGTCTGGCCTTGTCTGCGGGGCGGATCAGCGCGCAGACTACTCGAGGGGCTTGCAAGCAAAGTGAGGGAGTACATGTCGAAGAGGAGAATTCCGTCAACCGTTGCCGCAATGATGCACTCTGTCTATGCAGGCAGCCATTAGTTCAGCCACACACCGCATTGGGCGAGCGATATACGCTCATGCGTTGAATGCGTGGGAGGGAAGAAGAGCAAGGCAATCAATCGGCTCAGCCGTGGCGACTGGGGAGAGGGGGCCAGCATACGGGCTGCGTAATGGCATGCAACTTATAGCGGTCAATATAGGAGATTCTGCGAATGTGCTCTTCCAGGGATGTAGATAACCCGCTTCTATTCCCATCCCCAGAGCAATGCGTACCATCCGTTTTGTCCAGACGGCACGATGAAGATGGCTCAAATTTCAAGTGCCTTCAATGGCCGGCTTCTTGTCACTTGCAGCATTACCGCTTTGTCGCAGATAAACCTGGGACTGGAGCAGACTGCCTTCACCTCGGCGCAGACAATGCCTGCATTCGCCCACGCGTTTGGTGCGTACTCTGTCGAGGGGGATACCCATCGCCTTGGATCGGACTTCATGGACCTCCTCAACGGTCTCCCCTATGTTGGTTTGGTTTTTGGACTGCTCCAGGGTAGCTTGATCAGTAGACGGTTTGGACGTCGTGCGAGCTTGTTCGTCATGTGTCTTTGGGCATTTTTCGGAGTGTCTCTTCTGGTGACTGCTCACAGTCAACTTCAGATCTTGTTCGGCCGAATGATTACCTATATCTCCATGGGAGTCGAGCTAGCTGTTGTGCCCGTGCTTCACGCAGAGTTGGTCCCGGCCCAGGTGCGTGGGTTCGTTGTCGGAACATATCACACGGGATTGCTGGTAGGTTATCGCTGAATATTGCTGGCTGTGGAGCGTCAAATAAGCTGAATATGACAGGTGGGACAACTTGTCATGTCTCTTATATGCCGCGCGACTCGTGAAACTGAAGGCAATTTTTCATGGAGGGTCCCGTTGGGACTGCTCTACGTTATTCCAGGTATTGTTTTCTGTCTCGGATGGCTGATTCCAGAGGTGTGTTCCAACAAGCTAAGGCCACGGATATCATGCTCATATATACAAGTCTCCTCGACTCCTTCTGATAAACGCCCGCCCTGAGAAAGCCCGTCAGTCCCTGCAAAAATTGCGTCAAGCCCGTTTCACCGACGATGAGATCGAACAGGAGTTCGGTCAGTTGTGCGATACGATCGACATTACAACAGACGAAGGCAATTTTCGCGAGATCTTCCGAGGAAGCCACATGCAGCGCACGCTCATCACTATCGGAGCCAACATCTTCATGCAGGTCACAGGGGATAGTTTCGTGTCACAGTACGGGAGAGCCTTTGTGCGGACCGTGGATGCCGTGAACCCGTTTTCCATGACGTGCATCTATTCCGCCATCAACATTTTTGTCAGTCTCGTAGCGATGGCGCTGTCTGATACCGTGGGCCGCGTGTACGTTTGCATACCCCGTTTTATTCGAGTCTATTAAGCTGACCATGGTGCCCTAGACCCTTACTGTTCGCCAGCGCCGTCATTCAAGCCGGCTCGCTCTTCACCTTGGGGGGCCTGGGTACCACCGACGCCTCCCCTGCGGTCTCATCCGCCACGATGGGCATGGTGGCCGTTTTCGGGGTCGGATATCAGATCGGCTGGGGGCCGTTGTCCCACGTTGTTGCAGCTGAGGTGTCCACAACACGGCTGCGCGACGTCACCTACGCTGTTGGAGCCATCTTCAGCATTCTCATCCAATGTGCTATCTCACTCAGTGTGCCGCGTGCTGTTGACGAGCAAACGGGACCAGGGTCGCAAGTAGGATTTTTGTTCGGCATATTCGCAATATGTGCGGCGCTTTTCTCTTGGTTCTGCGTTCCAGAATGCAAGGGGAAGTCGCTGGAGGAGATGGATCACTTATTCTTGCATGGTATGCCAATTCGGGAGTTTGCTCGGGTGGGTGAGGTGAATGTACATTTGTCTAAGGAGGTGGAGAAAGACGGGGTGTAGAGTATTTCTTCAGTGATGGAGAAGAAATGAATAAGAGGCCAGGTCTTTTACCTGAAGTATAAGGCACTGATCTCAGGAAGCAATCTCAGGCACCAACTAAATTCTAACTGGAATAATGCATAACTCTGAAATCACCACCCAATAATTCCACATCTATCACATCACACCAGTTAATATCAAGCCGACTTGTTAACCTCTTCCAACACAACCTTGCAACCTAACGGTGCCATAATACCACCCTATAGTGTAATCAGCAATCATGCCAAGTTTCAAATTGAGAAAGAAGAACACTCACCGGCGTCATCTTTAATTGATATCCATCTTCAACCCTCCACTTCACCCTTCCGACCAACTCCGCCAGAAGTACCCTCATCTGCAACAGGACAAATCCCTGCCCCAGACACTTTCTCGAGTGGGCATTGAACGGGATATACGTTCCTCGGACAGTATCTCGCCTGAACCGCGCATGCATCTCATTCACGGTGGACCCCCATCGCTCGGGTCGAAATTCCATTGCATCGGGTCCCCAAATGGCTGGGTTGACGTGCACACCATAGGCGTTCCATCCGACGAATGTGCCCTTCGGGATTGCCACCTTGCCACCGAGTTGGGCATCGCGGAGCGTGATGCGGTTGATGAGCTGCGAAACAGGGGGATAGAGGCGGAGAAGCTCGTATATAGTGGCGGTCAGGTAGGGGAGGTCGGTAAGGGCTTCGGGGTTGCAGTTCGCGAAGCGAATTTCATCACGGAGTTTTTGTTGGGCGTCCTTTCTACATATTAGTGACTTTCATTTTCTTCGTACACAGCCATGAATCACATAATATACACACAGGTAAGGTCCCCAACTGCCAAAACATCGAATTCACCAACTGCTGTGCGTTCTCGTGCGCCGTCAGAAACACGATCTTTAGATTATCGCGGTATTGCTTCTCCGTCAGGCGGCCATCCCGACGGGCCCGAGCCAGCATATGAACGACCATGTCGTCACCACCAGGTGGTTTATAGTTTTGAGTGTTGATCTTATCGTGCACAGCATCTACCAGGCGGTCCCCAAACTCGTTCATAATGCGAAAGGCGAACTTCCGCGAGTTGAACAGCCACGGGAAGCGGTCGAGGTCAGGGAAGTTGAAGAACAGCGGACGAAAGAGAATGCCTTTGATGACGGATTGGATGGATTCAAGGCGGACTGCATTCAGGGGTTTCTCCAGAGCCTACACAATTAGTATTCTATATGAGATAGGGAAAGTCACGTACAGTACCTGCAAATCCAAGTCCAAAAAGCTAACCCCCATCACATCCACCGCCCACTGTTGCACATAATGATTCGCGACAATCCCTTTCCCGTCGCACCCGTCAGCAGATACCAAGTTCTGCTCCTCCACCAGCTTGTCCACCAACCGCCTCGACTTTCGAACTACAGGCTGCACATCAAAGTGCTTCTTCTGCAGCCCGGGCTTCATGATCGCCGTATATAGCTTCCAATTCTCCCCATGGGCATTGATAATGTTATCCCCCACTAGGGTGGCAATCACGCTCCACGGGATCTTTTTTTGCGAGCCCGCTTTTGCGTAGAGATCCTCGTTGCGGAACATGTCGGTGAGCCACTCGGGCTTGGTGACGAGGATACTCCAGCGTCCGGCAAACCAGATGAGGACAGCACCGTGGGATTCGAGTGGCTTGCGTAGCCAGCGCTCGTAGATCTCATCCTGACCCATTGACGACCATAGGCCGATGATGGAGACGTAAAAGGGGATCCTGGGGAGGTTGGGCAGGTTCCAGGGGACGTGAAGATAGTACCAGAGCAGGAATATCACCGTGCAGGGGATCAGGAGGATTTGGTTGGGGGGGTTCATTGTCTGTGTTATTTGTTCAATGTAAGCAAACATTTTGGTGTTGCAGTCTGCTGTGTACCACTGTGAGGGTGATGCCAGTGGTAGTATATATAGATGTCGAGTACGCGAACCATGATCCAGAGTCATAACGCTTAATTTTGTAATCCAAATAAACTATCGTCCACGAAAATTGGTCCAATGGAGTGATCCATTGACTGGAAATATTTGACTATCAACAACGCGTGGGGTCCACATTCGCCTGAAGCTGACAGGTGACGCAGATCGAGTCAGCTTTGTCAACCCGCAGGAAGCTAAAGTTGTCAAGTACACTTGTTTGTCAGTCATGAATAAGACACTCAATTCGAGAATTCTTGAGTATCTATTTCCATGATGGCAATATATAACAGAGGTCATATTACCTTGTACTCCTTTTGAATCAGCAGAAATCAATCGCAACCATGGCTCTCAATCTCCACAAAGATCGTCTGTCCGCGGACGACCTCGACCTCAAAGACCCTTATAGTGAGTACCAGCAAAAGAATCCCCCTCTATTTCCTGCCTAGAAAGATAATAACTCATAGTCTACTTACAGTCACTGGATCCCTTGGTTTTTTTATCATCCACAACGTGATACGCCGTAATCTCACTACCTGTGCCGAGCACATGCGCAACCTCTCCGTGGCCGAGATCGAACCCTATATCACATACGCCAAGTATACCCTCCATGTGACGCTCGACCAGATCATCTCGTCCGACGAACTCTGGTTCCCCATGTTTGCCGAGCATGATAACCGATTTGCCCCATACATCGTCGCCCATGAGCAGCCCAGGGCGCAGATCGTCGGTCTGCGTGAACTCCTGTCTAGTCTAGATCCAATCAGCGGGTTCATCGATGACAGTGTCAGAGCGCAGATAGCAGACAAATTTACGGAACTGTATAGTATCCTCAACAAGCAATTCGACGAGGAGGAGGTTTTGGTCAACGAGCTTGGGCGCCAAGTCCCGCTGGAGAAAATCCAAGCCATGCAGAAGAGACAGGAGGAGCGGCGCAAGGCGGACGTCAAGACATACGGGCATCTTTGGACTGCGGTGTATCTACTGCGGAGCCTGGTGCCCAAGGAGAGAGCGATTTTCCCGCCGGGAGTTCCGAAGTTTATTGCGAATGCAATGATGACCGCCGGCGGGATGCAGTTCAAACGGTACGTTCTCCCATGGATTAGTTGGTTTTGGTCTCTTCTTTTACTATTATGTGCTGTACTAATTCATATTGATTTGTTCGTATAGGGAAATGCAGTTTACACCCAAAATTTGAAACTATGCCGGTCGGTTCGAGGCATTCATTGTAGCTATCTGGTGAAAACTTGATTTTCTGTCTATTTGATTTATATATCACCGCGGCTTATAAAGTAGCATGGTCACCGAATGGACAAGGGTTAGAAGCTTCTATCACAATCACTTCCAGCCATCTAATCTAGTTCGTTGGTCAACAATCTCATTGTTCTCCCCACTCTTCAACAGCCTTGGAAAACAGCCCGGCTTGTGCGACTCGTGAGCTGCCATCACGTAATTCCGGCAGTACATCCCGGAAGCAGAGCGAATCGTCTATGGGAAGAACACTTCAGTCAGCTTATCCAGCGAAGTCAATCCCAGTACATCGGAGTGGCCGGGTCAGATCAGCGGCATATACCTAAGGTACTTTATGGTGCTGCCCTGGATCACAACCTGCTGCCTGGAGAGCGTCAGAAAGAATACAGATTCCAATTTCTATTTCTCTTGCCTAGTGCCTGATGAGATGATCACACTATATTCGTATTCTACCGGATGTCGTCTATCCTAGTCCGCATGAAGCATCGCTGATATACTAAGATATATCCTGTTTTACACACCCAGACACCGATGGGAGAAGAACATAATACATTAAGCACGCAGCTGCACAAGGATGACCTCTTCTCAACACTTATCTACATAATTGACTACCGATATCTGTATTGTGGTTGGTGACCTGCTGCAAGCCATGATGGTTTGGAAGGATATCTCCGATACCAGTCATACAACTCTATCACAGCCAACTCGATATATTGTACTTATAGTCTGTTGGACTTCCAATCGGCGATGAGTAGATATTTTAGGATACCTCTCTCACTTTATCCAACATAGAGCCCCAGAAAGTATCACGAGAAACGCCATCCTGTCTCTTCTTCCTCGTGCCTTAACTACTAGATGATGTTTCAAATCCCAGCCCCGTCCCATCCTTACTCTCTTCACACCGGGACCACAAGTCGGAATTAAGCCCTAGACATCCGGGTATCTCCATTCAAGCTCGGAGGGATCTGAAATCTATAATTGTATTATTCACGATAGCCGACGCGGATAATTCCCCCTATATACCAGTAGTAGTTAATTCCTGAGACGAGCACCGCTGACAGGGGTAGCAATCCAACCGGTCCAAAAGACAGGGGAAGCCAACACACGCCATCTTGTCTCGAAATACGAGTGGTCTGTGTCACTGTAACTACGTAGTGGTCTCTAAGAATACGATGCTAGACATATGTTGACGTCGATAGGGAGGATCCGGAGCTTCGTCAAGGGTCTCCCTGTTGCTCTGTTCTCGAGAGTCTGGGAACAATGGTCGTGAGGGCTATACAATGAGCTGTATCACGGCATTATCAGCGGGGTAGAACAAGGTGTTTATGATGCTTTTTATGGGCTATATATGACGTTTTCTTTGTGTTTTTTGAACACGTTTTTCTATTGTCTGTGGTTTAGGCCTAGATTTTGTCCTGAAAAGGGTGCCGTAGATGGCTGATTCTTGATCCATATTTCGGGAGTCTTCAAGTCTCATTTCATTCCATAGATTATATCAGTGGAATCAACAGAATCCCGTGGTGTGGTGGGAAGAAAGAGTACCTACTACCCCTCAAAGCATCCGTGTCCATTGTCCTTAATAACAATTCATTATAGTCCAAGCCGTTGATAGCACCTACATAGATCACAACCTGCAACAGCTCCGCATGATAACGCATAACCCACAACCCACCTTTCACACGTAATAACATCTAAGACTAGGATATCCTCCGCATATCCCGGACACCCAGAAACCCACCATCGCACGCGAGAAATGACAGCGCGCATGCCACATCGAATATGGACATATACCTCTACCAGGTTGACCCCTCGACAGCCGGATTCTTCTCCACCAACCGGGTCTTCGGATTTGTTAAATAGGCGAGGTGAGACATGCCATTACCTGTTTCTGTACTCCGTCGTTATCAGGTCATCTTAGCGAGCCAAGCTCACGCCGGTCGCCGACGGTTTCTTACTTTCTTCCTTTTTTCCTTGCTTCCTCTCGTTTAGTTTCCCAATCAGACTCGGTATAATGCCCCTGGTAGTCCAGTATATCCTAGGTTGATCTGCTTGCGGGGGAAGAATAGTGATTCGGCCGGAGGTTACCGTGTATGCTTGACTTTTGGGAATTGCTCCAAGGGTACTTTCGAACACAGATTTGTCTCTTTTGTTTTTAGTATGGGACAAGAGAGGTGCGCCCCTGTCCTGAATCTCCAGACAGTCTTGCCATATCGATAGGAGTGCATGTCTTGGAATGGTGTGGTTCCAAGGGACAGGGGCGTGCCCACTGGAACCTGAAGGCAGATTGGGCAATAAAGCCGGGGGTGATCGCGTTGGCACTGTAGATACTCTCAGTTCCCTGCAGTCTGTGCTCTGTGTTGCACGGTTACGAAAGTATATCGGGTTTTGGTTCTTCTGAATTCTCGTTCTGTGAGAGTGGGCCGGGCGAGGACTTCAATGTGGTGCGACTTGGTTTGAGTGGCCCCATTCTAGAATCTTGATGCTACAAGAAGCATGATGCGTGGACCTGGAATGCTTGCAGCCCGAGGACCACAATAAGTCATGACGGAGGCCTACGCGGTCTGACTCTTGTATACGGGCCTAGATATGACGGGTATGTAAATCCGGTCTACTTTTAACTGGTCAATCTAATCATCTGGTCTGTAGTGATAATCAAGGAATAGAGAAAAACAGATAACCAAAGTTAAACCCCCCCACAATGAGTGAGTAGATCGTAATTGTAATCCCAACCGGCAGATAACATTTGAAACACCACGACCCTGCCACGTATCTGTGGTACCTAGTCCAAACCATGGCACCCTTTCTCCAAACCACTGCCCAATACATCGTAGATGCAGGCAAAAAATGGCCTTCTGATAACAGTCTAGGCCTCCACAAACCCATCCCTTACATCCCCGCCAAGATGCTCGATGCCAACGAGAACCCGTACCACACTGTCGCAACCATGGAGATGGCATTCAGATGGATAGCCATGGCGTGGTTGCGCCCAAAATTTCGATTGGCCTGGTGCATCTTCGCCGGGTCTGTCGGCGCAGGGTCATCCTCACTGCTGGCTTGCTCTACTCTGGGTCAGCCTAGTTTTGATCAAAACAGGTCCCTCCGTTTCCCATCAATCTATGACGAACGAAACAGCCGTTGCTGTCACATCGAAGAGAGATATGTAAAGGGGGGATATGACAAGAAAGGACATGGCAGCTCACCCTGCATGCCCCTCCGCACGACCGCGGCCGTCGTGGTCTTCGGTCCGAAGACGAACCAGTTCAAGGCCCCTGTCACGCCTACAATGGCCAGCGGCACAGTGTCCCAAGCCAGTGACAGGATGCTCCGCGGTGGCCGGGTTACCGCGGTAAGAATCACGAGGCCCACCTGACATCTGAAATATGCAGGGAAGATTCGTTTCTGGAGGGCGAGGAACTCGCGCATTGGGAGGGCACGATAGCAGACTTTAGTGTTGACAAAGCTCTGGGAAGATTTGAGTTTCAGGGTAGTTCATGATGGATGATATTTGGGTTGTACCTGAAAGAGCTCCGTGCCCAGGAGAGCGCCATAGGAGAGGAGATGGTAGGGGAGAAGATTGGTGACAGTCGAGAGGATCGAGTTCATTCTCTCTTTAGCTTTCCCTTTGAAATCCTATCTTCTCGAAGGGAGCCGACACAATTGAAGAAATAGAGGTGGAAAGATGAAACGGAGGGAGGAGGAAGATGGATGAGGACGAGATCAATTCCGGTCCAACAAGACAAAGAAATTCAGGCCGCGTGACTGACATCAGCGGGATATATCCGATACATACAGACGCCTCTGGTTACATATTTTGAACCTAGTGGTAATTCCACTATGCTGTCTGGCGGGTTCGAGGGTTTGGTTTGACTAAATTCTGTCAGCCATGATAGACACTCTGTAAGGGGTCGAATGAAATCCAGTAGTCCTTTCTAACCGACTTTCGATCTGTTAAAAACGTACTTTGTCAATTTTGCAAGGCATGTATAAGCGGACGACTCGAAGAGTGAGGTGGAGTAGAACATGAAGAGTCCAAAGTAAACCAAAATCAACCGACCTACCCTTGCCACGGGATCGCCGCCCTTCTTCTTCATTGTTTGTCGATATTTTCTCTTCATCTCTTCATCTCTCACTCTCTCTTGCAATCTCTATCCCTCCATCTTCCAATAGATCTTTCATCGTTATCCACTTCTCTTCAGTAGATGTATTTTCTTTTTTTAGAGTAACACATCCACTGTTCAGCACGCCACTTCGCTTTTTTCTCCTGTCGATAACGAATCATGTTCATCGGAGACAACCCTTGTCACTTACCGACCAGGGGAAACGCCATCTTCCTCTAAATGGAGCTGACCACCCAAGTTGTCCTAGCTACTGAATTCGTCACTAGAGGGGAAACACGTCTTCACCTTCTTCCGCGCCACAATGGTTGACTGGTCAATTGTCATCCAGGCCGACGACTCAACCACGTTCTAATGCTGACGGCAGATCAGCAAAGCCCTTGGGTAAATTTTTCACCAATCTCGGCTGATCCTCAGGGCTGGGAGTCATAGAGAGCCCGGAGTCCCCATAGGGCTATTCAGCCGGGGCTGGATCGGGCATCCCATATCCAAAATTACACGGTCCAGGCGCCTAGGGTTGACCACGGTTTCCGCGCATGCTACTTTTGTTGATGAACGTGGGTTGAGTTTCTTCAACCTCCGTTAAGCAGTCGCTGCGGTTATAGTCTTACCATGACAGTTTCCCCCTCCCCAAACCCCATAATTTTTTTGTGGGATTCGTCAGTCTGTGTTTTGGCGCCCCATAGTGTCATTTGGCTCTGTCACTTCCTCATCGGACGCCGAACGCTTTAGGTTCACTCGAGACATGTTCCCGTCCTCGGTTTGACCTGATCGGTCGAGCAACACTCCGTCGCCGGCTTACCTGTAGTCTCCCACCGACGGAACAAGTGAGCCTCCCTTGTCGAATAATTATCCCCTAGCTGACGCAGTGTGTGCCATCCCTCATGGACAAACAATCTGCTGAAATTTGGTTCTCTTATCCGGGAAGCCCGAAGTGGTATTGCTACGAGCAGTACGTCGGTGATGGTCAGGCAGGGATAAGCTGTTTACACATTTGGGCAATACGGGAGACTTCAGCGACCATGGTACAGGTGTCACTGTCCCTAACGCTCGGACCAGAGTACTGTCTCATCATTTCCACTGCCTCCCGAGGTTTGGCCCAGACAACTGATCTTCTTGTTCCACAGCCTGCTTGGCTGAGGGGAAGTGTCCCACGGGGTTCTCGTCCATTTTAGACCCTGAAGAACGAGGTGGAGCGAATCAATGAGGTGGCATCCGTAGACATTATGTTATCCCTCTTCGGTATGGCACGATTGTCGCTGCGGGTCTGAGATGAAAACCATTGATTGACCCATTAATTTATTACTTTATTTTGATGTGCTTTATTGTTATTTTTCTTTTTATTTTTATCATTTTTTTTTCCCCCTAGATTTTTCCCTTCTATCGTTGGTCCTGGCTACAATTCCCGGGTGGCGCGAAACGCCGCCTACGTGCCCATCTGTGTTCACGCCTGTTGCGGCAGCTGCAAACCAAGCTCAACAGGCCCCAGGAGCTGCAGGTCGGTGAAGTATCGCAGTCCGAATGATCAGCCACGGATCTGCCCTGATTGACACGCTTCAGATCTACAGTCGGAATGTACAACTGTCGTGGAGGCCATCCGAGAATGCGCCAACCGTGGGCATTGGAATATGGATTGATGCCCCGCAATACAGCCGTTCCCCATCAAGCCCGACCGGGATCCCTCCGAAACCATTGCACTACCTCGTAAGTCTACAGGTTCTGGCGATTCTGGCCGAGGGCCAATGAGATGCCAGTAGCCGGGATCCGGGTCCTCCCAGCGTGCCATAATCTGAGAGCTGTGAGCCCGAGATCACCTATAAAGCTATCGACAGATAAGGTTGACGTTGTCTGGCCTGATCGTATTCGAGTCTTCCTCACTGGTTCCCTCAATCTGGTGGCCAACGGCTCTTCACATCAAGATCGAACCATGATACACTGCCCGCTCACTGTCTTGACTTGGCTGTAAGCACGTCCGCTGGCCTTGGAGCTTTGGGCATAATTTGCTGTATACTTTTAAGACGGCGGCGATCGAGCCTCTCCTCTTCCATCAATCCCTTTGTTCCTTCCGTTACCCTCTCGCCTCCACGATGCGAGCCCATGCTCCCAAAGAAGAACGGACTTCCGCCGAACCTGCTACGCAGGAGCAAGCAGATCCCATTGAACGGAGAAGACTCCAGAACCGTCTGTCGCAACGGAATCATCGTTCGTGGATCCCTCCGCCTTGCACAATCTCTACTGACTAGTTCATACCTCAGGTCGCAAGATTCGGGATCGCATTGCAAAGCTCCAAGAGCGAGTCATTGCCACTGAACTACGAGCGGCTGCCAGTTTGAATGGCTGGAATAACCCCAACGCATCTGCCCCGCCGATGGGTCATGCATTGTCTGCATATGAAGTCGACGGAGGGATCGGGTCACTATCCCCTGAAAATCCCACATCTCTCAGTCCACCGTACCTCTTGTCTTCCACCGCTTGCTCGTCGTGTGGGCCCAACGTGGGAACTATGTCCGGCCTCTCATCCCAATCTTCATCGTCCTCACTCTTCGACCTCACTGGGAGTGAGATTGACTCCAGTGCATCGTCGTCGATGGGGAGTAGTTTCTTTTCGCCTCGTTTTAGTTCATTGATCCCGGACCTATCAGTGAGCATGCCAGCAAGCTATCCTCCAGCCGACCTCAGTTCTCCGATGTACCCTGAGCCGTGGGCTTCCCAAGCATCGTACCCGCCATCAAATATGTATTACGTCGGTATGCCACTCTATCCTAGTTCTGTTGTTTGTCATACGAAACCAGGAGCACTAATCACGATCTAGAAACCACCCTCCCCCAGATCATCCAAGCCCTTGGCCCAGGCGCCTCACGCACCAAAGCCATCATCCTCCTCCCTCAATCTAACAGCCAACATTTACCCGCAGGCATGGGGCCTCCACCACCACCAACAGGGCCCTCCCCGTCTTCGGCAATAGCGGCAACAGGAGCTAACGCAATTGACCCCGTCATTGCCTCCTTGAACCCGGTAAGCTCACACCCATTGGCCTGTCAGTGTGGATCCGGATCAATGCCGGGGTCCCCGGGGTCAGTTGGAGCGATGGACTGGATGGGCTCTGCAGTATCATCCATGTGCCCAATGCATGGCGGACAGGGCGCCGGTAACGGGATGGAGAGTCATCAACTGACGATGCTATGACTATACTATATATACTATTTTTGGCGACAAATCTGGAGTTGGATTTGGTTATATGGTTAATATAAATTGGTTATACTGTTTCTTTCGCTTGAAAAATCGAATTTTGATATAGGTGCCTGACAGATGACGTGAGGTTAACCTCACAAACTAGTATCCTTCAAGTCTAGCGTTGACAAGAAGCTGTCGTGCAATGGAATCAGGCGATTCGCCTCGATCACAACTCTCCACACCCAATGATCGAGGCAGCACTCTTATACTCCGTAGAAGGGTTCCACTAAAAGAGACGTCCGTGACTTACCACGCTGCAAAATAATGAAGCGAGGCGTTCAAAAACGTCGTCGATCTGCGGCGAAGACCTTACCCGAGAAGGTTAGGTTTCCATTACTTAGCCCTAATTCTTGAGTCGTCCGATCATTCTGTGTCAATTACCTGAGTAGAGATCTAGCGTCGTTGCTGCCCTGATATGATCTTTTTTCTGGAGCATTGTATATTAGTCAGTTCGCGTTAGATACATCGCGTGGGTAATATGTGTCGGTTGGTGTAGGGTATTTTGGTAGGTGCCAAGGCATTGATATTTTATCCCTATCCGATCGCCTGCTACCATTTCGAGGAGGAACCCTAACTGACCGCACGGTGTGAAGCTGGTGCACTCAATGAAGCTACAAGGGAAATTGGTTGATGCTCATGAAATACAGTGGTCTACATAATGGCTCGATAATTATTGAATATTACAATGACGATGACTGCGATATCCAAGTGAGTTGCGACCCACTCGGGTTTACAGATAGCATTGCGTTCAGCTCATGACACCATACCACTGGGTAAGACTCAAGCGACATGGGTAATGTCATTTCACTGTCCTGTTGCCAGCGTTCCATTTTTATGGATTAAACTTGATAAAATATTCGTATGCTATTCGTCTAAACTTGGACTAGCGACTGTATAAAGATGGATGGCACGGACATGACCACGAGTCATACACCTTTCTTGGTCGGTCCTGAAAACGTAAGTTAATATCGTAGGTTTGAGGGGAAGATTGCTGAGAAGTATACGGAGCAAGTAAGACACGGGTTGGCCATAGGGCGAGACATGCCATTTACTAGAATCGATTGAATTCGGTCAGCTCAGGGATTATATCTCCAATTGCAGAGGTTTTCATGGATGAGTTACTTGAATTTGGTCATGCTTTCAATGTCTAGCATTATATGTATTGAAAGCTAACTCTCGCGGGGATATGCCTGCTATAATACTTTCGGGAGAGATGAGTATAGGGTTGAGTGCCAAGAATATCAGACTTTAATTATACATACTCCGTATAGTGAACAAGGTTGTCTTACGTCATGGCTGGAATCATGCTTGCATAAAAAGTCCCTGTTGAGATATTGGTGGACTTGAGATCAGGGGTATGAAGGGCTGTGTGAAAGGTTATGCATGAAATTACCATACTCTGTAGTTACCTAGTGGGGGGTATTAATATGGACATTAGACCGGTTCTCATGACCTGTCAGCCTGAGGATGGAAAAATGGCCCCCAACCTAAGGCAATCATCGCCCCCACCGTGGCAAGGCTGAGGGGTCGAACAACCCCCGAAAGAGGAAGGAACAAAAGAAGCAGGATTTCTTTCAAAAATAGACAATCTCACAGATCACTCAGGTGTATTCCAGATATGATTGTAAAATCTTCCATAAAATGGTCGATCTAGAGTCGATCAGCTAAGAATGTCGATGGACACCTGAGGTACCACTGTAGATAGAAAAGTGGAGGCAACGTCTGAGTCAGCTGGATAAACCAATCACACCGTCACCTCGACTCCATGACTTTGCACCCTCTGGGAAGGAATCGACATCGATGGCGTTTCATCAGGCCAAAAGGCCAAAAAAGGGTCTCTCCCTCGACCCTTCTCGATCTTTTCCTCTCCACCGCTCAATTCATCCTCCTTTTTTATCTTCCTCCTCTTCTCTCTCTCCCCACCTCTTCTTCTTCCCCTCCTCCCATTCCTTTGAACACCCAAACCATTCTTCTTATATTCTGAGGTCTTCGCGCTTCAACTCCCGCCCGCTTCCTCCCTCCTCCCCTCCCCGCCCCCCTTTTCTGGCTCCGCTCTACGATGCCATCAATCCTTCCCCGGATTGATCTGTCCTTGCTCTCCACCCCGCAATGACTCTCCCCGGTTGCTCGCGATGGCGCCTGAGACAAAATTTCTTACTCTACCTTTTCTACTGCACCGGCTTCTTCTGTCTCTTCGGCATCATCTCCATCTGGTTTGGAATGAACACGGACCGTGACTACGTTCACCCGTTATTGACCCAGTTGATCCCTGCCGGTCACTGTGCCTGCCAGACCTCCACCACATTCCAGTGTTCCACCTGTCTCTCCTGCTCCGAACAGTCCCCCGCGCATCTCTCGCCCCCCGGCGCGTCCCCTCCGTGGCGGTTCCAGTCGACGCGTGATGCCAACAACGAAAGTCTCGATGCCGACCAGTGCCAGACCGCCTTCCCCGGTCTCTTCGAGGATGTGTCCCGCGCAGGGACCTACTGGCGCGCCCATGGATATCTAGGGACGGAGGACTTGGACCGCATCTCGCTGGAATTGGGTATGGCCCGGGCCTTCATCCACGGCGGCGAACTCCACGTGGTCGCCGTACACGCCAGGGGGGAGGATCACCGTCGTAAGATTCTGGCGGTATTGAGCTCCATCCATCGCGCGCTGGTCGCCGATGCCCGTCGGTCTGTTCGGCGCGATATTGAGTTTGTCTTCTCCGTCGAAGACAAGGTGGAGGACGTCACCAGTTCGGACAACCCCGTCTGGGTGCTGGCGCGGTCCGCGACCGAGGAGGCCGTCTGGCTGATGCCAGACTTTGGCTTCTGGGCTTGGGACAATACGCAGAACTCGATCGGTCCGTACGACCAGGTGGTGGAACGCGTGAAGCGTGCTGATATCCCATGGTCGGAGAAGAAGCAGCAGCTGGTCTGGCGGGGCAAACCGAGTTTCGCCCCCAAGCTCCGCCGCGCCCTGATGGACGCTACGCGGGGGAAGTCGTGGGGTGACGTCAAACAGGTCGATTGGCAGGACGGCACGAATATCATGCCCATGGAGGACCACTGCCAGTATATGTTTATTGCGCATGTCGAAGGTATGCTTTTACCCCCCACCCATTATTGATCTTGTTTCTTTGTTGTCATGTTCCTCTGCTGTTCGACTTTTCTCGTATTGTGGGCATCATCATTGACAATATCTTTTCAGGTCGTTCCTATTCGGCATCCCTCAAATATCGACAGGCGTGCAACTCCGTCATTGTTGCACACAAACTTCAATACATCCAGCATCACCACTACCTTCTCGTACCCGACGGTCCCAACCAGAACTACGTCGAAGTGGAACGCGACTTCCATGACCTGTCGGATAAGATGGAGCCGCTGCTGCGCGACACTAAGACGGCGCAACGCATCGCAGACAACAGCGTGCGGACATTCCGCGAGCGATACCTGACCAAGGCCGCCGAGGCGTGCTACTGGCGAGCTCTCTTCGACGGATACGAACAGGTGTGGAATAGTAGTGTGACCGTATGGTCGGAACAACAACAACGGGAGCGCGGTCTGCGATACGAATCCTTCATCCTGTTGGATAGCCAGTCGATGTTGAGTTTCGAAACGATGTGATGAGTCTGATCCGATCAGTGCTCATGGCGGACAGACGGATTGACGGATTGATTTGCGATTATTGGTTTGCATCCCGGAGTTGATGGTGTCGGGAACCCCCGGATTCTATCCTTGTACAGGTTTTTGACGATCCCGGGGAGCTTTCCCTTTCCTTTGGACCGGTTCATCGATACCACAGAAGCGTATGTTTTCTTTCCTTGCCTTTTTGGGGGATTTGTATAGTTTAGACTCTGTGATTACTAGAGTGGCCGTCCCTTTATGAGTATATATACCGGCCCACCATATATAATTTAACCATAATCCCGCTTGGTTCGCGGGCTGCACCGATTAATTATGTCGGTGATTTTCTTGTTTGAAGTTGGACTTAATCAAAATCCCTGTCTTGTACATGTCTTGTGCTACCTCTGTAGATTACCATGGTTATTGAAGTTTCATTTTGTGGTGGCTTTCACCTCGGTAGTCCACAGCTGATCCAATTTGTTGGATCGTGTTTCTCCTTTTGTTACCTCCTCAGCTTCGAGCGTGGGTTTCCACAATCATCTCCACTTTCGATATCGTCGCTATCTAAAAAATCGATGCCGCTGGTTTTATCCAACCGTCCTCCCATTTGGACGACATGAGCAAAATGACGGTCTGGAGAGTGATTCTAAGATACGACATAATAGATATCATGTGATTCGCTGTCGAGTCCATTTGGTTTTTGATAATCAAATAGTGGGTGGAGTCATCTCAACTTTCTCCACATTTCATCGACTAGTCTGCGGATAGTCTGGTATCTGGATCGCACGGGAAAGATTGAACTTCAGATCGAATGAGCGTGTCTGATCAGTGATCGCTGACCAGTCTCTGATACTCCGTGTAGGATACGCCTTTACCAGCTACTGAGAAGTATAAGGGCGGTGCTACTGTTCTCTATGAGGGCGACGCGCACGAGTTCTAGGTATGAACTAATGGACCCGACACCGTCAATTACCCCTTCAGACGGGGATATCCTGCACGGGGTTGTCAAATCAGACAAAACAAAACAAGACAGACAAAACAAGCGCCACGACATGATTCATTTCCCCCCATCCACAAGCTGTCCGTCTGCCGAGTGGAGTCCACCAGGTGACATCCATCAACAAATCAAGCCCCGTCCAACCAAGAAATCAAAGAAAAAAGACTCATTCCAGTGTCCACCCTTTTCTCCCTCCCCTCCAAAGGACAATCTCTCCACGGTGGATTGGGCGGCTGCATGACGCAAGGTTTGAAGGGAGAGGCATGTCTGTCTGCTGGCCTCTCTTCTCTCGACGAACCATGATCTGTGCGACGATCAGCCCATCAACCACTCACAGGCATCCAGTGGATCCCCAAGGGTGCCAATCTCTCCCACTATCGAAAGGATCGGCGCGGGCGAGATTTCAGCTCAGATCTGCATCACATCGAGGGATGATGGGCTTGACTTGAGTGGTGTCGCTGCTGCAGCTGGTCTCCATAGGTAATAAGCGCGGCCTAGTCTGGGAGGGGAGTTTGAGTCAAACAATAACAATAACAATTATAATTTGAATACTAATATTCACGGTGCCACCCTCCTTCGTTCCCGTCTGATCCTGATTCCTCTTCGTCGTGTACTGGACTACTCTTGCGGAGACGGTGCAACATGTCTACCCCCATCCCGAAGCCCAAAGGGCTCCCGATTTTGGGAAATCTGTTCAGTCTCGACGGGAATAACCCCTGGGCTTCATTTAATAAACTAGCTTTGACTAATAAGGATTTCCGTGTGTACTCCCAGGCATAATGCAATCGCTCTTCATGGAAGTGGTCTAGATCAATGCAACTAACTGATCAGGCCCCATCTTCAAAATCAGCATCCTCGGTCACGACATCGTCTTCGTCACAGGCGCCGCCCTCCTCGAAGAAATCTGCGACGAGAAGCGATTCCGCAAATGCGTGGCCGGCCCCATCATTGAGATCCGCGCCGCCGTGCACGACAGCCTCTTCACGGCCAAACATGACGAGATGGAGATGTGGGGGATCGCCCACCGCATCATGGCGCCGCTAGCTACCCCCGAAGCAACCGCCCTCCTATACAGCGGCATCCGCGAAACATCCGCCGACCTGATCAAAAAGTGGACAGCAGGCCCGCGCCAACGCGTCCACATCACCAACGACCTCGACCGACTCAACCACGAAGCCAACACCCTCTGCTTCTTCGACCAACGCGTCCACTGCATGGACGGCCCAGAGCCTGCCCTCGTCGCCGCCATGGCCGACTCGACCGGTGAATCGCTCAAGCGACCAGCCCGCCCCCGCCTCCTCACATGGCTTTTGCACGAGCGCAAATGGAAGCGCGACATCAAAACCATGCGCGACTTCGGTGCCTCCCTCGTCCAGCACCGTCGCGACAACCCGTCCGACAAAAAGGACATGCTGCACGCCCTCATGCACGGCACAGACCCTGAAACCGGCCGCTCCCTCAGCGAAAGCCAGGTCCTCGACGAGATCATCAACGTCTACATCGGTAGCGCCACAGCCCCCAACCTCGTCGCCTTCGCCCTCTACTACCTCATGAAGAACCCCGACGAGATCCGCAAAGCCCAGGAGGAACTCGACGCCGTCGTCGGCCCCGCCGAACTCGAACACGATCACCTCACCCGCCTCCCCTACGTCGAGGCCATCCTCCGCGAAGCATTCCGTCTCTCAGGCGTCGCCCCGGGCTTCAACATCGAGCCCATCCCCGAAGAAGGCAACGACGCGCCCGTTATGCTCGCCGGCGGCGAGTACCAAGTCCCGCGCAACCAGCCTCTCATCGCGATCCTGGCCGCCGTGAACCGCGACCCTGCTGTCTTCAACGATCCGGACGCGTTCAAGCCCGAGCGCATGGTCGGCGAGAAGTTCGACGCGCTGCCAGCGGGTGTCAAGAAAGGCTTTGGAAACGGTCAGCGCCGGTGCTTTGGGTCTCGCTATGCGTGGGAGTGGTCGTTTTTCACGCTCGCTGCTATCCTCAAGGACGTGGACTTCCAGCAGGCGGATCCGTCGTATGTCATGCATAATGAGGGGGTGAACTATGGTGGTGCGTTTACTGTGAAGCCTGTTGGGTTCTTTGGGATTACTGGGCCGAGGGCGAGGCAGTAGTGGTGCATTAGATAGGCTTGTCGAACTGTATGGGTGGCTGTCCTTGACTGGTTGGGTTCTACCTTGTGCACGGCTGGATAACAGATTCAGGGAGCAATCGGTGGCGATGTTTGATACCAATATGGGGAGGGGCAGGTTGATATATGGAATGGATATGGATGTGATAACTAGAAGATACGTAATGGAGATGTGTTACGCGATCTATTCTATTCAAGCGAGCCCGTGATTAGAGCTGGAGATACTGCCATGGATCTTGATTCTCTAGACTGTTTTTGCACCGCTTTATGTAAAAGTACCAATACTTATGCCACACACGAATACAATTAAGCCAGTCTTACATCAAGTACCCCGTACCATAGAAGACAACAAGTTACCAGCCTTCAAGTCATGTCTGTACTGCGCGATAGTAGAACACGTGAGGGACACCATCGACCCTGGTCACGTGGAACAGAGCGCCTGCAATTGACGTGACTCGCTCGGCGGTCTTTGTTTTCTTCAGACAACACTTCACTGTCTCGGATATTCTCCTTGGAGCTTGCCACCATTTATGGGGCTCGTGCTTTTGCATTTTGTTTTCTGCTTGGATTGAAGATGTCAATACTAACTCACTCCTCGGAATCATCATTGCAGTTCACCATGCCTGGTGTCTACTATCGGCTTGAGGATTGAGGACGTCAGTATTTGGTCGTGATTTACACTTGCCCAAAGATGGACTGATACGGTGCTCCGAAGCTTGTGTAGACAAAATAGTCTGGTTATATAAGTGGGTGTCTGGACGTTGGGTTATATGTAAGGGAAATCAAAGCAGCATGAGACGCATTCCCCGATGGGAGATACAAAGGAAATGAAAGAAGGAAAGGAAACATTCTGAAGCTGGACAGACATCAATCATGAGATTATCACGCAGAATATATTTGGGGGAACCACGCAAACACATTTGGAAAGAAGAAAAATAAACACAAATCGACAGACGAAGAAACAAAACTAATCAAAATGAATCCGCCACAACTCCCGATCACAGCGACTTTTATACCCCGTCCGCGTGTGCAACATGCTCGTATTGTCACTGATCAGCATGTCGCCCCTCTCCCACTCAAACCGCAGACAAACCCTATGATCATATGTCATGCGATCAATGACATCCACCAGCGCCTGGTCCTCGTTCTCTACGTGCACCGCACATGTCGAGAATTTGGTCTTCGTCGCATCCCACGGCTGGTGCCAGCGCATGCATGGTAGGCCCGTGACCTTGTGCGTCACCACAAGTGGCAGATTCTTAAGCTTCGCGTCCCAGAAGCCGTCGTTGTCCATCGCCCACGTAACAGGCTGGAGACGCTCTGTGGTCCACGGCAGCGGCAGGTAGCGGAAGAGGAGGCGCGAGTTGGCAAAGAGTGTGTACCCGCTGCCCTTAGGGGCGGTGGCCGGACAGGTAAAGTATTGATACCCTGGAGGTTTCTGGACGCGGACGGTCTTACCTGTGGCAGGATCGGTGGAGTCTTCGAACTTGAACATGCCGTCGAAGTGCATGGGCATGGCTTCGTTTGAGGTCACGTTGTTGCCGAGCTTGTCGGTTCGTCCCGCGTCCCGCACTTTCTGGATCACCCCGAAGCTCCACGGGAGGATGGTGCCTAGCTCGGAGGCTGTGGCCAGGTAGTCCTCTTCATTCAAAGAATCAGCAAAACCGCGGAGGACGATTGGCGAGAACGTGTTGGACAACTGTCGGACCTTGCGCATGGGGATGGTCCGGATGGAGGGCGGAGCACGGCTGTCGTCGATGTCGCCGGGACGGATGATCAGCCCGCAGGGGTATAGGTGCTCGAATTTGACGGTGACTCCGTCGGCGCGCCAGTCGAACAGATCCGATCGCTCGCGGAAGTAGTACGGGCGGCCGTTCTTGTAGATCAGATCGTGCGTCTCGCGCACGTCTTCAGCATGCACGGTGCGGAACGTGCCGTCGGCGTTGACGGCGATGGACGAGTGCCAGGGTGTGTACCCGAGGGCGCCACGGGTTTGTGGGACCAGGGAGATGGAGAGTTTACGCTCCCCACTAGACTCATGAATTGAGAGGCGCACATAGTCGCCGCGATTGGCTTTGATCGCTGCGGCAAATGCCTTGCCGCGGACGATCATACTGCGCGCAATATCAGCGATGCGCGCCTGGCGGGCCTTCTTTGTCGTGAACTGCTTGTCTTCCTGGTGCGCCAGGTCCTTGGTCAGGAACTTGATGTACCCACGGTACGTCAGGCAGGTGTCGTTGTCTTTGCGGATGGCCTCGGCCGCATCGAAGGTAGGGTCACCGAATCGGTACACGAGCTCCCGCCGCAGGCAGTTGGCGTGCGCCAGGTAGTGTTCCTTGGCTTCTTCGGGGCTGCTTGTCTGAATCCATGGGTGCCCGAGGAGCTCGAACAACCGGATGAACTTGACATGGTACAGTTCCTGTTCTACGGCCATCTTCCGAAGTGTCTCGCCGTAGTCCCAGACTGTCTCATCGGTCACACCCAGGATATCTGCAATGATCTTGTCAGGTAAAATTATATACGTGGAAAATTGATTACTCACCATTGTATACCAAACCGTCCGAGCTGATATACGCGTCTGCGCCTGGCTCGTATACTTGGGCGATATTCCGGCACAGCCCGTTGAGGTGGTGTAGGGCTAGCTCCTCGCCCATATCTGGGAGGACGCCCAGGACCTTGTCTCGCGCGTTTGGGGATTTGAATGGAAAGGCAGGGAGAACCATGCGAACCGGTTCGCCTTTCTTGACTTGCTCGAGGACAGTAGGGATGAAAGAGGAGAGCCCCTTCCACGATTCACCCGTCTTCTCATAGTTCACACCATAGCTCTCGATGACTTTCAGGATTGCAATGGCTGTGCTCTCTTCTTCTGGAATCTCAGGCTTGTCTCCATTGATTGACAGCTCGGGGGTAAGGATGTCTCCTTCGGATATCATCCCCTGAGACTGGACCGTGACTTCCTCTTCCGGCATATTTGATCCAGCCCCGTTGACATCCCTGTCCGCTTCACGGGGTCTCTCGAACATCGGAGTCGTTTCTGATTCTGTAGACTCTGAACACCAGTTAGCATCGACATTTCGATTATGGCCAGTCAGCTAGCTAGTTCACCTGGCCAATGACGCGGCCCATCCACTGCAAACAAGACGGTATCCGCATCGAGGGCGGAGCCCACCTCAGAGGGCTCAACAACAGTCTCGGACGACTCAACAACAACGGACACCTTGGATGCCGACTTGGCGCTGTACGACTCGGATGCCTCGACCTGGGACTCCTCGAGGCAGTCGGTACTAGGTAGGACAGCAATCATGGCGTTTGTATCTTGTTTCACGTATAGAAATCAACCAAGAGCCAACTGAAACTTGCTCAAATGCCCTCAGCAGTGCAATTGAAATCTGGAAGTGTGTTGGAATTCAGGGTCTGTGTCTCCATCCCGTCAAACAACAGCATAGATCTTCCTTCCTTATATAGCCCAGTTCCCAGAGCATTCTCGCCCTCCACCAAACCAATATCAATCTGAAAAAGCTTAGAGTGTGCCATTGGGGATTATGGTTAACGCTCCTGTCAGCAGAATACGAAGAGAGCCAAAAGTCATCTCAGTCTGGGCACACCACGACGAACAGCTGCCTGTCCAGGAGCACAACTCGCGCTGAATCGAGTATCTGGTCCGTTCAGCTTGACTGACGCCGGGCATTCGGTCCCATGTTGAACTGAGTAAGGCGTGAGCCGTGGAAACTCAGAACCCGAGACGACGAACCAACCAGTTTGTCGTCCGCTGCTGAAGTTCACGCCGCAGTCATGTCTCTCCGAGATGCCCTGACGAAAATGTTGGAAGTGATGACTAGAGCTGCATGCGCCCCGTTCGGCATTTATTGGTTAGCTGGGCCGTCTGTTGGAGTGCTCCTGCCTAGCCTGAGGTAGGTACCATCGCCACAGTGCCCATTTTCAGATGTCTCAGGAACGAGAGTTTGGTTAGCTGTCTGTACGGCTGGCTGGATGCTGGCTAGCCGGCTCTTCTTTGGACATATCAGCATGTCTGTGTCAATGCGTGACTCGAACGCCTGATCTCTGACTACGCCTTACACTAGAGCTAGACCCAAATCCGCCAGTATGGATCTGTCAATGACATACGGACGCAGTGGCTGGCGTCAAGAGCGAGAGTCACTGGTACTTGGTTTAGACTATGAAGGCAGCAGCGCCAACCCCGGGAGACTCGTGGTTTGTCCCTGCAGGGATGCCCTGCTCGGAGGTCCGGTATGTACGTAGGTGTACATAAAGCAGGCCATTGTGACTGGTGATGACAGCATTTCGGCACCCAAGGGGCAATTCTTCACGAACCCTGTGGCGTCCTCGTTTCTTTTTTCCACTTTTTATTTCTTTTTCTAGGTTTAAGCCGTCCATAAGCCTGTATGGGGTTGGTGACAACGGGGTTGGTGACACTAATGCTAACACTACGAGAAACATGCGTTCATCGCGAATTTCCCCGAAGAATGCCCACCCAATGGGATATTCGCCTATTAAACTTTCCTATTTCTGTTTGTACAAAGATACTTATGTCGAACGGTACTAATGGGGAATAACGAAAGTCAAAACACACAACAAATTAGATGTATTGAACTAGCTCTACAGTGATGGATGAACGTCCGCGTGGCCCTTGTCATTCGCTTAACTTCAAATCATACTCCATCACACGTGCCACGAACTGGGTCATGTCGGGAGAGATCAACCGAGAGACCAGGTGCAGCGTGGCATCCAGCCCACTGCTGATGCCCCCGGCAGTCAGCAGACGAACTCCCAGCAAGCTCACCTGCTGGTCTACATAGCGGCGGTGGACAACAGTAGGCGGCACAGCAGCGGGGCCGTTCACCTCGGCGCAGAGCCGGCGCAGGGACTCCACCGCGCGGTGGTGTGTAGTGACCACCACACCATCAGTGAGCAGCCCCGCCTTGGCAACCAGAAACGCTCCCGTGCAAACGGAGAAGACAATGCGGGGTGCGCCCTCGTCCTTCGGGGAGAGGGTAGCAAATCTGCGAATAAGATCCACTTCGGGGGCGTCATGGTGGTCGTGTGAAGACGCGAGCAGGCCCTCGATGACGGATGGTGGGGCGCCGGGGCAAACTAGAATGTCGTACTCGGGGAGTTTGCGCGTGGTGGTGGGGTCTGCGATGGCGAGGTCGGCGTTTATGGAGAGGCCGTTTTTGGCGCGCACGATGTGGTCGCGGGCGATGATGTCCACCTCAAAGGCGAGGTCTGGGTCATCTGGGTTGTGGTTGTGGGAGACATGCGAGAGGATCTCGAGGGGCCCGGTGAAGTCGAGGAGGTCGACGCCGTTGAAGATTATTACGGCGGCTTTGTAGTATTGCTTGGGCAAAGACATTGTGTAGGAGAGTGGTGTGTCTATCTTGATTTGGGGTGATGGTGTGCTGCTTGTTGTGCTCATCGGTAGGCACTGCGATAGGTGTTAAAGAGTTCAAATACCACTAACAAAGTCTCAAATAGTGTACACCGATACAGCTTTCTACATTCATAGATATCTACCTCCCTAGCTACCTGGAAATTTCAACCTCAGCTGAAGTGAGAGTTTACAAACCCGTGTTCACCATGCTGACTCCGCTGACTCCTCTTGGGCTCAGGGGGGAGACATTATTCGCCACATATAGATGTCTCATCTAGCGATAGATAAATCTATTTCTCATTCCGATAAGTCCCCGGTCCATCCGGATTATGGTATCTCTGTGTGTTCTTACAAGGGGAAGAACCATAATCTTCAGGCCTATGCTGGATCTGGATGGAATGCATGTATGTATGTATGTAGGGTCTACAGGATATGTACGTCTAGAGTAGGGGAGGATCTGATTGTTCGCATTGTGGGGTTTATTTTTGGTGTGGTTTACTTGGTGATAGGTAGGTGGGATGGAAATACTCGTGTTTTGGTTGTCGTTCGAGTGTTGATGTTGCTGTTGTAGTCTGCAGGGTGTGATTTGACTTGACTCAGTTGGTATATCGTCACCTCACACCTTACCAAGTAAGTAGAACTTGGGGATTTTACGTGCGGCAGATAGAGGCTCTATCTCGTTAGTCATATCAGACAGAGCTTGAAAGATATGATACTAGAACACTGTATAGTAAATAATCAAGAGTAAAAAGAGAGAAAAGGTCTGATATAGATCCACATACACGCTTCTTCCCCCTATATGTACTTACAATCTATAAGCGTCCTCTGGTCTACCCTTATAATCACGGAGTATATTTATAGTATCTTCAGAGCCTGTCATGTCAGCTATACATCCTTGGTGGCAAGCTCTAGCCTAGCGTGGGCGATCTGCAGATCGCTGCTGTCTCCACTTCGGCTAGCCCACGCACTTTCACCTCCAGTGTCAGTTTGACATCCTTGGCTGGTTTTTGGGCATATATACCTATGTAATACTCATTGACTGTATATATAGATAGATAGGTATATAGATAGACAGATTAGATAGCGCATATCATGTATTATGTAGACTTCTACTAACCTACAGAATTAAAACAATAAATGAACAACGACGGGTTGAATGGGAATATGGCGCCCAATAACGCCCGATACCACAATATAAAATCCTAATTATACAACAGATATATCACCAAAAGGCCAATCAAACAAAGAACCAATCCGTATATTTTTACCCGCCAGCCCATCCTTCCATCCATCCATCCAACCAAACACCCATCGTCCAATCATGCAGACCCCAAAAAAATGCAACCAGTGCTATAACAAAAAGGAAATGAACCACACAAGTGACGGCTCAACTCCACAATGGCGGATGGATGTATTCCGACGCCCGATCGAGGATATTCGGGAATGTCCAATCGCTGCTGGTAGAGCTCTCTGGGGTCGGCGGCGGGAGCGATCCCATGTTGGGTGTCAAACTGGCGGAGACTGGCGCTGCGAATGGGGCCATCGTGGCGCTGCCGGGGGCTGCCGCCGGGTGCATGTAGGCCGGGGACCCGCTGGGTCCGGTGCCCGTTGACGGGGCCATGCCGTGCGAGGCGAATGCGGCTTCGAGTTTCTCGAGCGCGCTGAGCGTCTTGGTGAGAGGCTTGGCCCACTGCGTTTGGGTGTCGATTGCGACGGCTGCTGACGCGGGCGATGCGGAGCTGAGGGCTGCGGGGCTGGTCGCGGGTGGGGCGGCGGGTTCGCCGGCGGGGAACCCTTCGGAGTTGGCTCGCTCGGAGATGATCAGCTTGAGTTGCTGGAGGAGGGTCCAGAAGCGAGGGTCGGTCTTGGACTCTTCTGTGACGGCTAGGAGGAAGATGGAGCTGATGGCGCGCTGGAGGGTGATCCAGGAGCGGGAGGCGTGCGAGCTGACTGAGTGCATCTCGATGTAGGCCTCCACTGTTGTCATGAGACTGCTCACGCAGTCTGCACGCATGCCGGCGATGGCTGGGTCTTTGGGGTGGGCGGGGTATTTCAGAGCTGGCCGACACAGCTCGGAGGAGAAGTAGGATGAGTGCAATTTGAGGACGAGCCGCTCCAGGTGTTGCGTCGGGGTCATGCAGTACTCGCGGTCCCGCAGGTACGGTTGGGCCTCGGCGATGACCTGCTGGATTCTCTCTTTGTACGCTTGGATGGACTTGGAACTCATTTGAGAGTGAGGGCTGAGCATTCGGCCGCGCACGACCTCCAACGCTAGTGAGATGACCCGGCAGAGCGATTCGAAGTATGGTCGGTCGTTGGGAACAGAATCGTCGCGGTACGCGATGTCTGGTTGACTCACGGCTGTCGTCGAGGGCCGATCGTAGGATAGGGAGAAGTGACTGTCTTGCCATGCCATCGACCACCTGCCCGTTGTCAGATCTCCACCCCATGATGGAAGAAGGTAGTATGAACCATAGGCTTACCAAACATGTCGTCTTCGGTATCTTTCTGCCGGCGAAAAGTGACTTGATTCAACATGCAATCCAAGCGCCAGCCCCATTCGGAGTGTCATGCCTAGTCTGGTCAGCGGTGAAATCCAACGCGCGAGGAATAGAGCTAACCGAGAAGAACGTAGGAGATTCCCGGGTTCATGTTATAAGAAAGAACATTGCCAATGACCAGGAGGGTCTCAATGGCCTCGATTGTCGGCTGCGACATGAAATTGGTCATCCGCAGACATTGGTAGGAGCAGCAAACTAGATCAGATCAGCACAATGACACAAAAGACCATTCGAAGAATAAGCGTACCGTAGACCTGAGAGGTCAACTCTCGTTCTTTGCCAGGGATGTCAGAAGATTGGCAACCGGACGCCAACACAGCAAACAGTAATCCCAAAAAGGCAATGCTGACGCCGAACGGTTTCTGCGTTTGATTGGCATCTACTTGGTACACTCCGCCCATCGCAGCTCGATTTTGCAGGACAAGATCGAGATACATCTCGAACTGCGGGATATCCCCGAGCACTGGGTAGATAGCGCCTGCGATATCACGATAATACATAAAGAAGCTGCCAATTGCCTATCAATATCATCTTCGAAGGCAGAAAAAGGACAAGAGAACTCACTCTCTACACTGTTGATCACTGGGGAGTGCGCCACAAACGGCGCTCACATCAAAGGTCGACATATCCGAGGACCACAGATCAACGAACGGATACGTCGCAGACTCGTTGTCAAGACCCAGCTTAGGTAAAATGCCTCCCTCCAAGAGGGCCTGCAACTGGTCCGACCCGGACTTATTGTTGAGTATATATGCCAACACAGATCTCGACCCCAGATGGACGGTGCCCTCGCCCAAGGTGTTTGGCGCGTGGATGCCCTCGCGCTCGGGAGACGGAGGTTTAGATCGGTTGCTAGCCTCGGCACTCTGCACGCTTCCCGTTTCCGTCAACACGGGGCCTTCCTCCGCCCTCTCCAGTCCGGTCCGCATATTCGAGATCGTCTGCTCCATATCCCTAAGCCGACTGCGAATATTATCCCACTCTTCGCGCGCGATCGACACACGGGCTCCGGGAGCCGGTCCGCTCGGCCGGGGCAAGCCGGCCTCCGTTAAACCGGGCTCCTGCTTCAAGCGCACATTGGCATCCGCGGGGCCCGGCACGCCGACACTTTCTGATATACTGGCCTGCGAGCCTCCGACTGGACTATCGCGGTAGGGCTGCGCGAGAGATCCCGCCATGACGCGTTTCTTGGAGGGTCGTTCGTACGAGCACAGATCGGCGTGGTCTCGCTTCACGCACCCGTCGCAGGGGAGGTTCCGATCGCACTTGACTTTCCGGGCATGACATGGGTAGCAGGCCTTGGGCTCTCGCGCTTTTCGTTTGGTGCGGATGATCGCATCGACTTGGGAGCGGGGGAGGTCGGTGACGGACCGAGAGGTCGTCGCCATGTCGGAGCCGGGTAGAGGCGACGGGAACGACATGGACGGCTGATATGGCGAAGTCATTGTGATTCTGTTGGCGTCGTAAAATTAATCCGTGCCTGGTGGTCTATTTGGCTCTGTCGAAGAGCCTGTCGGAAACCTGTCCGGGCGATCGCGGGTCGTTCTGCCAACCGTTGTCGTCGCGAACGGAGAAGAAAGGGCACAGAAAGAGGATCGGATGAGCGGCTAGCGTCACGCTGAGGACAACCGAATGGACATTGCTGGATCGAGTCGAGAGAATTCGTTAAGTAGAGATTCGAGCGGGGAAAACCGGTCACCGAAGCTTTCCAATGGAGAAATCAATGCGGGATGGAGGAGGCGAAAGTCGGGGAGAGCAAGACGGAACACGTGACCTGTGGACCGGGAATGCTGACTCATTCAGGGTCTGCACGTGATGGGGCGGGGATCCCCATGCCCTAATTTGAATGACGTTGAATGGCTGTGGCGGCAACCGGATGGAGTTCTGCAGACCAACGAGGTAATGGTGCGTTGGATTGTGTGTATATCTAGCTAGATTCGATCTTGTATATCGCTTAAATGGTCTGAGTGGAGATTTTAGTCAAGGTTACTCATCCTAATTTGAAAAGAAGCTTCTAATGGTCATACAGGAGATACATGGACACTGTGCTCTAACATATTATCTATCATTTGTATATATACACACGTCTTCCAATATTAAGGTATTCCTCAATGATGAAAAGGGAATGAATAAAAACTCAGAAACGCTCCTAGTAACTCCCAAACTTTTTTCAAATGCCGCGTAAATGCATCAACCAATATCAAAGCAGACCACCCCGAGAGGAAGGATGGGGATATCAAGACAAAGCATGGGGGTATTTCAATAATTAGGTCTGTAAAGGGATCGTATGGGAATGTGAGGATGGATCAAGCGCAAATGATCCAGATCCGAACAGCCCGTGACAATTTTTGATTGTTTCAAGTCTAGCACTTGCCATGCTCTTCGTCGGGAACGAAAGCATACTTGGAGAAGCGGCGGATAGACTCTCCCTTGAAGTAGAAGACGAAGGGGATCAGACAGCAAGCCAGACCCAGGAAGGCCAGCAGCGTGCTCGCCCACTGGTAACCCAGACGGTGGTACATCTGCTCGGTGAACAACACCGTGCTGGCACCCCACATCGAACGAAGGAAGGTCTTGGCTGCCAAGGCAGAGGCGGCTTGGTGCTGGTAGGTGTCAACCAGGTAGTTATTGGCCGAGTTGTACAAGAAGATGAAGCCGAAGCCGACGGGGAGACCACCGATAGCGGGGCCAAACCAGTGGATACGGGGGTATGAGGTCCAGGCGAAGATGAACAGACCGATCGGGATCAGCCAGCACGAGATCATCATGGGGATCAGACGGCTCTCGGCGGGGGGTTGCCGGCCACCGTTCTTCTCATAAAGAGACAGGTAATGCTTGTTGACCAGGGGGGCGCAAGCCGCACTGCACAGAACACCGATAGCGAGAGGAATGAACATCAGACCAGTAGGCCCAGCGTTCCATCCCTTGCCTTCTTCATACACGATAGGGTAACTAGAAGGGCGATTGTTAGAAACACTGTCCGAATGACGTCATGGGAGATTGTGAACTTACGCAACGAAGAACATGTACAGCAGACCGTAGAGAACCGACATGTAGATGGAGATGAAAAAGACAATGGGTTCCAGGAAGAGAAGCTGGAAGGGACGGAAGAGGAAGATGCGCAGCTTCTCGCCCATCGGACGGGGATCAAGCTCGGTCTCGGTGACGTATTTCTCGTCGTTCTCGGCCTTGCGCAACTTCTTAGCCCTCTTCTTCAGGAGGGCGGGGGCGTAGGTCTCCGGCACGGTGAAAGTGATCAGGACCCAGGCGCAGAAGCCGAGAATCAGCTGGATCCAGTACAGCCACCTCCAGTCACCAGTGCCATCCGCGAGGTAACCACCGGCCAGGGGACCAATGGCGGGACCGATGAAAGGACTGGCGGAGAAAGCAGCCATGGGGACACCACGTTCCTCATTCTTCCACAGATCGGCCAGCGTGCCACCGACCAGAGTCATGGGTGCACTAAAAGCGATACCGTCGATCGCACGGCAGACGATCAGGGTTCCGATGTTCTTGGAAACGGCGCATGGGATGATGAAGATAACGGCCAGTAAAAGAGTGAGAGCGTAAACGGGTCGGCGACCGAACATTTCTGATGCGGGAGCAAATGCCATGGGGCCTGAACAAGTCAGCTTTGACAATCCTAGAGGATTTTTCGAAAAATTGATTCTGTGAAACACTTACCAACACCGAAACCAATGACGAACACGGTGACCACGACCAGACTAACTTCACGCGACACCCCAAATTCCTTAGCGGGGCCTTCGATATCGGCCGTAATCACACTGCTGGTAAAGGCGACAACGAAGCAGGTAAAGGACACGACCATGGTGCAATACCATTTAAACGCTTTGGACCAGTTCTTGGGATTCTCGGGGTCGTCGATCTTGAATGTGACCAGCTTCCAATCCTCCATCTGCCCCGTAACGGTAGACTTGACGGGCTTGATGATCTCACCCGCCGCGGTCTCCGTTACGTACTCTTCCAAGTTGGCATCCGCGGTGACTTGGCGCAACGGAAGATCAGTCGGGTCGACCTGATCATTGGCAATGGAGCCCATGGTGTAGGTCCGGGTGACCTCTGAAGAGAGGCCAGGGTTTTGTGGTTCGTGCATCTTGGACAATGTGGATACAGATAGATGCTAAATGGATGGGGAGAATATAGAAAGCATTTGAAGGCCGGTGGGCAGGGGAAACGGGGTACTTATAGATTGACATCTTTGAATGTTTCCAGAATTGGAACGGGAAGAGTGGACCGATCAAGAAAATTTTAACCTTTAGGGATGATGCTTACAAGGCTCAATCTTCAAGGTTACCGTTTGTCGAGATACCCAACTCGGCAATCGGCCGGACGGTCTTGGGTCGGAAGCGATTCGGTTTCCCGATCGGGATGGCCACCCTAACTAAATCAGGCGATATCTCCCGAGCGCCCGGGCCCGGGATCCATTTCCCATGCCATCCCTCGTTGGTCCACTCCTACTTCAATGTCTTTGTGCAGTACTCGAATCTGGTATCTGGAACAAACCAGATCAAAATTTCTACATTTGACGTGGCATATCTTGGTTCTGCGCCGGCTCAGGTGCTCGAAGATTCCATTCCGTACCTCCTCTACCATCTGTAACCGGGGTCTGAGGGGGGAGAAGGCGAATGTCCCTCCCAGCGTCAAAACCCCCCCTTTTTGTTGCTTGTGATCAGGGTGGGGAGAAGAAAAAAAAAAAAAAAAAAAAGGCAATTATATTCTGTCAAAAAGGGTTCCATTCCCTGGACCCCTACCAATTGGAAGAAATTTCCACAGTTGATGGACACCATTAATTGTGGATCTCTGGTCTATATAATTTCTCATTTTTGAAGGGAAAACGGGACTATCACCATTGCTCTTTGCAGTAATCCACTCCTCAAGTGTGGTTCCCATGGATCCTTACCTTGGCTATCATTCGTGGATATGCACCCATCATTATCAATTAGTTCTCCGTTTCGCACGGAGTCGCCCCTAGGATGCAACCCGTTTGGGGTGACAAGTTTTAGGGCATATTTCAGATTCTGCCTGGCTTAGGCTGCCGTTGTGGGTCCATTATAGCTGCCATGGTGGAGTGGCCGTGTGGTTTTTTTTCGGGTAGTGGGTACGACGTGCAGGAATACTAGTCTATAAACTAGGGACGAGGAAGACTACTTTGTACGGAGTACATCTTTCGAGGTCGGTCTACCTTTTGCCGCGACTGCCACCTATCCACCCGTGGCACCCAGTAGCCACCTATCCCAATGGTGTGTCTAACCTCACCACCATGGGGGATTGCGTTTCGGTTTGCAACGTCCGTGCGATGGGAATGGAACCAAGATCAACAACCGTTGGTCTGTCACGCCATAAACTATAGAATGGTCAATGCCCATATGCTCCGTATACTACCAATTACTAGGACTGTAGGCCCTACAAACTAGCAGATGGTATCAGGAACTTGATATCACGGATGATATCAGGAGAACCACCACATCCAGTGTCGACCAACCTGTCTGCCTAGTCATCGATAGCCATCCTGATTGCCAGATACAGGCTGTGGCAACCACGGGCAGTGATTCCAGACCGGTATCGCCAACATAAGGGAGATATGGCTCTTGGAGGGTTCCGTTGGCAACCGAGATGGGGGTTGGCAATCGCGCATTCCATAGATAACACCGGACCATTCCGTACTTACGAAACCGACTAGGTTATTGATTCTCCGATCTCTTGCGATGGCAAATATCGGGACATGTTACCGCATCTGGTAATATCTCAGCCACCCGTCCCGCTGGTCGATAATCTCAGTCGCTAGATACACTTGGGACTTTTCGATATACTACCTCCCTGTTCTTATGAACACGTACTTTCAATTCGCACAGTTCGTGCCTGGATCAAGTCGATGCAGAGACAACGGTTTTTATTTTGGATCTTCAGACCCACTTTGGGAGTGCTGACTTGTGGTCGAACGAGATCTAGACCTTGAAATTCGTAGCATTGAATGCCCAAAACTACAATAGGTAGAGGTACTATACATACGGAGTACATGGTTTACAGATTGTCTACACTTAGTCCACCAGTGAATGTCGAAACTACAGCTGCATCCTGAGGCATCAGCATGTCGGAACTTTAGTTCTTCCGATTATCTGTCACGTGACTGATAAGATGCACCGATAAGCCGGAAACGGATTAGCGCGGGGTTCGAATGACTCAGGCATCCAAAAAAAAGAGTCCCGGATTTTCATTTCGCATCGTCACCGGACGAGCAAGCTCAGCAAGCTCATCGTCTTGTCCGCCGTGCTCCCTTGCAACTGCTGAGCGTACGGCTTTGTTGGAGGTCTAGATCCCCTCCAATCTGTCATTTCTCGATTGTCCAGGATTTAACTATCCTTGATCTGAAACTCATACCCCGTCCCGTCCCCTCCAACGGGTCGAGTTGTGTGCCTTCGTCATGGCATCATCCTCCAGCTACGTGACCATCCCCGGGTCGGTCGCCTTCTCTCATTCTCGTGGACACGCCATTGCTGCCAGTGTTGGGGCGCAGGATGTGCGCGCCCAGTGGGTCCATTATGTGCATGCCGCTCAGCCCTTAGAGGCTGCTCAACAGGGCGTCTTGGAGCAGCTCCTGCACTATGGTGATATCACCGACATCCCCGCGTCGTTCAGCGATGCCGATGGTCCGCATGACAACTTCTATGTTTTCCCTCGCACCGGTACCATCTCCCCGTGGAGCTCCCAAGCGACCGCCATCTCCCATGTGTGCGGGCTCCGCAAATATGTGAAACGCATCGAGCGGGGTATCAAGATCTCCATTCTCCGCACCGCCTCCGAATCATACAAGCCCGGATACCAGGATGTCCTGCATGATCGCATGACGCAGATCATCAGCCAGGAGGAACCAGACTTGCATCTGATGTTTTCCGAGCACAGCCCTCTCCCTCTCGAGACGATCCCCATCTACGGCTCCGACAAGTCCCCGAAGGAGGTTCTGCAGGAGGCGAACAAACGTCTTGGGTTGGCCTTGGAGGAGTCGGAGATCGACTACCTCGCGGAGGCTTATGGTCCCAACGGCCCGCTCGCTCGCGATCCGACCGACGTCGAGCTGTTCATGTTTGCCCAGGTGAACTCGGAACACTGCCGTCACAAGCAGTTCAATGCCTCGTGGGTCATTGATGGCAAGCAGATGCCCAACAGCCTGTTTGCCATGATCCGCAACACCCACAAGAAACATCCCGAACACACCGTGAGCGCCTACAGTGACAATGCTGCGGTCCTGGAGGGCGCTCCGGCCGCCTTCTGGTCCCCCCACCCTTTCACCGGCGAGTGGAACCACGCCAAGGAGATTGTTCACTTCTTGGCCAAGGTCGAAACCCACAACCATCCGACCGCCGTGTCGCCGTATCCAGGTGCTGCTACCGGCTCGGGTGGTGAGATCCGTGACGAGGGAGCCGTGGGTCGGGGCTCCAAACCCAAAGCCGGTCTGGCGGGCTACTGTGTCTCCGATCTTCTGATCCCGGGCCTGAGACAGCCTTGGGAGTTGGATGTCGGCCGCCCTAGTCACATTGCGAGCGCTCTGGACATCATGTTGGAGGCTCCCATCGGCAGTGCCCACTATAACAACGAATTTGGGCGCCCTTGTATCTCGGGATATTTCCGTACGTTGCTGACGGAGATCGACGTTGGTAACGGCGAGAAGGAGCTCCGTGGATACCACAAGCCCATCATGATCGCGGGTGGTATGGGGACCGTTCGTCCTCAGCACGCCATCAAGGAGCCGGAGACGGTCAAGCCTGGTTCCTTCCTTGTTGTCCTGGGTGGTCCGGCCATGCTGATCGGGTTGGGCGGTGGTGCCGCATCTAGTATTACCTCCGGAGAGGGCTCTGCTGATCTGGACTTTGCCAGTGTGCAGAGAGGCAACGCCGAGGTCCAGCGCCGAGCTCAGGAAGTGATCAACGCGTGTGTCGCCATGGGCGATAACAACCCGATCAAGTTCATTCACGACGTTGGCGCTGGTGGCCTTTCGAACGCCCTTCCCGAATTGATCCACGACTCTGGCCTCGGTGCCACTTTCGAGCTCCGGGAGATTGACAGCGCCGACCGTAGCATGAGCCCCATGCAAATCTGGTGCTGCGAGGCGCAAGAGCGTTATGTCATGGCAGTCGGAGAGGACAGCATGAACAAGTTCACCGCCATTGCTCACCGTGAGCGCTGCGGCTTCTCGGTCGTTGGTCGCGGTGGCGGCACGTCCGAGGAAGACAAGAAACTGATCCTCCTGGATCGGGAATCCAGCGAATATCCTAAGCCCATCGACCTGCCTCTGTCGGTTCTCTTCGGCAAGCCGCCCAAGATGACCAGGGTTGTGGACTCCCGCAAACTGAAGTTGCCCGCTGTCGACGCAAGCCTCACTTCCTACCTGCCCTCTGTGGCCCCCAACCACCTAGAGCTCCTCGGCGAGGCCGCCAAGAGAGTCCTGTCGCTTCCCGCCGTGGGCTCCAAGTCTTTCCTCATCACCATCGGAGACCGGACGGTCGGTGGTCTCACCGCGCGCGACCAAATGGTTGGCCGTTGGCAGACCCCGGTGGCAGACGTCGCCGTCACGGCCACTGCGCTGCTTCAGGGCGTGAAGACGGGCGAGGCCATGGCGATGGGCGAAAAGCCCACTCTTGCGCTGATCTCTCCCGCTGCCTCCGCTCGGATGGCTGTTGCGGAGTCGCTCATGAACCTCGCCGCTGCGGACCTGGTTGACCGCCTGGAGCATGTGAAACTGTCGGCGAACTGGATGTCCGCCAGCAACCACCCCGGAGAGGGTGCTGCCATCTACGAGGCTGCGGAGGCTATCGGCATGGACCTGTGCCCCAAGCTGGGTATCAGTATTCCAGTCGGAAAGGACTCCATGTCCATGAAGATGAAGTGGACGGACGAAGCCAAGCAGGCCAAGGAGGTCACCGCGCCCATGTCGCTGGTCATCACTTCGTTTGCTCCCGTCGGCAACTACCGCAAGACCTGGACCCCGGCTCTTCGCCGCCCGGAGGAAGTGGGCGATACCGTTCTCATGTTCGTTGATCTCTCGTTCGGCCGGAAGACCCTTGGTGGCTCTGCGCTCTCGCAGGTCTTCAACCAGGTGGGCGACGACTGCCCCGACGTCCGCGATGTTGACATCTTCCGGGATTACTTCGATGCCACTCAGCAGCTGCAAGACGCGGGCATCGTTCTGGCCTACCACGACCGATCCGACGGTGGTCTCTTCACCACTCTTGCCGAGATGATGTTCGCTGGTCGCTGCGGCGTCGAGGTCATGCTCGACAACATCTGTGGCAGCACCGACACCAAGAGCCTGGTCGAGACGCTGTTCAACGAGGAACTTGGTGCCGTGTTCCAGGTCCGTAAGGAGCACGAGATCCAGTTCCGCTCGTGCTTCGCTACCTGCGGCCCCCCCGCCGGCCTCATCCACAAGATCGGCCGCGTTTCGGAGAAGCACAAGCAGAACCTCGCCATCTACCAAGGCCACACCCTGGTGTACCGCAACGGCCGCGCCAACCTGCAACAGACCTGGGCCACCACGTCGCACCACATGCAGAAGATGCGCGACAACGCCGCTTGCGCCGACCAGGAGTTCGCCAGCATCCTCGACGACGCCGACCCCGGTCTGTCCTGGAACCCGACGTTCGACCCCAAGGACCGGGCCCTCCCCATCATGACCAGCCTGAGCCAGTACTCGCCCTTCAGCAACAAGCCCCGCGTAGCCATCCTGCGCGAGCAAGGCGTGAACAGCCAAGCCGAGATGGCCTTTGCCTTCAACACAGCCGGCTTCTCCGCCGTCGACGTCCACATGACCGACATCATCGCCGGCCGCGTCTCGCTCTCCAGCTTCGTCGGTCTCGCCGCCTGCGGCGGTTTCTCCTACGGCGACGTCCTCGGCGCCGGCCAAGGCTGGGCCAAGTCCGTCCTGCTCCACGAGAACACGCGCGCGGAGTTCAAGACGTTCTTCGAGCGCCCCGACACCTTCGCCCTCGGCGTCTGCAACGGCTGCCAGTTCCTCTCTCGCCTGAAAGCCCTCATCCCCGGCGCGCAGCACTGGCCCAGCTTCGAGCGCAATGCAAGCGAGCAATACGAGGGCCGAGTCGCGCTGGTCCGCATCACCGATCCGGACCCGTCGCGCCCCAGCGTCTTCCTGCACGGCATGCACGGGTCGTCTCTCCCGATCGCCGTCGCCCACGGCGAAGGCCGCGCCTCCTTCGCGCCGAGCTCTGACATGACGCCCCAGTCGTTCGTCCGCGAGGGCCTCGCCCCCGTCCAGTACGTCGACAACGCCTCCCTCAAACCCACTGTCAAGTACCCCTTCAACCCCAACGGCAGTCCCGAGGGTATCGCCGGTATCCGCAACGAAGACGGCCGCGTCCTGGCCATCATGCCTCACCCTGAGCGTACCGTCATGAACGGCATTGCTAGCTGGCTGCCTGCCAAGGCTGAAGAGTGGGGAGACATCGGACCGTGGGGACGTGTGTTCTTCAGCGCGAGAAGATGGGTTGGTTAAATCTTTCCAAACAAAAGGAATGAAAAAGAAGCACAAAAAATTGTCTTCTAAAAGTTTAGAAGCTCGTCTCACAAAAACCCTCCGACGGCAAAAACAACAAAAAAAGAAAGAAAAAGAAAAAAAAATCAAAGCAGCTTAGCTGTCCTCACTACCTACATTAGAAGGACACCTCTCAAATTATCTTCATATGTTCATTTGTTCATTTGTTCATTTTACTTTCCTTGTTCCTCAAATTCTAATAGTATCTGATTGTATATGCTTTTACTTCGGAAAGAGACGGTGGAAAATGTGTGGTAAATGGTTTTCATCTCTTTACCTTACTTTACTTTACTTCACCTTTCTTGACCTTTTTTGTCTATTTCTAGCTTTTCTTTTTCCTTTTTTTCGCTCACGATTCAGGATGATATGGTTGGCATGATGATTGATTAATTCATTGATATATTTACTTTACATAGCTTAGGCTACAAAATGAACCAGTGATTGTTTATATATTTCTCTCTTCCTCCACTGATGTGTATAACATCTGCCTGAGGAAAAGAAACAGATGCATTGATCACACTGTGGATAGCTAGATCTTTTAGGGGTATAGTATATGTACAAGGTATACTTGATCTAATCTAACCGATCCCAATATCATAGTTATCGTACAGCTAGTACGTTAATCAGAACAGCACAGCCTATGCTATCAATTCATTCATGAATCTTCATTAAGCAATCATCAATATCATCACCATACACATTCCAGACCAAACCCAAGGAACGAAAAGATGAGTGTTTTATACCACAATAGACCCCGTCTCGCGCCTCCAATCCAACTTCTCAGCCAGCATCTCCCAAGAAAGCTGGCCGTCGACACGGCCAATGCCCTTCAGTCCGGCAGCGAGGAAGCCGACGAGCCGGTGGAATTGGTCTTTTGTGTCTCTGAGACGCTGGTCGTAGAGTGCGTCGTGGAGGGCGATGCGGCGATTGTTTTCTGTTTCGTCGTCGTAGTCAAATTCTTCTTCGTCGAAGTCAGATTCATCTGTTGAGTCTTCGTCTTCTGTGTTGTGTGACCTTTCTTGGGGGGCTGGTTTGCTGGATGAGTTGTGGCGGATGGATTGGAGGTTTGCGAAGCTGATGCAGAGGTCGAGGAGGGAGGTTGTAGCTTGGAGGAGGGGCGCGAGGTTTGTGGAGAGGAGAAGTTGGGCTTCGAGGGAGGAGAGGTAGGCGCTGTGGGCATCGATCATGGCGGTGACGTCTTCGGCGGCGGAGAGGGATTTATGGAGGGTAAGGGTGGAGGTGGAGATGACGAAGTCGGTGAGGTGGCTGTAGAGGGTGTTGAGCAACCAGAGCATGTTGTGGTGGAGTGCGTAGCTCAAGGAGTGAGCGTTGCGCTGGACGGTTCTGTCGGCTGCGTGCCTAGCGTATTGTTGAACGATGGTGTGTTTTGCGCGACGGATCTGCATGAGGAAGATGGCGATCCGCTGGTAGCGCAGGATTGCTGATCTGGTGATGATGTTTGCGATGGGCCAGGGGAGGACATAGTCGAAGGCTATCATGTCGAGCATATTAACGGATCGGCTTCCGTGTACTTGGTTCCCATGGGGAGTGTGGGCGTCGTTGGTGCGGACGATGAGCCGTGAAGGCTCGATGAATGGCAATGCGCTGAGGGCGCTCTGAGCCACATCTGTGAGGAGATATCGGTCGCGCCAGGCGCCTTTGCCGCGGTCGATCAGGTCAAAGATTTTGTTATCGATGGGGCTGAACACGCTCATATCGCGGCCAAGGTAGATACATTCCAGCGCCCGAAGAGACACCCACAATCCGCATCGTTGGTCGAGCTCCTGGCGCAGTAACGCCGACGTCAGGGAGTGGTTCTGGTCAACTATCTTCCCAAATGCAGACTCGAATAGCATGTAAAATGGAAGGTAGCGAGCTGATTGATTGTCAGGAAAGACGTCTTCGAGAGCGAGCGATGTCTTTCTTGGGGTTCTCACGTCGCTGTCGTATACGTTGAGATGATGCAGGAAGATCATGCTTTTCCCCGTGATGAAGATCTTGTGAACGAGCGGGCGGATGAATTTCGGCGCATTTACTAGTCCAGATGCACCATCTAGCGTGTACCAGTCCTGCCACAGCGTGCGTAGGTCACTATCGGAATGGCTTTTGTGAATAAAAAACGACTTTTCCGCCGAGTCTTCTAAATGGCCGGCCTCCATCCATAAACGAATGGGGCGTGCATAAGTTTCGAAGCATGCAAAGAAGAGTTCTGCTAGAGACATGAATTCGGCGTCATCACCAGTGGCCTGCAGCGAGCAAACTCTGTCATACAGTAGATCGAGACATCTTATGGGCTCATTCGGACCGCTCTGGAATTGAGAAACAACCTCTGCCAGCAGGAGGAGAAGTTTCGATTCGTGACGGACGTCTTGGCACAGTTGCAACAGGCTGACAGTGACCTCCAGGTTTCGTGACAAATACCGTGATTCGATGCGTGAGAGGTAAGCATCAAAGTCACCCAATATAGTGTCGATACGACGATGAAACGTCTGCATGTATGCGATGCTCTGTAGCGTTTGAGAAAACCGCCTGAGGATGTCGATCTGGCCACCGATTGAGCACAGCTCCCGCAACAATGCCACCAGAACACCGTTGGACAGATGAGCCAATGTGTACCTGCGATCCACCTCAATGCTATCATCCAAGCGCCAAAACAGAGATGTGGGTAGCCCTTGCAACATTGAAATGGTCTCTCGTACCATTTGAAGTTCCGTGATCACGCGCGACGAGATTTCATCCTGCTGGTGACGGTCGGCGTGCTTTTCTTCCCTCCAAAATTGCGCACTCTTGATAGAAGCAACAAGGTCTTCATCCTCCCCGGATGAAAAAACATCGTCAGAGATCACATAGTCCTCTTCAGGAGCCACGGAACTTTGGGGTCGAGTGCGCGGTTCGTCACTGTCACTGGATAAGGACGTTAGATCGTCCTCGGACGAGCCAGCACCGTAATCTACGGCTTCCCATATATCGTCGTCGCAATATGCAGTGCCGGCGGGATCTATATCAGACCAGGAAAGATTCTTGGCTTCTGGTTTTGGCGCGACACTCTCCAGGCGATCGACATTCGAGTACTGCGCAGGACGATCCGCAAGCTGCAGGAGTAGCGAGAGGATTTCCGGGAACCACGAGCTGCGGTGCTCCTCCAGCTCTACCAGGCGCAATCGTAGAGCGTCCGCCAGGTCATCCTTGTCGAGAACCTGAAACTTTTCCTGCAGGCCTTCGAGTTGTTTTGCGACAGCGAATTGGTCTGTGCGGGGATAGGCGTTGGACTTGAGGGTGGCCTGTGCCCGACGTTTGAGGGTTTTGAAACGAGGGTCATTCTTCCACCTATTAGCTGGAGTTGTTTTGTCACATAGGTCGATACAAATTGTCTGAGAAAGAAAGTCAAACTACATACAATTCGATCAGGTTTCGCGACAGCGGTGATTAGCTCCTCCGTTAGCGTGCCCACACTGGCAGCTACGGCCATTCTGGAGGCAACTATAAGATGTCTGAGCCAACAAGGACGAAGAAGAGGCAATCCGTGTAACGAGGCCCCATATCATGGACTTCTTCCCTTTCCGTCTTTCTTTTTTATTTCCTTTTTTCTGTTTCTTTTCCGACGGGATGACGCGGCCGTGACGGAGCAAGGAGGAGAGACAAGAACAAGCGTGGGATCATTAGGGAGATATCCGTCACTAGTCCGGATTTGGGCGGTCTGGATTGCCCGCCCGGCCAAATCGTCCCTGATAACAATCGGCCTCATATATTATGATTATTATTGCCTTCTGTTTCTTTTCCTTCTTCCCCCCACTCACCACTCCCCCTTTATCCCCCCTGTCTCTTTGCTCTGGCAAGCCATCATGGCCGTCGCTAGACCCATTCGCATGCTGGGTGCAGCATGCATCGTCCTTATTCTGTTTATGATCTTCCAACTCAACAAGGAACCGGAGTCTTCTAAGGGGGACAATGTCGGAGGCTTGAAATCCGATCCATTGTTAGCGCGTGCGTACCGACTGGATTCCTACTGCTTGAGATGATTCCACTGCTGTTCAGGTCTTTCGTTGGATCCTTTTACTGATACATTATTTCATCTAGGGACCGGAGAACCCGAAGGTGAACTGTGGCGAGCCGAAGACCATGACTATGCCCCCAACAGCCCCAACTCCGCGCGCACCAACGCAGCGCTGATTATGCTCGTTCGGAATGAGGAGATCGATGAGCTGATTCCGACGATGGAGGATCTCGAGCGGACGTGGAATTCCAAGTTTAATTACCCCTGGATCTTTTTCAACGACAAGCCGTTTACGGAGGACTTCAAGAAGCGCACGCAGGCGGTCACCAAGGCCAAGTGTCAATATGGTACGTTGTGGTTCGAATAAAAGATATGGACCCCCGGATTTGATCTGACACTATGCAGAGGAGGTTCCCAAGGCGCACTGGGACGTCCCCAGTTGGATCAACATGGATCTTTTCTACGAATCGGCCGAGATGCTGAAGGAGAAGAACATTCAGTACAGCGATAAGATTTCGTACCACCAGATGTGCCGATGGAACAGCGGCATGTTCTACAAGCACCCGGCCCTTGAGAAGTACCGTTACTACTGGCGTGTCGAGCCCAACGTCAAGTTCTTCTGCGACGTCGACTACGATGTGTTCCGCTTCGTGGAGGATCGCAACATCACCTACGGATTCACCATCAACCTGTTCGACGCTCCCCAGAGTATGCCGTCGTTGTGGCCCGAGACCAAGAAATTCATCGCCGCGAACCCGTCCTACGTCTCCGATAACAACATGATGGCATGGTTGACGGACGACCAACTCCGTCCTGACCACACCCGAGATGCCAACGGGTATTCCACCTGCCACTTCTGGTCCAATTTCGAAATCGGTGACATGGACTTCTTCCGCGGCGATCAGTACTCCGCCTACTTCGATCATCTCGACCGTTCCGGTGGTTTCTTCTACGAGCGGTGGGGCGACGCTCCCGTGCATTCGATCGGTATAGGGCTGTTTGCCGATGCGGCCAAGGTCCACTGGTAGGTAGATCGTTCCTCCAGAGATGACATCCCTGCTCACTCTCTTTTCTTTCACAGGTTCCGGGACATCGGTTACAACCACATTCCTTACTACAACTGCCCCAACTCGCCCAAATGCTCTGGCTGCACCGCAGGCCAGTTCTACGCCGGCGAGCCCTTCCTGGCCAAGGAGGACTGCCGTCCCAGCTACTTCAAGCATGTCGGGACGCACTAGACCGTCTAAGAAGTCGCCAAATTTCTCTTCCGTGAAAATGCATCGTTATCCTCGTCCTTGTCATTGCGCCCCAATTGTCCGGTGATGCATACACCCTCTCAAGCGACAGGAAACGCCTTGCCTTCTTCTTTCCCTTTTCTTTTTCACTCTGGTGCAACGGCAAAATTATATCTGTTCATACAATATCCAACCTTGTTCGGCGGCGTTATGGGATGTGACTTTCTTTTCCTTTCCTGCCTCCTCTCTTTTCTCTTTTCTCTTCTTCTTTTGCCTTCAAAACATCCATTCTATTCTCTGTTTTATTATCTTCAGCTAGGTGTAAACCGGCCGTTCGATGCTCCTTGAAGGAATCCAGCCGGTTGTTTCTTACTGTATCTATATTCTATATTTTTGGTTCTTTTGTCTTTGATATGTCTCAATTTAATCTTCGGTTTTGTTATTGGTGTAGTATTGTAGTCTTGAAGGTACTACAGAGTACTCATGCGCACATTACGACTACCGAGCATGAAACAATCATGATACAAGAGTAGGCACGCAGAGCAACAAAGCTAACAACACACCTGCATTCTAACAAATCGATATAATAAAAAAAAATAAATAAAAAAATAGAGAGTATGTATACAGCTATTCTTCTTTCCTATCTCTTTTTTTTCTCAAATCGACGGGAAAATCAGGCAACGGACCGATACAAAAAAAAAGACAACCACACAGAGAACCAAGCAGAAACAACAGCACGTCAAGAGACGACGTTGCGTGTTATAACTTTGGCCTCCTCCAAATACCACAGGCTACTATGATGGCAGTGGAAATGAGCGAGTTTACTGCTCATCGGGGTAGAGCTCCTCGCGGAGAGCGACGCCCAGCTCCTGGCGGAGACCTTCCAGGCTCTCGAGGTATTGCTTGTACTGTTCGGGGGTCTCGACCTTGGCTTTGATACCTGTTGTTTGGTGGTCAATTGTTAGTGAACGGTTTCGATCAAGCAGAGGGAAGAGATATTGAAGGGGATTGCGCACCCTCGAAGACACGGACGGCGGTAGGGTAGTCGTTGACGCGGCGGGCGGCCTTGAGGGCAGCGGTGAGGACCTCAACGGAGGGGACGAGATCGTAAGCGAAGCAGTTGTTCAGGTTACGCTATTGAAAGGGGAGACCTGTTAGCGGGATGATATCTTCCGAAGTGGGGACTTATATATATGGATATATAAAATTGTCTCGTCGCGTTTGCCGATTGCGGTGCCAGGCACGATCGGAAAACCAAAGCAATTGTGCGCAACTTACCTGGAGCTCGAAGACATCCTGGACGGTGTCGAATTCCTTCTCGAATCTAGTGACCATTGGGATTAGCGGATTAATCGCCGGGGTGAAATTATCGGGGAAAGGATATGGCAATCTAATCCGATCCGACCCCTAAGTCATAGCCTCGGAAGGGAAGGGTGTGTTCGGCGATTGTCGATCGACCCAATGGCAAGCTAACATGGGGGAGACCTACCGGGAAGAGAACTCCTCGAAGGTCTCGTCCTCGTGGTGGCCGGAGCGGAGCTTGCTGGAGGTGCTGAAGCAGGGCCGGCTGATGGGCAGAGCAATGGGAGCCTGCAAACGGGTCCGGGGCACTTGGGGAGCTTTGAAAAAGCCGGCCGGGCGGACGGCGCGGGAAGCGACACGGAAGATGGAAAGAGACGACATGATTGTCGAGAATTGAGGGTGTGGAGGGGGAGGGGGGGGAGGGGGGTCGAAAAGAGGGACTCAGGACTTGGAGATTGTGGATGAGGTTTGAAGTCAGAGAAGGGCAAGTTGACCAAGCCGGGCTTTGGCACTAAGACAGAGTAGGATTTTGCGGGTGGTGTGAGGTGGTGGTTGGATGCCTCAGGCGGTCTTCCGATCAGCCCGTCATCGAGGTTGATGCCTGTTTTCGCTGGCCGCACCCGTGCTTGCCCGAGGCCGCCGATTGTTGGTGCCTGAGGCAGAAGCAGTGATTGCTATCTGCCGATGCTGATTGGCCCATGCGGTGTCAGACCTGGTGGGCTGCTGATTGGCTGGACAGTCCTTCGGGCCGTCTACCGCGCCGGTCATGAAATAATGCCTCAGGCTGCTGCATCCTGTATCCTCATGTGGGATCTACAGTACATCAAGGTACGGAGACGGAGTACATACTTAGGACCAAGTACGGAGTATCAGGACCCCTCGATTCTCGGCAGTCGGGATAACACTCTTGTTTCGCAGCTGTGATGCAGGAACCCTGCGCCTATATGAGACGTGATGCGAATGAACTTGATTCCTTCTATGCTTCCTCATCACAACCAATAATCGCCAACGGTATGATTGAGTTCGTCGGTTGTGGTGGCGCTGCAGTATCCAGTAATTGATCAACAAAGCTTGTCTGGCTTGGAAGATGTTCAAATTGGTATCTACACTTCTGATTCCGGACGGTATGCTCGATTGGTGGTTGATCGTCCTACGTGTACCCGTTCAAACCTCCGATATATATCTGTAACCATCCAAAATGCTTAAACCAACGGGAGTATGAAACACCAAACTGAAAGCCGTGTTTGAGCTCCCATCGTCCGAGGATCGAGGTCCTGAAGTATCACCCAGAAAACATCTGAGTGTGTCACCAGGTACGTCATCCAAGTCACCCATTGCGAAGATACTTTGATTCCGTACACTCTATGTCGGTAGTCTAGATGGATCAGGAGTCGGAGGCCATTGTCCGTCCCCGCTTCTTCGATCCGGGGTAGTCCGTGCATGTGAAGTTAATCCAATCCCAAGGATCTCATCCGGGAAGATCTTCGAGGTTGTTGTTCATGTCCCGAGCATCAATCCATCCATGTCCTTTATTGTACCTGCAGGTAGAGGAGAGATGCATGTGACGAGGGGTTATACTTCCCGTTTCATCGCTTAAACGTAGGCTCGACCCCTCACGTCGGAAAGTCGTAGTTATACGAAATGCATATAAAGTCTCTCAGCATGGAAAATCCTGATCAGAGATGACATCTACAGGTTCAAGTAGGTAGTATCTTGAGGTACTATCGGACTACCGAACGACTTGGTGGTTGCGGATCGGCTGCTTACATAAGGGATTTTCAGATTTTCCCCCTTTTTCTGCTGGCCGAGGCGCTACTTTTCTCTCCTGACTTGACGGAACGGAACCGGTGGAACACGGTCTCCATTTTAAACTGTTTTCTCTCTCTCTTCTTCTTTCTCCGTTCTGTCCTTTTCTCACGTCTCTCACTTCCTCCACTGTCCGCAGTTTCCTTTCCCTTTTCTTTCTCTTTCTCTTTTCTTTTCCCTTTTCATTCTCTTTCGCCTTTCCTTTTTTCCTTGGGACTCTCTTCTCTTTGGATCTGGGTTCTTCTTCACGACACTCCTTCCACCTCCTTGCGACCCGCCATCAAAGTAAAAAAAAATATCTCTCGCTCGCCGGTCAATCTCAACACCGCTTGTTCGTGGAGTGTTGTATATTGGATCTAAGTGATTTTGGGTTGGCGATTCGTCATGGATTTGGAATTCCTCAAGAATGTGCCGCGGCCGACGATTGATCGGCCGTTTGGCATTCACCTGTGGCCTATCTTCGACAAGGCATTCGAGATGGTGGTCGGCTATCCCGCCAGCGAGTTCGAATTCAAGGCGGGTGTGACTCCCATGTCGACCATGAAGGAGACGGCGATCATGCTGGTGGCCTACTATGTCATTATCTTCGGTGGTCGCGCGCTCATGAAGAATCGCGAGCCCTTCAAGCTGAACTTGCTGTTCATGATCCACAACTTCTACCTGACCGCCATCAGCGCAACGCTTCTGGCTCTGTTCGTCGAGCAGTTGGTGCCCACCATCTGGAACCATGGCATCTTCTTCGCCATCTGTGACCACAAGGGTGGCTGGACCCAGCCCCTGATCGTTCTCTACTATGTAAGCTCCCCGCTCTGAAACCTACGGGGAAACCGACGGGGAAACGTGACTAACGAAGAACAGCTGAACTACCTGACCAAATACCTCGAACTGCTCGATACCGTCTTCCTGTTCCTCAAGAAGAAGCCCTTGACCTTCCTCCACACCTACCACCACGGTGCCACCGCCCTCCTGTGCTACACCCAGCTGATCGGCTTGACCGCGGTGCAGTGGGTGGTGATTGACATCAACCTGCTGGTCCACGTCGTCATGTACTGGTACTACTTCCAGAGTGCCCGCGGCATCCGTATCACCTGGAAGGAATGGATCACCCGTCTCCAGATCATCCAGTTCGTCATTGATCTCGGTAGGTAAACCCCTGGCGCGTCACCACCACTGTCATATGCTGATTTGTGCAGGCTTCGTGTACTTTGCGTCCTACACCTACTTCACCTCGTCCTACTTCCCCGAGCTGCCTAACATGGGTGTTTGTGCCGGAGAGGAATTCGCCGCGTTCGCCGGCATGGGCATCCTTAGCTCCTACCTCTTCCTGTTCATCTCGTTCTACATCGCCACCTACAACAAGACCAAGTCCAAGGCTGGCCGTCCCCGTCGCAACACTGGCCGCCAGGCTGTCATCGACATGGCCAAGTTCGAGGTCGCCCCGGCTCCGGGCGCGCAGGCTGCTTCCGCCAACGGCACTGTCCCGTCCAACGGATCCGCCGTGTCGACCGGACGGTCGAACGGACCCGTCACTCGCTCGCGCAAGGCTTAAATGTCGCGTACGGCGTACAGACGGACGGTTCTGGGGCCGTCCAAACCGATCTGCAGCCGCAGTCCAACCACCTTCCGCTATCCCACAACTTCTGTTCGACCACCGGCGTTTGGCTTTGTCCCGGGTGTGATGAACCAATAGACAATCCTTTTGCATCTGGCCATTTTGGGTTCAAAGTATTATATTATCATTTAATGAATGACCATTATGATACTGGTCGCGTTCGTGGCCAGCCGATGCATGCCGTCCGCATACGAGGGCTCAATGGGAAATTTAACTTCTGAGGCGGGAACAGATACGTTCTCGCCTCCAGTGTATTCTAGATTTGGTTTCTCCGAGTATGCGATGGCGGCTGCGGGCTTCTGATTCTTGTTTTCTTTTTTCTCTATTATTTTTTTATTTTTTTTTTTTTACTTTATTGATTCTTATGGCGGAGTTTATCTCTATGGCAGGTAAATGTCAAATAATTACGGGGGTGTATGGGTATCACCTGTTGATGTATATAGAAGTGATTACATGGATTATGCAGTTGACTTTGTGAATTCTTTGGTAGATGATAGTACATTGTAGGCGTCGTACGGCTTACTATATGCCCCAGTCTACTTTATCTCGTGGAAGTGCACTTGACTAGGTACAGGTAGGTACCTATATTTCGAAGATTCGCATCCCTCTACAACCAATTTCCTCCGTATCATCTTACCATTGGGACTACATGTTTGATGGTCATCAACCGACCTGGCAGAGTGGCTAAAGTGGAACAATAAAGAGAAGAGAATCTGTCCCATCCAAGTACAATCATAGACAAATCCCTCAATTGGCTTTGTCCATGGTATCAAAGATAGCGTGCTGCCCTTAAGGCCCTGATGAGATAGGCAGAAGAAATGAATAGTAACACACATAATTAACTGTATGAAGTGATGGATGGGTGAATGGATGGAGAATACGTGGGTGGTTGGGTAGCCGGGAATAGAATGAGAAGGAAGAAGGCCTTTACTGGTGTACATCTCCAGCAAGAGAGTATATTCTAATTTGGTGAGCAAGTTGTTAATTGATAGGTACTATCTATGCATGTCTTTTTTTTTTTCTTGCTTCTTTTTAGTCCTGAGAAAAATAGAGGACAAAAAGAAAAAATAAAGCAAGAGAGAGAGAGAAAGCAGCCATTCCATTAGATCCATCCAAACCACCCCGCATCACATTCATCCTTCCCCCCGCTCTAGCTGAACTATTCACGTTTCATATTGTACTTTCTAACTAATTCCTGCGGGGGAAACAGACATAGAACTCATTATAGAAAAAGCCAGGAAGAAAAAGTAAGTGGAGCGCAAGCCCAGACAACCATGTGGCACCTCCAGTATTCCACCCACCACCATGGAAGCTAACACTGATGATGATACACTCATCGCACAGACATAGGTGGCCTACTAACCAGCTACTGCAGTAAACCAGAGAAACAATGTAGCCCGATCCGGACGATGATCCAAATCCACTCCCCAATCAAGTAAGCCGTGACTAGATAGGCAGGCGACTAATAGGGATCGACGGAGGACGAAACGCCCGGTGCTGCGGGGGATTGTTTCGGCCGGGGGCTTGGGGAGCTCCCGTCGGAGATTTTCTGTTCCTAGCCTTTCACTTTTTGATCTAAGTTCTTCTTCCATAGGATGTTTGGGTTGATGAGGAGGTGGTGCTAGGCATTGGTGGTGTTTGATGTGGTGGGGTTGGGTGAGATTATCTTGATTTTGGCGGATTGATCGCGGTTTAATACCTACTTGGTTAAGTTTATTGTTATTGTTGTTTGATGATGTTAGAATTGTAGTCACTAACTACCTACCAAGTTATCTACTGCTAGGGGCTGTTGTTAGTGGGGATGGGGGATTTGAAGTCTTGTTTCATGAAGATCGTGTATACATTTGACATGTGAGTTCATGATGTCAGTGAATATTTCAATTTTGTCATTAGACTGGAATTGTCATGGTGGTAGCCTTGATGGTCAGATCATAGCCAGATGATAGTCATGATAGTCATGACGATTATCATGTTGGGTGTTTTGAGTGATATACCACATAGTAAAACTTTGTTGTCTTTCATAACATGTGAATCTTGATATCAGTGCATACACCGCATTTTCTACTCTAGTTGCATCATCCGCTAATTGTCAGGTAAATATCTACAAACTCTATTGAGTACTATAATCGTGGTAGACTAGAACCACCAACTAGAGTGTACACTAATAGGTAAAAGGTAAGAAAACTTATATACACACCTAACCACCACCCAAGCAGCACTACCCAACTACCAGGACAACACCCAAGAAACAACTAGACCAAACCCATAAGCGAGCCATTCAGCATCTCTCATACCCAGGACACCAGTTCCAGACCCTCCAGCACCAACTATCGTTCCTGACCCAACTAGCAAAGACACTAACTCAGTACCTTGTTCGGCATGTGCACAGGAGTCCATTCCTTGCGCTGGGAAGGATTCAGCCGTGCTAGCTTGTTCGACTTGGAAACTGCCGGCGCCGGACGCTTAGTTCTAGCCGGTGTCGAGTCGAGATTCTGGACTCAGATGAGCAGGAGTTGTTTTCCCGATTCCTAGCATCTACTAACTTGGTAGTGTGAAAGGACGCTTTGTACTGTGGCAGGGGTAGGGCTTTGGTCAGGATTGTGTCGTTCAGAGTTGAAACGGGCCGTTCTTTGTACTAGGTTAGTGTTGAAGTGCGTTCTAGCTTAGCTTTCTAAGTTGGAAGAAGTCAGCTGAGGATAACCCTGTATGTGCATATGACTTGGAAAAAACTTCGTCACTATCGACGCTTGAGCAGTTGACTGTCTAGCGCTAACAAACTGACCGGCACGTTCTCCCTAGATGTAACGACTTTGCTAAATCAAGAAGTATATCCGATATATGACTATGCACTAGGGAGTAATCAATAAGGCAATGGGCCCGTACCACTATCAAGATACGGAGAGACAATTATATATCGCCACCCCCTTATCTCACAGTCTACCTAGAGTAGCCTGACTAGAGACCACCATGGATATAGATAACGCATCAAAGCGACCAGCAATATCAGCAGCAGTTACAGAAAGAGACTGCCAGGATGGTGATAACCGAAAGAACAGACCTAGTGTTACCATGAGACTTGACTATTCTCGAACATGGGTCGCTGCTGGAAATTACGTACCAGTCCTTCAGCATTTCCCGACCCCTCTCTAATCCCTACCAGGTACCACTCTAGAATAGTACTATATAGACCGGGTATGTAGGGCTAGCAAGGTACCAATATATCAGCCCACCTTCATAACTTGGTGGAGTGTGTGCATATGTGTGTGCCTTGGAGCCTAAGATAGGGCTAAGTATTAAGGGCTCGCATAGTCCAATACTTCCCTTTCCCCCTCCTTCTCCTCCCTCATCCCTCTTTCGCTCCCCTCACCGAATAAGAATGACAAAACCCATTCTTCGCCCTGCTCACAGGCACTACCTCTAAGCCTGTCATGATCTGTCACACTGTCATGCCCCGTTCGAGAGGGGGAAGAAAAGAAGGTGGGACGACGGTTTGGCGGTGACCTGCATATCTAGGCGCAGAAGGCGCTGAATCCAGGACCGGGGTGCATAGCGCACTAGGTGGTTCCCCCTCCCTCTCCCTCCGTTGTTATTCCGATTGGTGTGGTGGGTGATAGTGAGTGGGTGGGTGATGAGGAGGACAGCATTTGAATGGGGGCCGCTAACTAGTTGATCATCACGGAGCGACCTGATGAATGTCCGGACGTTTTGTCAGGGGGGGTTTAGATCCGGTTTCTCCGCATGTCGATCAATTATTGGAAGGTTTTATTGGCTGAGATTGTTTATGGAGATTTAGCTGTTTTGTGAGTCGGTCTAACGATGTGAGATCGAATTGATTTGGTCGGCATTGGGGTTTGATGTTTCCCGATTCTCGTGGACGTGGACGAGGTGATCTCTCCCGCTTTCTTCAATCAAGTTGGGGTAAACCCCCGCTTTGCGAGAAGGGGCGGGGGGAGAGGTCGAATGGATATGGTTCCTGTACGAAGAAAGAGGGGGATGTCGGCTGGGAAAGTATAGGCTGCAGCTTGCATCTGCTCCCACCACCGCCAAAGTGAGTTTCTTTTTTGCAGTGAGATCCCCACCTGAACTCTGTTCCCAAACTCAATTGTGCTTAAGTCTGAAAGCGAATCCCGTTTCATGTCTAATCCTGCGGGCTGTCTGGGGAATCAACGCGAGAGGCTGGGCCAGTTGGGGACGCCACGATGCCCGGGCCGCAGATGATACATAGTCCCGAAGGTGCACTATAATTACATTGATTGAGTTGAATGACTTTAGTTGAATTGCGTTTTGAGGATGGCTCTGGCAGGCTGGAATCAATCCAGCAAGGGAGAAAGAGGTGTAGGTCACATCCTAAAAATATCTTCCAGCCACATTGCTATACTCGGGGATTACTGCGTGTCTCCTTTTCAATAGACTACGTTGGTTGATATGTTAGAGGCGAACGATTAGGAGGAGGATCGCTGTTGTACTCCGTACAACGGTTACGAAGATGACTCAGTTATGAACATAAACCCAAACACAGATGTTTCACATCGCAACCGCTGTTTGTTCCTGCAGCGTTTCCGTGCGAATCCGTGGTTTTTTCTCCCGGTTTCACGGTTGATCTTTGATGGAGATGGACGGAGGATGAGCATTGGGTTTTGCCTACATCAGGCCATGTCTCTATCCGCGATCTTGTGTCGACCTCTTCAGGTACCGTGAAGCACATCCGACCTACCATCCATTCGATAGAAGTTTCCAAGTGAATCCGACCTCGTCATCGGATGACCATCCGAGTGCGGGAAGGAGAGCTGTGGAGATACACAACTGCAAGGGTTCACTGGTTCTGCCGCAGGGGAGTGTGGCCTAGATACTTGGTCCACCGAAGAAGTTATGGTCCTCGAAACCTCCAAATTCTCCGATTCGCCCGGTGTTGACCGTGCATTTCAAGCGTGGAGTCCGGTCGTTCACCCAGGGGATACGGATACCCAGTGTAAGTTATCGTACGGAGACATACAACGTACAATACACAAACTGGACACGGTTCAAATTAACTTTCAGGGGAAATCCTTTTCGCCGTGGCCAGGGTTCTGAAGGCCAAAATTTCATGACCAGGAAATGCTACCGGCGTGTTTGAGTTAGACGGGAACTCCACTGGCTGTGTAAGTTGACAATCGACTTCAGGGGGAGAAATGACCTATCAGAGATGGAACTCTGTGGATTTGTGCTTGTCTCTTTTTGTCCATTCCCTCCGTTAATATAGAATCCCACTATGAATGCCGCCATTTTAAACCAGGTCAATATCAAACCAAGAAAAACAGTGGGCCCGGAACCAAAGAAACGGACCGACTGGAATGGGAGAAATGTCCTCCACACCGCCTGATTCTTCCGGGTGGGTCTCACCGCCCGGTGCCTCGTATCTTACTTGATATGATTTTATATTAATTCATCTACAGTTCGATTCTGTACAGTCTTTTCAGGACAATAAGATTAGTATATCGTATCTGTCTATACGTTTATCTCATCAGGCTCTTATTGCTGACCCTGTTAATACTCCGGTTAATGCTCCTATCCTAGCGTCAAACAAACCAGTCATGATCCATCGAATAGATCATCATGTTAAGTTCATGGATCCATGACTATTTCCTCATTCGGTTGAACGGGCCTTGGCGTGGACTTGGATTGTCCTAGATGATTTCTCTCCACCAAGTGATCAACTCGGCAGTTTAGTGTCTGCCACTGATTCATCTGATTGCCTAATCCAGATGCCAGCGTGCACTGGCAATCTAGATGCTGCCACCAACATCTCTCCACGTCTCTTCTCGAGCCCACCGTGCACTGGCCTCTTCAAGCTACTGTATGGACAGCTCACCTTGATCTGTCAAGTCACTATACATTCCTCCTGTCCATTCTTGTCCCCTCTGTTGGATTTTCGCTTCCTTTTTACACACCAGTGGATAATCAGGAACCTATGCAAGGGAGGTAACTCCGGTCCTGCAGGAGGATACCGTATGATACTGTATACTGGACTTCTGCACGTGTCTTTAATTTCTCCTTTTAATAATAATATGTTATCATGATTATTTTTTTATTTTGATTGTTTGGAGTATTATTGGTGTTTTTCTGATTATATTATTGATGATATTTTGTTTTACAGTTCCTGCGACAGTGGATCCCTCCCAGTTCTTGACCCAGTCACATCAGATCATCCAGAGACATCCAAATCCATTCGAATCCACTGCGAATTGATTACTCTCGTCGTACTTCAAGTCACCGCCAGGGTCCAAGCATACCAGCCCGTGTGGGACAAAAGAGGACTCCATTCCACTCCTGTTCCTGTTCTAACCTATTACGTGGGATCCGTTCCTCGATCTCCTCTCTTACCTCTTGCTGACTTTATATTGCATGTTTTATATTTTACATTCCCACTATCTCATAAGTCTCTTCTCTTTTCTCTGGCGGTTTCTCTCATATACCATTCGTCCCTCCTGTCTGGCACCCTTCTCTTTTCTTTCCTTTTTTCTTCTTTGCTGGACGGATCATCCCTGCCAGACAGGTTCTTCCAACAACGCCCTCTTGATTAATTCTATACTCGTAATTGATTGATCTCTTTTCACTCCCCCGCCTTTTGTCTGATTTGTTGCACGGGCGCCTGACCCTGCGTGCGTTTATTGTCGCCGACCATGTATCCGAATGACTGCTTGGACCTGGACTATATGAAACCACAACAACTGCCCCATCGGTATGATTCGGAGGAGGAGGATGTCTCCGAGTCAGAACACAGTGGTCACGATCACGCCTATTCGCCTGTCGAGTCTTACCAACCGCCCGAGCCCTTCGACTCTGACCTGAGCGCCGACGAGTTGTCCAATGTCGATGCGACGGAGCCGTCCACCTATCCCGGTCTTCTGTCCCCATTCCCCTCCGTGGGCAAGGCGTCTCGCCCAGTATCCATGGACACCCTCAAGCGTAGTAGCGGCGCCACCTTCGTGGCGGACTCGTATATTTTCGACCACGATGACGACGTGATCATTGAGCTTCCCTCCCCCAACTCCACTTCCCCCCTCCACTCGCCCATGTTTCTTCAGCCGACCGTCTATGTGCCCCCCGAGTCTCTGCCGTCGAGGAGTCCATCGTCTGGTTCCTCCGCATCTGGTTCCTCCGTCGACGACATGGACGTGCTAGTGGCCGAGCAAGTGACCTATGTCGAGCCGATCACCAAACCGCATTTGATCCAGATCAGCCCGGGCAAATCCTCGATGGACGAGGACGACGCCCCCACGCACGACCTGAACCCGCTCGGGATGTCCAGATCGGCGTTGAAGTCCGCACCCTTCTTGGACCACGAATACTCGCCAAAAACCCGGCCTCGCCCCGACAGTCTGCTGTTGAGCGCTCGCCGCAGTCGACAGCTCTCCGGGCGGATTATGACGCAGCTTGAGCGGACACCTGCGCACGGGGCGGATGCAGAGACCCCGTCGAGCGCCACGATCAAATCGGTGGCCGACGTGCCTCCAATGCCACGCCCCCTATCGCTGCACGCGCGTTCCATGACCTTCTCTCGCTCCAAAGGGGCCGCTCCGGAGAAGGGCCCGCTGTCGTTCGCAAAGAACCACCTCCGCCGCCCGCCCTCGCTCCAGAGCCTACGAAGCCCGCACTTCTCCCTCTTCCCCTCCAGGCACGCCCCGGGGTCCCGGGAGGGTCACCGATCGGGGTCGTATTCCTCCACCAGCTCAGAGTACTCCCCCAACACTCTCTGCCCGCAACCCTACTCCGCCTTCCCGAGTGTCAACCGCGATCGCTCCGACTCGAGCTTCAGCGGATTCCACGGCCCCGCCACGCGCCGGCCGTCTATGCCCATGCTCGGCGCGCTGAAAAGCCCCGGCGGACTCAGCACCAGCTCGACCAGCAGTCTGCGCTCGGAGGTGGACAGCGTCTACGACGTGGAGCGGCACGAGGCGGACCCGCAGCCACGCCACAAGCGAGTGAAGAGCCTGAAACGCAGCAAGCACCACAAGGATGAGTCAGATCCGTCTACTAAGAAATTCATGGGTTTTATGTTTAAGAGCAAACGCCGATCAAAGATGCTGAACGCTTGAAATTGCCTACGCCTATGCTGCCACGGCTGTTTTGAAATGATCATATACACGATCTTTTGGCCCCATTATACTGTTAATACCGTCTTTCCCCTTTTACTTCTGCCCTGTTTCCTTTTCGAAAGCCTGTCTCTTTCTCATACTTTTTTTTTTTTTTACAAACGGTGGCGTTCGGTATCGGCGTGGTCGGCTATTTGCTTACTTCGGTGCTTTCTTTCTTGCGTGCTTCTTTCATCCTTACTGACTAGTCATCCACTACTCAATTGCATTGAGTCAGTCCGTACGTCCGTTCTTGTATTATAGTATATTCCGCTTCAATCTATTGACAGTGACCGGACCCTGGCGTGGTCATCATCTATTCTGATTTACTCTCTTACCTTCCTATCCTCCTACTTTTCCTAGTCTAGCTCTCCACATTCTATATTTTCTTTTCCCTTTTTTTTTCCCCCAAAGTAAGCAGAATTTATCTATCACCTCCAGTAGATCGTGGAACATACTCCTGGGCCCAGCCCCACCAGACCCTACGTCGGCCCCCCTGCCCTGCGCAACCCATCCATTCTTTGTTGGTCGCACACACGCACACGCCGTACAACAAGACTAGAGACCCCATGTACCACCCCATGTAAGTAGTACCTAGACCGTCCCGAAACACAAGGCGAAGGAACGCCACCCTCACTAATCAATCCGGCGGATGCGTACAGTAGGTGCTTTACTTACTCATGTACCTGTGTTTTGGGATGGAACTAGGTGGAGTTGCGCTGCGCTACAGTGTGAAAGTAGTTAGAGGGCTGGAAGCGAAGCGGGAGAGCACGGCTTGTACTCTGTGCGACAGGGGTAGGCACATTTCTGGAACGAGTCAAGGAAAGTTTAAATCGGGGATTAGATTCGGAAGTTTGTTGAGTTGGTTTTAGTTAGAGGAGGGATAGGTTGGGTGGGTTTGCTTTTACTGATGTTGTGTTTAGTATCTTGGTGTTGGTAGGATGGACGGGGTGGACTGCGCCGGATTATGTTATTATTAAAATAGAAGATTGGAGGAGTAATATAAGATAATATAAAAAAGATATAGTACATTTTATGCAAAAGAATAAAATAAATAAATCAATAGTTACTATCCTACTATCTATCTACAGGAGCCTAGTACCTGGTAGTCTGCTACGTGGACATCCAACATCCTCCCATCACTCAACAGGGCGCAGTCTAGGCACAGGCACAGTCAGCCCTAACACTTCACGATTATCTATTGTGTAGTACATTTTACTAACCTATTCAGTCCCGAACCGCAGATACTTTACTCCGTATACATTGATGAACTGTTTTCTTCTTCTCCTTTTCCGTCTGCCTCATCTAGACGAGGTTTTTTCATGTAGATCGAACTAGTCTGACTGTATGTCGGTGGCACTTCTGGTCAGGCACGTATTCGTAATAATACAACTACGGTGGATTTTTACCCCGGTGTGAGAATGAGGATGAGGTGGAGTGGTAGGCGAGTCAGGTTACTATACTGACTCGCAAGAAGTTATTGCTCGCGTATCTATCGTGCTTGGCATACTCACGGGCTATTTGCTGACCTCAAGGCTACCTACCAATCCGGGCTGCTGGATCGTCTTAAAATGTACTTGCAGTGATGGGTTCGTCTTAGAGAATCAGGCTGTAGGATTACTCCAGGGTAGTGGGGTTTGGGGTAAGTGATGGTAACATGGGATCCAATCCTTCGCGAACACCAGATTACTACGTTTATTGGAGTGATTGACAAATACGAGTCATGCTGATTTTTCAGCTTTGACTGTTTTTTACCCATGGATAAGGGATGGGGTATTTGTTATTATGCAATGAAATTATTTTCTTCTTGAAACCATGTGGGGAAACGTGGGGTACAGATAATGATAAACGCCATCTTTGTCACTGCCATTGTCCTCCCCGATCTTTAATCAATCATGCAGGTTGTCAACGGCTATCTACAGTGAAGAGCATGGTAAAGAAGGTGATAAAGAAATAGGTGAATGGGATACCCACGGAGTACTGCATAATGCAGAGCAATCAATCTGCAAACAGCAGTGTGACATGGAAAGTTTTCATCATCATGGTTGCCTGTCTTTCAAAGAGGAAGTACGGTCTATTTAAACCACCTTTTTCCCACTCATGTGTCTTCATGAAGTTGAGGTGTATATATACTGCCTTTTTACTTTCGTTATATTATATGCGCTTGTACCACTGTTCCTGAGCTCATTATAACACCGCTATAGAATCTGTGGAACAGACAAGTATGTGTGGAATACCAAGGGGAGCTCTTTGCGAAATGTGTCTCCCGCCTTCACGAACATTTGAAGAGAGATCCCGAGGACCCCCCCATAGCAAAGTGGCACCCAATCTATTCTAATAAGTTGTTCTTGCAAACAGGAAATATATGCCACACCAGATCAACGGCCTGCAGTGATCTTACCGGGAAAGGAGCAGCTTTCTGAGCCGGTAGGAGTATGTCACTATCATGGGCTATGGAATGATAATGGAAGAAGAACACTTGACTTTCCTAGACGGCGCTCGACTGCCAGTTCTGGAGGAGAAGTCCACGGCCTCATTTCAGGCTGTGATAGCGACCGATAAGGAAGTAAACTATCTTCTTGAAGACTGGATTCGAAAAATTCTGGTATCAAGTCCCTTCTTGGCCTACTTCTTCAAGAGCGACTATACTCGCTGCCTGAATCCTGGTGAGTCTCTGATCCTGAATACATGCAATTTTCACAAGGTCTAACAGGGCTCTTAGATTCATAATCCGCTTCCATTCATCAGCTATGAACCCCTCCCATATTCATCGCGCTCTTTTCTATAACAGCGCTCATATCCTAGTCAGTGTCAACTGAAAGAAGGTCGTGTCTTCCATGGACCCATCAGAGAGAAATACTTCCAGTCTCACCCCTGCCTTGCAGAGCAAACGCCCCGAAAACATAGAACAACTGCTCGACCCGGGTCGCATCTGGCGGGTGGAGCTTTGCCTTTATCCTGCTTATCCAGTCCACGCAGAATTATCTTCACCAACAGTAGCTTTGGCAACTAGAATGTTGTGCTTAAATAGATCAAAACCCACCTGGAAAGATACAGACAGTCTAATCCTTTTTGTTGAGGCTACTGAAGTTGCTATATCTGGCCAGTCAGCTCTGTTCCATACAAAGAAAAACTAATATATCAAATACGTGATATATCGCGCAACATTACCTAGAGTAGCCGACCCGGCGCTCTAGACTTTCTGCTTACACTTCAATAGTAGATAAAATCGGTAAATATGCCATATTACCCATATAATATGACACGAGAAACTGACAGACTCATCAATATATGCAGGTGAGTACGATACGTACGTTCTCCGAGTCGGGTCCGAATTGATTGGACGTGTCATTTAAACGGCTCCCCAACGGTCTCGTATTCCAAAATAGCCCCTGCTGACGACACTTCCAGATGTGGATGGCTGAATCCATCTGGGGAAGTTCGGGGCTACCTTCCCTTGCAGATCGTCTGTCATCAACGTACGGAGTCGCAATGATGCACATTGCCTGGCTTGACGCTATTGCATAGATACTGAACCGACGTATCTGTCGACAGGGGTATGTATCCTAGAACTGATTCTAGAGTTAAACGACTTCCGAGTCAGCAGGGTGCAATCGTCCTGCTGCTGGTGGTTTTCCCACACACTGCTGCACGGAACACTGACAACGGACCTCATGTCCTATATTGAATGTCTTGACCAATGGATAGACATGCAGAACGAGCAAGTTTGTTTAACCCGCGCCTTCATACTCTACAATGATCTAGCTAACTCAACCAAACATTAGTGATTAAACTTATAAAGGGGTTATCCTACTGGACAGTGCCTCGAAGGCGATCCAAGGGCCGTGAAGACACTCGCACGTGGATTGGTACCCATGGTATATCTACTCATTATACGAGAGATGTAAAAATTGCAAGAACCCACGTTGTGGGCGATACTAACTCCAGCATGCTGCTCGAGATTCACACTGAGCATCCGATGCAGGGTGGTGGTGTGCTGCTCTAATGCGGTAGGTAAGATGGAACCAGCGTCTTCCTGATAATTCGAATGCTTGGCTGATGATATACGATTGCTATCAGACTTTTGTCTGCTAGCTTGACTTGCTCAACAGCACGGAACTCTTTCGTCTCAAAGAATGAATTAAATCAGTCATGCGAAAACCAAATCCGATGGCAACACTGCTACTGCTCAAGCTGCGCGCGGGGATGATATGAATTTGATTTTCTTATTCGATGAATACATCATCTACGATCAGGGTGTAAAGATGATATATTTGATGCGAACCCTCCTATACTATATATCTTGAGAATTGGCCCCACTGCTGCCGGCCGCCGGCATGCCGTGGTACAGTGCCAGACAACCCAGCCATACTAATTGCCTCCGACGCCAGCAAAGACGTTACTCCGACGTTCGGGTATGACATACATACTCCTGCTTGTGTGAACTGAGCTAGCTAATGAATGGAAGTACATGTTCGCCTGTTCTTTCAGAATTCGCCGACGGGTCTTCGTCTCCTTGGTCCCTGTGGACTGGCGCTCTCGGCATAAAGCTACGCCGAAGTCGCCGCATAGGTGGTCGATACGACCTACCGTCGTCTCCGAGGCTGCTGCAGGTAACGAGGCATATAGATGAGTGATGTACCCCGTGTATAAACGGAGACCATAGGCTTGCTCTTATATACTGCTCAACCTATGTGGTGAGGTCTGGTTCGATGGTTTGACGACGCCATGATGAATTATCAACAAGAACTACCCTGGACATTCTGTTCTAACAATGAGTTCGGCATATGCACATGACCTATAATCTCAGCATTGGCATGACTATAAAGCCCAGGACCGAAATCATTCGGAGACTACTGCTCACGGCGTCATAAGTCTATATAATGAGGCCGGTTCACGACCGCCACCGCCACCGCGCCATCATATTCTGCAGTGCGAAAGTCACCAGACACAACCAAAAGGCCTTTGGAAGGTCCACATATGTTGTATTCGTGAACATCCCCTTCGAGATGGAGGTCCTTCCTCCGCGGGGGTTTGATGTACGAAGAGACCCCGAGAGTGGCGCTGGCCCTTGCCCGCGACATTCTCGGGACTCCTAGCATGCAGTCAAGATATCACCATTCTGACTCCATACCGGTCGCAACAAGTAGCCTACTGGAGCCGGTCTTTTTATTCAGTCTCTCCCGTCCTGCCGCTCCCATTGGGATCCTCTCTTCGACGCACGACAAGTCACTCTCCGCTCCAGAACGACAGCAAACACAATAGTGTCCCGGTTGTGCTCTCTCCGGAGCTGTCTTCTGAACAGCAACAGCATCTCGAAGAGGGTGACGACAGCTATCATTCCAGTACTTGCCTAATGCAAGATACATATACAGGGGTTCATCAAAACAAGAAAACAGCTTTAGCACAACCAAGAAAAGACATTGAACTTGCCGCTGGTTCTACCAATACGTATACCTCACCCACTCGCCGCCTGGATCTACTCAACATCCGCAACGTACATGCTAGAAAGGGCCATAATCTGGCTATCAAGATCCATTCTTCATCTGTTTCAAACAGCCATCGGTTAAATGTGACGCTGATATATCGCAGGAGGACAACGTCAGCGATGGGCTCACCAAGCCCTTAGATAGGGCCAAGTTCACGCGCTTCCTGGAAAGATGGATTTGTCAATTCCACGGATTTTGCGAGAGAAGCCGACTATATGGTCTTTTGGCCTAGAAAGATCAGAAATCCCATTTTCACCTGTCCAAAGACGCAAGCAGCAGGGGTCTAGGACGACCACTCTATAGAGCCAATGCGCTGGTCTTGGTCAAACCCACGGACCACCTGCGTCTGCGCTGCTAGTTATTATATCGAACTTGGCACGCTCATTCTCATTACGGTAATCAAAAAATTACCCCTCCTACACATCTGCTCCGACCTTGCACGTCGTGCATTGTCTGGATTAATGCACTGTTGAGATCTGTTCAGTCCACATGTGTAACTCCGCGTTATATACTGCACATTCATCAGGAATCGATCGCGTTCTCGAGCACAATGTCGAAATTACGGACAACAAACTCCCAGTTCATCGCATTTTTGAACGCCCGAAACCGTCTTGTTCTATCCATGCCACGCAGGATCTTGTGCAATATTTAAGTTCACAAGGACGCCAGCCAGTGCGGAGGAGATAAGAGCGAGCATAGCATAACAGCATATCATAACATTACATCAAATGTAACCTTGGCCCACTCCACCATCCTACTCCCGCGCTGGAGTATATGGAATGGCTACAATGGAAACAGACCCTGAAGGTAAACAACATGTGACATGGCTGTGTTATCACCAACGACAGAGTCACGGGTGGCACTCTCATCTGTTAGATCTGCCTCCAGGATCGACCGCGCCGCATCGGATCAGATCAGCTCATAGTACTGCAGAGCCCTCTGGAGCTCCCGGATCCCGCGGACTGACTGCTGGGCGTTGCGCTCCAGGTCATAGGGGTGGGTGAGGGGGCCAGGTCCTCGTGTCGGCGAAGGACTCCCGGGAGCGACACCGGTTGAGGAGTTACCGCAGGGCCCGGGTCCTACAACCCAGATAAGATATAATAAGCCACCTGGATCTCCTTGGTCGGCTGTACACACAGGAACTGACCTGTGAGGTGAACATTAGGGTGAATCCAAGATAAAGCAACCTCGGTCCACCTTTGGCCTGGGAAGGCTGTTTGACTGCTTTGACCCAGTGCCTAGTCCCAAGAATCAAGAAGCTATCAGGAACAAGCTCATTAAGATGATCATCTCACTGGACCTCGCAGGGAAGAGCCTTCAGTCACAGGCTATAAAAGCACAGGTAATCTCTGTTACTAGTGATATTCTTTCTCAGTTGTCAGAATATATCCAGCAGGAGCTGGCGCGGAGTAAGACTAATATTACTAACTGCCATGAGACTCTCTATCAAATCCTGGCAAAGTACAACCAACAGGCGCAGAAGGGATCTATACTAGACCAGATCCCAAGCCAGCCTGGCCACCCTCAGAATCTATCAGGCTCCTCTCAGGATATGCCAGGGCCCTTTCCAGATCTGCCATCTTCCCTATCAGATCCGTCACCCCCGCCCCCCGATTAGATCCGTCACCCCCCAATCGGAAGACAGAGAAGCCATCAACAAACTCATCGGCCTTCTGATTCTTGATGAAATCTGCCTGGGTCTCCTTTCACCCGGAGTAGAAGTGACCCAGGTCCGACTTGGCGTTATCATCCTCCTCGGCAGGATCTTCCTCCAACATGGCCTCCGAGTACTGCTGGATCCGGGCCCGGGTGCTCTTGTCAAAGACCATGGCTATCCATGATAAATGCCTTGATCAGAACCAGGTACTCTAGGCGCTGCTTTGCTGTTTCAGAGTGTATTCTCCCACTGTGCATATCGCTTCCCGAGAGTGCTTCAGAGGCAGCAAACTGAGATCTACGAGATGCTGATGGAGTGCCTCGGCCGACTAAAGGAAGGACAGGACGGATATTCGACTGCGGACGTGGCAGAGGGGGGGGGGAGAGCTGACAATGTTGGCCGTCTCAATATGAATATTCTGCGCCGATTGGAGTTGCTGGCTCTCATCCCTCGCATGGAGGACCTCCACCGGCGGGGGTCCTCCCTGTATGCGAACCAAGTATTTACCAGAGCCACCATGGACGACGCCGGGCTCTCGGTTCTCTGGCGGTCGACCAATCAGGATAAGGCAAATATGACGCCCGCCGGGCGTGTACAACAGACGAAATATCTCGCTCATGACACGCCAAAGCTGCGGTACCTCATGCGCATCATGGCGGAAGAGGGGATTATGTTTACCCATCCTCCGGCCAAGCGCCGTGTGTTCTGCCAGTGGCCTGCGCAGCGTGTGGTTGGTAGTGATGTTCCTGTGAGCCCTTAGTGTCCCGACCATGGCTATATTAAGCCAACATATAAGCGTCATGCGGGGCACACAGCAAAAGACTTCAACGATTCCGGGTCCAGCGCCTGTGTTTTGGTAACGAAATACGCCTGTGAGCGCTCGGGCTCAATCTTTATGGCTGCTGTACCAGGGCGGTGCTCTTAGAGACACCGCGAAATTGGAGCATGCTCATGCAGTTCGTGGGGAGACTGCACCGACTGGGTCAGGAAGGCAAGCAGGTGATATGGATCCTTTTCCAAGAACCGCCAATGCTAATCTCGGTTCTATGTGGTACATTTTCTATGGGATTTACAGGAAGTTCCCCCTGAACAGGTCAAGGTGCTTGGGAAGCTGACCACTCCTTCATCATGGCTACATTCAGAGCAGGCTTGCCATGGAGTGGTCATAACAAGCTTTTAGGCTCTTGCCCAGAGACATGGTCCAGCTCCAAAGAAAATATGGGCAGATGGCCACAGCACCCCTTGGTCGTTGAAAGGAGAGTGCAACCACGCAAGATATACCACTACACTATGCCATCATCTACACATGCGGTGGTGGCACTCGCCCCTGGAAAAAACACGACAAAAAGCATTCAATCTCATAATCTCATATTTTCTATCCGGAAGCGATAAAGGAGAACCCAATGGCAGAACAGACACTCACCTCAGTCCTGATAGTGCGGTTTCCATGGTTATACTTGGCAGCCACGCGTGCATTGATCTGGCCGAGCGAATTGTGGGACAGAATCAATCCTGAGACTAACTCAACTCGGTGTTCCTTGAAGGAAGCCGGGTCAGAAACCATCCGCGTAAAACACGAACGTACCCAGATTCCCGGAAACGCTTCTTCCTTCATCATCATTTGAAGACCATCTGTCTTTAAGTCAGGCATGCGTCCGACACAATGGGAAACCAGTTCGCCCCACAACTGGAGCATTCGCTATCTTTAAGGCCAGTTGATGGAAATCATGCTCCCATCACAGCACCGGATGGTGCCTGGCATTGCACAGCTCGTGTCGTCAAGCTTCTATAACGGCCGAATCACGACCGCCGATACCATTGACCCCCTCATCACCCTGTGCAGCGGGGAGGCCACATGGTATAGCCAGGAGGTCTGAAGAAAGTCCACACCGGTGCTGTTCCTCGACATACCTCGCGGAGGGCGGGCCTAGGCCACACACAATGTGGTGGGCTTTCTATGCGCAACTGGTCGCATGCACTGTGCAGAATACAATCCCAAACTTGAACATATTCTTTTATCCCATGACTTTATTATTATCCAGCTCTTCGGTCATCTTGCAAGTTCCACGCCAACCCATCCGAACTCGAATACAATGGACCCCCAAACTTCCTACGTTATCGCAATGTGGCCAGGCGCCTGTCTTTACACGTCTCTCCCTTTGCAACCTCTTCAATCTTGCAGATGCCTGTCTTTTCCTTGATATTTTTCTTCAATTTTCTGTCAGTGACTCAAAATGATTCTCGAAGCGGAGATAGAATTGAGTATAATGCTATGGACGACAGCCCTACCCTTGTGTCTGGAAAGACTTGGGGGGCTAATGAAACTGCCGTGGTTCTTTCAATTGTACGCATTCTTTGCAATATTGTCCAAGACCCCCGTCTCTTTACGTATACGAGAAGGAAGATAGTGATGTACTGATTTAACACTCCAAATGCGACCAGACATACCATACACCATCAGCAAGATGCTGAGAAGCGCAGCAAAACCAACAGAGACACATATAAAGCATGCACCGCAGACAGGGGGGAGGCAGTCGCCTGCGTCACCAACGCGGGCCGTACAGTCTGCACGCGCTGCCAGAGGGGTAGACACGCGTGCCTGCGGGTAGGTGGTACTTTCTTTTTGGTGGTGTTTGCTAACAAATGGGTGTATATGTCTCCCCCGAGCACCGGGAGCTCGCGGAGGAAGTCTTCGCCGCCGGCGGTAGAGTGGCTTCGGCGTCCCCGCAGTGGGTCACCCGCCAGCGTCCTGCGCCGGCGGATGCCCTGCGGGCCGTCGAAGCCCTCTCTTCGACACACTATCAACCAACAACGGAGTGACATTCTTTCCCATTGAAGATAGCGATGCTTCACCCGACGCGCTCAAAAATGTGCCCAAAGATACATGAGTTGGACAATAAAGAGATGCTAGAATATGAGACGATCAACCACTGTATCCGTCTTAACGGGGGACGACTCACCGGTCTTCATCTGTCTTTCTGATCTCAATCTGAATCTTACAACCATACTGGAACTCTTCTACCTGATCCCAGTAGGATCAATTTCGAATGTAGAGGCCAACATTTACCTCACGTTCTTAGATGGTCGTGATTTTTCACAAAGCGAAAGCCAGCCCAACAATGATTCAGCTCATTGAATAGTTGAAAAGTGAAACTGGAGATCAAGAAATTCTGTGTAGGAACTTGACTACCTGTTGACAAAACCTTCAAAGAGCTCCAGGACCAGTGACCCCGCTTCGACTGATGATGATATGTGGTTCACGCCGACTCTCCGGTCAGAGTTAGTCGCACTGTACAAAGCGACTACTGCTGGTATGTCCGCGGTTGATTCGCGTCAAGTTTTCGCTGACTTTCTTATTCGTTCGTATAGAGCTGAGCATCAAGAAGTTACCAACGGGCCCCTATACTCCTGTGAAACTACAGACGCCGGTTCATGGTATTGCGTGGGCTAATAGCGAGTGCCGCTCTGACAGTAACGCTCGTCGTTTGGTAGTGACAATCTATCGTTGTGGTGTCGCTGTAACAAATGATCGCGATCACTGCGGGAAGGCCGCTGCGCGAGTCTTCGAACGGTGTGTCATATGGTCTGTGTACCAGACGCTTACTGTGAATGACAAGAAGCAGTCAAGGACCAGTTGACTGGTATCATTTCAACGCTAGACCTAGAGGCCCAATCTCTCAAGCCTCTGATTGTCAAGGAGAAAGTGAACTCGGCAATCAACGATGCTCTACCTCAGATGCCCGACTGTCTTCTTTTCTTGAGGCCTGACTAGCAACAAAAA